>JAOXYM010000003.1:18024193-18034656 GCA_028567055.1 Leptatherina wallacei | reverse complement strand
CCCCCCCCCCCCCCCCCCCCCCCCCCAATCTCTGACTGAAACTAAAATCCTTGTTAACATCTATAACTGCTATTCTATTATTTATTGTGAAGAAGCAAGGTTTAATCTACTCTCTAATCCTCACAGTGGTCCGAATGTAGAATCTAAGCTTTGGCACAATTTAAGAAAGTGCTGTTGGATTTCCTATCACCCCTGAAAACATGCTGCAAAGCTCTACATTGTTGTTCAGCAGATACAGAATCCATTTTCTATCAGTTTTCTGTGACTTGAGACGCAAAGTCAAGTCCGAAAGAAATAGAAGAAATTGCAGAAGAGAAACAAGAGTGACACTATATCATAGGGTTTTAGAAAAGAGCACAAAGAGGTGGTCAAATTCATTGCCTTCCTCATCATTTTCACATCAATATTTTCAGTGTTCCACAACAACTTAATGTATATGGCATGTTCATTTAATAAAATGCATAGACTGAGTTACAACTGATGTATAAATGAGTAGAAGTGTCATATAACAAAAAAGATGAATAAACAAGAAAAAGAAGAAAAAAAAGATGAATAAACAGAAAGAAATACAGATATAGAAGGACATGTGGAGTATCTCCAGTGTCTCCGGCTGATTTATTGTGCCCCAGTGTAAACTGTGATCTGTGTTGACTAATGGAACTGAAACTATTGGAGAAATGTAAACACAAGATACAACAACAGGAGGAAGGGTGGAGGCAGTACAGAGGATCAGAAATTACAAGCAAACAGAAGAGGATAAGAGAAGCGGGGGGATATAATGTGAAGGCAAGACTGTGTTGGATTAAATTTGAACTTAAATGATTATCATATAATCACTCGGGATAGCGATGCAAGCTTGTCCTTGTTTGTAAATACAAACTGATGTGTTTGCATACTGAGTTAACAGACAAAAAACCTGCAGTTAGTCATAAATGACTTCAGATGAAACACTGGTGCTGGTTGGTTATTCCGAGCAAGATGATAAGTGGTTTCTGTGTCAGTAGTGGTTTGAGAAGGGTAGCTTGACCATATGAAGCCTGGCTTCATATGGTCAAGCTGCTAGGACTTACGGTAGTTGACATCTCTTTTACTCATAAAGACGTGTAACTTTCTCTGGACAGTTAAATGGAATACAACTAATTTGTTAATAAAGTTATACTTAACAGAAGTACCTAGAACTTACCTCAGAACCTCTTTTCATGTGTTTATGGCACATTTGAATGTGGATTTCTTTTATATGGTATAGTTTTTAAATGTGATTCCTTTGAAAAAAAAACAACAACACTTAATGTCTTTGAGGTGTATAGATTCACACTCACAGATGGTAGCAGAGATACTGTGAATAAATTAACATCAAAAGATGTGAGTTAATCTCGCCTAAGTTTGTGCAAAGAAGTGTTGGTTACATGAAAATTATGAGTTTAAAAAAAAAATCAAAGGTGGTGGCCATGAAAATCTAGTAGGACAAAAGAGCATATACAATCTCCAAACCTTGATCAATTTTCAACTTTTATTGTAAGTTAATGTCAAACCTAAGTGTGAAAATTACAGATGTAAAGCACGTTAGAAGATCATGTTTCAGCTCTTGTCAGATTAGATTTATATCACATTCATTGCAAAATGTATAAAGGAAAATGATTCATCCCAGTGCAATATGCAAACCAATGTTGCAGTGTGCATCTGTGTTTGCTTCATAGTAAAGTCTATATAAACCTCTGAAAAAGTGATTCATAGTCTGTTATTGACTGTTAGACCACCACAACTAGAAAATTGACTGATATTATGTTTGTGCAGCATAGTTCTTTTTTTTCCCAACACAATATCAGAAACAACAACTTTAAGAGGAGTCAACATTGCAAAGACTGAGTGGTTATTTGCAATAAGTGTAATGTTTTGTAACAATTTTTTTCACATCTGTATGCAAGCATTGTTTCATTTGTACCCCTGGGACAGGATGTACCGCTGTTCCCCTCTTGATATATAAATACACATTGTGTGTGCATGCATTGAGAACCCTGTATACTATAGATGAGTGATAGTGTTTCGTATAAGCCCGTCTAGGCCTTGCATTCCTCTCATCACTGGAGTTTGATGTGTGCAGCCTTTCAGCTAATCTTGGAAGAATGTCGGTTTCAGACGGCACATGTGTTCCATTAAGTCCAGATCTGCATAAATAATATAACATGCAACAGCTAGCATTACAGCAGGTAACTATACCCCCACAGCTGCGCCCCTTGGCTTTACAGTGCCCTAACAGCCCAACCTATAAAAAGGGAAAGCCAACATTTATATCTAATGAGAAAACGTATCACAGCGCCTGCTGTGCCTGTAGCGAGCTGCTGATTTGTAGAAAATATACTGTTAAGATAATTAATGTTTATTTGAGAGCAGAGCCTAAGATCCTGGATTGTGTTGGATACTAACAGTAATAAAAATCTCATAAAATCATGTTAGCCATTCTTTTGCCCACAATTATTTTGCTGTGTGTTTGCATAAAAACACAACACATGTTAACTTCATTGATAAAGACAAAATAGATGCCATTGTATTAATAAAGTTGATAGTAGTAGCAATAAACTGCTAACCATGATTAGATATTAACTGTTAACAATAAATTAACCAGATTTATTTTTTGATAAAACTGAAAAATCGGAGTCTAATCTGTATGAAAAACAATGAAGTACTGCGTTTCTTTTGTCTCGTCACCTCACTTACATGCTTATATCAATAGATTTGTGAAAACCTGATCTTAATATCTCAAATATTATCCTATTGATGAATCATTTTGTCCTGATCAAATAATGTGTTGAAAAACATTCAAATTAGTCCAGATAATTTGTTGCATCCCACTTAAGCTTGTCTGACTCACTTTTTCTTCCAGTTTGGAAGTGGTGTGATCATTGTAATTATGAGTGTAATGTAAATGTCTTATAAAGACATAAAAGCTTGTTGCATTGTTGGAGTTGAGCGAGAATGTATATCCTTTCCTCTGTTGTTAATGGCTCTCCAGATGACTCTTATTGGTTCTTTGTGCTTATTATCTTCCTGCTCTGCTTGCACCGGTCCGCTTGGCTCTGTCGAGCGGTGGAGCCGTGTTTGCTTCTGCTGTCTGCTTGGGGAAGTCCCTCTTCATTTCAAACAGGCCCAGATACACTTGCTAACAAAAAATTCAGAGGATGCCAGCCTCTTCCTGGTCTTGTGCTGTGTCTTCCTGTCACAGATCACCAAAGCTTGTCAGAAATTGTGAGCAGATATTTATGTGTGTATTTATTATTTAGTTAATTTTACAGATGACAGTACAAACGAGTGAACCCTCCTTTCTGCTCTGTTTTGGTTTGAACTAGTGTGGATGTGCAAGATTAAGGGAAAAAGAGAGAGGTTAAACTCAACATGAAATCTAGTCAGTATCACAAAAGGCTTGGAACAACCTGGTTTGGTAGAAACATCACAGAAACCCAAAGCCAGCCAAAACGTGAAACAGGGGGAGAGCATCTGATGTGAGGAGTGAAAAACAAAAGAAAGGTGTCAGAGAACAAGTGTAGCAAACAATGGTTCTCGCACTTGCAAACTGTTGTGAGCCGGCGAGGAAATGTGAGGAGTTTGGCTGTTGCTGTTCTGGGTGCCAGCACTCCTAATGAGTCTGTCAGGACCAGTTAGCACAACCAGACCTGCTTTTGTCCCCTCCAGGCCGCAGACAGCTGTTATTAGCCGCGTAATGGCATGCCACAGGGCCAGATTAGCCTGGCACACTGGAGAAATATCAAACATTCACTTACTGTGGCTCCTTCACTGGTTAAAGCAGCTACTGTATTCTGTGAGGCATTCATTTAGCTGCGATTCCAACAAGCTACCTAACCAGCTTCAAACGAAGGAAAAAAATACCATGAGATGGATTTAGTTTACAGCTGCTCCTCTGCAAAGCCGACAGAAAAGAAATGTCAGACTAGATGTATTTAACACCCAGCACAACAGGTTACACATCTAATTAGAATCATATTTCAAAAGATTGGTTAAGTCCCAATCAGACATTTTGATAATTATGAGAAGATCATTCATTTACCAGCTTTTACGCTATGAGCTGTCAAGGAAGTGCAGTGTTATCTTTAATAATGCTGTGTCACCATTATCCAAACCATATTGACATGTTGTACCCTGCTATCTACTTATCTATTTTCATGTTTCATTATGAGAACAGGAAATCAAAAACCTCACACAGGAAAAACTCATGTGGGACAACCTGCACTGTGTATGGTCTGTGACACGCCTACACCAACAGATCAGCAGACTGCTAACACATACAGTTAAAAAAGTTGAAAAAAGAGAGAAAAAAAAGCTGCTTATATTATATAGATCAAGTTCATTGAAGATGCCATTTCTCAGTCTTGTTTCATCCATGGTCTGTTACACAATCCTTTGCATGTGTGGGTTTTGTTCTGTGGTAATCAGTCTCTATTTTGACCCATAGTTGCAGTCTGCAGAGGTGTGTTTATGCTATTCCACTGAAAAAGCTGCAACCCGCTGTTATCGTTTGTGTATTGGATGTGTGTTCGGTCAAAAGTGAAAGTCAGAGCCAGTTAAAAGGATGTTTTCTCAGTCAGTTGTTGAATAAAGTTAAACAGTTAAATCCGAAGTGCACCTCCTTAAATATGTTTTATAATGTGTGATCACATCTTTGTTTGTTTATTTGTTTTGTTTTTTTGTGTCCAATAACAAAAAGAATCTTGAGAAGGAGACAATGTCTCTGACGGTATAAGCGATAATGTGGTATGTGTTCTTGATTGCTGCACTAGGTTTTTTCTCCCATAGAAAACTGCATTATAACCTCATTAGCTGACTGTTTTGATCAAGTTTGGCAAAGCAAGCGGGAACTGTAGTCATTTCCAAATATGAATACATGTTTTATTCTTTTATTTATGAGAAGGAAGCTTCCAAATCATTAGCTGCAGTATTTATTTTAACGACTGGTCATAACAGACACAAACAGCTGAGCAAAAATTGCTCTATCAATTAAGACTCATATCATAGGATAGTGCTCTGCATATCTGGTTAGTGAAATACATGAAAACAGTTTAAAAGAAGCAAAGAACAATGATCATGTAAGAATTACAGAATATCAAGGAGTCTGAGAGGTGTGGCAAGGCGCTTGTAGTTGAGAGGGAAGTGAGGATAGAGATAAAGACAAAGAGTGTGATAAAGATGGTGAGATTTGAAGTGAATCCTGGTAGTTACTCATGCTGTGGCTGTGTGCCACGGTGTCAACCCCACTGAGCTACAACGTCTTTCCCTGGCAGGGACCACCTTTTCCCAATCATTAGCTTCCCAACTGCCGAGGGCTTTTGCCCCAGTTCTTTAGGTTGTGCTTTACAGCTGAAAGCCACATGTGGAAGTGCAGGGAGGAGCTGGCAGGTTTAGAACCCACTACACTCTAATTACCAGCTCTGCAATGTATAGAAAGATGGAGTCAGTAGAGTGGAGCATCGCACAGGAACCCTGGCTACCAAACACAACATGCTTAGTGCCATTAGTGCCGCTGCATGAGCTAATCGTATGCAGTTATTATGTGTGGTACATCACCATGAGTTGATGTGATTTAATGTGGCAGCCCATGTGCATGCTTTGTAACTTATAAAACTATTGATGAACAAAACATGGACCATAAAAACAATTAAAGTGACTGTATTGTACGATTCCTGCATTCTTGATGAGAGAATGAAACTTGAGTGACTTTGAAACTTGAGTTGTTTTGGGCTAATGAAATGCAAATTTAGGTATTGCTAATGCAGTTTTATTGCTGTGTGTTGGATTTTTCTCTGAAGAATTAAGAAAATGTACAAAAATCTTTCTCTTTCTGCCCTTCAGAGCAGATACGGTGCTCCAGATCGAGGGGTAAGGCTCTACAGTTCCCTGCCAATGCGCCCGAACCCTGACGGCAAGAGACTGCCCTCTACTGGGGTAAGACTCATCTCTCTCAACCCCCCTCACCCCTGCTCCCTCACCCTTTGATCTCATTGCTAAATACTATATTCAATGCACTGTGTGCAACTTAGGAGAGCGTTTCCTCCTTAGCATGACAAAGTTGTTCAAATATTATCACAGAGAGTGCATTTGACAAAAAGTCAGCTTCAAACTTAACACCTTCCTCTCATTATGACTCCATATCCTTCCACCACTAACTAACCCCAAGAGTTCCCCCACATTCACCCTGACAGACCTGCTCAGTCCCCGTTCTGCAAACCATCTCTGGCTCCCAAAGAAGCAGCCATCTGACTCGGTGGTCAGTGTGGTATCTCCCTGGTAGCTTCTTAGAGAAGCAGTTTGCTGCATGTGAGAGCTCCAACCAACCGCCTCCTTTTTGGGTTCACACAAAATGTTCTCACTTTTGGAATAAAACGCTCCTCGTGCTTCAGACCTGTTTCTGGTTAAAGGAAAAAAAAGCAGGCATAGGTTAATGTTGATAAAGCATAACAAATATCAAATACGAAGTTCATTTATCCTTTTTTCTCTCTGTCTTTTGTGATGCATTTTGACATCAAAGTCTCATTTTTGTGTCGTTTTACATGAGTGTTCGTGAGGACACTTAGAAAGCTGAAACTATGAAGTTTATTGAAGCTGCAGCAATTGCACACTTTGACTTTGACAAAGTTCTGGAGCTGTCTACTTTGTTTTTCTTTTTTGCTTTCTTTTTTTTCATATATAAAAAAATCTTTTAGTATTGTGAAAATCATAATTAGAATCTGGCGTGCCTTGCCTTTTTTGCATTTATGTAACAAAGGAGAGAAAATGAAAGAACAATAGAGCAAAAAAAGAGAGAATTTAATTTCCCCGTTTTTCATGTTTCACTCCATGCAAGTGTTTTTTGAATTATCTCTTCAGCGCTCCAGGGCTCAGTGAGAGGAAGAGTGGGTGAGTTAGGGGGAGGGAGGGAGACAGACAGAGAGAGACAGGCAAATTGAAAGCAGTGTAATATTGTTGGTGCGCACCTTTTTTAATTACAACAGAGATTGTATTGATGTCTCTGGCCACATGTCCTAAATCATTTATCAAGGGGAAGAGTGCTAACAAAGCATTTCTAAGAAAGCCACCCTCTCCCACTGCCTGGAATCATATGTTATCTGAAGTGAATATTGTTAGTGCTTTTCAGTGGAGAGACCCACTTACAAATCATGAGAATGAGTTCCTTGTGAGGACGTGCATGAGGTAGTAAAGATATATATCCTTTCTCATCTGTTTATCTGTTACACAAATTAAACTCTGCATCTAAATCTCTATGTAAGAGTTGTTTGTACAAATGAAGTTAAGGATAAACATCAATGCAAGGCAACAAACACAGCTTAAAAACCCTGTTTTACTGTTCAGCAGCACCTTAAAGATTGCATCTTTTGTGCAGATAAGTATTTTCAAAAGAAGACAATATGTGCTATTTACCCCCTCCCCCTCTCACCCACCCTTTGGTTTTCGGTCATTTCCTTTTGTCTGTTATTACCTGAGTGTGGAGACAGTACAGTAGCAGACTGTAGCTACAGGCTGCACGGAGTGGGGGAGAATATAAACTACTTAACATGCAGGAGGAAACCAGACGTTTTTCCATTGCACTTATCAGGTGCTGCGGTGAGAGCAAGTGTCAAGGTGCAGTAGGCCCCCACCACCACCACCACCATTCCCCTCTCACCCATCCTCTCCTTCCTCCCTTCTTGCTCCCCCTGCACACCCCTTTCATTTTTGCCTGATCTTTATCTCTGTCTCCCCCTCCCTCTCTCTCTCTCTCCCTTTCCCTCACCTCACCTCTACCACTCACCACGCTCGATTCAGTTAAAAGTGGGCTTGGCACTTCCGCAGCACCCCCCCTCACCACCACCACCACCACTTCTTTTCTCTCTGTCAAACTAACCTCCAACTCCTGCTTTTCACCTCTATGTTTCCTGTCAAGGTGCACTGCCCACCTTCACATCACCCCCCCCCAAACACTGGCTCTGCCCCCGCAACCTTTTCTTTTTACTCTTTCAACATCTATTATAGCTCCAAATGCCTACAGTTTATTCTCTAAAAAGTTGAGTGCAGAGGGCGTGAGCTGCACTGCTTTGCGCTGATCTTGTCGTTTAGCATGCATAAAGATAAAAAAGGATGCTTCTGTTGAATCAGTGGCTGCGATGAGTGCATGACTCTCTCATAAACACAAACACATACACAAGGCAAAATGTCCACTTATCCAGCACATACAAGGCTGAGCAGTGGAAACTTTTAATATCTTACTCTCTTGATTACTCAAAATTTTTAGAGGGCTTACTGTCCCTCTGAGTGCTGCGAGTGTGCCTTGCAGTTTGCAAACAGCTTGCAAGTGCAACAATATTCCCGATGCTTGAAAATGGGGGCAATAGTATAGATTTTCAGCTCATCCCTCAAAGGAGTAATTCATATTGTTTCATTTGTGTGTGACAAATAATTACTTAACAAAGGAAAAATACTAGATCAAAAAGAATTACAGTGTCTGGCTTCTTCTCCACTGTTGCACTGCTGACTGATGACAGCATGAAGTAGGTGTTATGTTGCCGCATTTCAATCAACACTTATTTGAAATTACAGATAAGGACATCCACATCCATGGAAATGAAAGACAAATATCAAATTTATATAAAAAAAAAAGTTA
The DNA here is from genome assembly GCA_028567055.1 of Leptatherina wallacei. Taxonomy (NCBI): domain Eukaryota; kingdom Metazoa; phylum Chordata; class Actinopteri; order Atheriniformes; family Atherinidae; genus Leptatherina; species Leptatherina wallacei. The sequence goes on along the minus strand of JAOXYM010000003.1, from coordinate 18,026,012 downwards.
ATGAACTTGAGATGGATTTGCCTAAACTTGAAAAAGTAAAACAAAACCATACATAGATGGTATTGGGGGCATCTTTTCCACTCATATGGGTGACATAAATAACATATTGCACAGATGATCAGCAGTTTCTCTTTCTAGGAAATGAATATGAGCAAAACTCAGAGAGAAGATAAAACAATCTTAACACTTGACCCCAGCAAATTTTTTTATGTCTTCTTCTCAGAAATTTAGCTTCTAGCTTGCTTCCTGTTTATTAGAGCTATGCATTGTGTAGTCCATGCTACTGCCTTAAAAAACTAGTTTATAAACTAAATGTCTCATATCTTCTTTTTAGTAATACTTTTAGAAAGTTGAGTTCCACATTTACTTGACAGTTGGATGGAGACATAGCTACAGTCAGATTGTTAGATTTGCACTCTCTAGAGAGTGTTTGGCAGACATTATCCTACTTTAAGAGAGGTGTAGGGCAGAGAGTGCCGATGCTATCCCATCATCCAACATTAATGTGGGTGGTACTGTGCTAATGTGCTGCAGAGCCAAGTATTTAACCTCTTAGTATTTTCTTTTGAATGTTTTCCCATAACTCTTACAGGTAAGGTGTTTTTGTTTTTTTGCTTTTTTAAAAAGCATTGTCAAACCAAAATATGGTCCGAAAAACATAAAATCGTTCACTAAAATGTTTTGTTAGCCTCTGAAGAAACTTTAAAAATGAAAGTTAAGTTTAAACAAATAAAATCTTGAATATAATGATAATATAAATCAAGTATGAAAGTTAAAAATATGCAAACATCATTCCAGATCTGAAAATGAGATATGTTGCAACCAGTGTGAATGCAATGGCATATAAATTAATGACAGATTTTTTTCCCGTAAGAATCAAAATGTCTGTTTCAGTGAAATATTTTAAATTTCCAAATTAAAAAAAATACATTAGATGTATTTTCTTTGTTGTAAAAAAATTGAAAATCTTACTTTTCTGGTCTCCATTTGACGGTGCTTTGCTGTGTATCAAAGCTCCCGAAAATGTGAGTTGTGTGAAACCATTGGCAGGAAAATGTGTTGTGTGAGGAGCCTACTTCTGTTTGTGGATGCATACTGTATGTTCAGATGCATATGCAGGGATGGATAGAGAGACAAATCATTTGTAAAATGTTGATGCATAGTGCCAATAGCTTCAGATGATACCTTTACATGGTTGGTTTAATCTGCTGAAGTCAACATCAGGTCACAGTAATCTCCACAATTGCATAAAATAATCTTATGCAGTGTGTGTGAGGCACAAAAATTGCTTCATCTGCTTGAGTTTGGGTTGTTTAAGTTCAGCTTGGATTCTCTTATAAAGGCAAACTGTTTGAGCTACAGCTCTGACTGTTGTTGTTATTGTTTCGGCTCTGCTGCGTTGACAGTGGTACATACAGAGGGTGAGGGTTCAGAATCTGCTGTAACACAGAGATGACAGAATCGTTTCAGGACTGGTTTCTACATCTCTCACTCTTTCTGCTGCTTTGTCTCTCTGTGTCTTTTTCTCCAAGATGATTTGGAGCCTTGCATAGTCAATTATGTAGAGAGTGAGAGATGGAGTAGGGGACTCCGTCTTCCATATTTTGGTGGGATATTAATATTACATGAGCACTATTCTGTTGCGAATATCTAAGAGACTGCCTATTAAGGCAGCAGCAGGAGAAAAATGTGACAGACACATGCACAAACATGCACAAACATGCGCACACACACACACACACACACACACACACACACACACACACACACACACACACACACACACACACAAAATACATGCATATACAAAAAGCCACAG
>JAOXYM010000003.1:17981029-17991895 GCA_028567055.1 Leptatherina wallacei | reverse complement strand
AAGACCTCAGAACTGGACTGATGTGGTCTCGAGCAGCAGAGTTCTGAATAAGCTGCAGTTGTCTAATTGATTTTTTTGGTAGACCTGTATAGACACTGTTACAATAATCAAGCCGACTAAAGATGAGAGCATGGACTAGTTTTTCCAGGTCCTGCTGGGACAATGGAAGCTGTAGATAAAGCCAGAAAAAAACTAATTCAACCTATTGTTCATTTATTTACTGAGTAACGTTGGTTTAGCTAGAGGCAATGACTAGTTCATGGTTCAGTGTGCAATAAGGTCCTTTTTACTCAATTTTGAATAAACACTGAACCAGTCTGGCCCTTGATTTTGATTTGTTTTTTTATTTGGTCCGCTGCCCATTTGCATTTGACTTTCCTGCCATGTTCTAGAAAGCTCTGCTGAGCAAAAACCTCCACGATGAGACAAACGAGGCGTCTGATTAAACCAGTATGATGTGAATCATGATTTAAAGACTATTTAAAAGTCATTTTTTATATGTTTTATTATTTTTGATATTGATATTCACAGCAAAATATTAGAACAACTGATGTATTATGTGGATACTGCTGTTAAAAAGCAGATTAAAGTATCTGAACATATGAAACACAATACTTAATATACACTATTGAATTTTGCACATATAAATGCAATTCATAGTGCTTAAAAATTTTAATCGTTGCCTAACAGTTGTCCAATTGTAATATCTATTTCTGTTTTATGTTCTTAAATGCACGATAATCACTGCATTTGTTTGTCTCAGATGTCAGGGAAGAAGCAACTCAGAATTTGAACATTTATCATGATGGCGCTGAATGATTAATGCTCTCAAATCTACCAAAAACGCTTTGGATAATACCGCCGTGCGGTCATATCTCACTCTCACCCAAGCCAAAAAGTTGAGAGCCCCGACTCAAAATTTAATGAATGTGGTAATCATCACTTTTATATGTTCAAGTGTACATTGGGGAGGATATCATAAAGTCTTGAGGTAGAGATGGTTGAGAGGTTAAGATGTAAAGCACAATATTTATGAGTGTTTTAAGTTGTAAATCGGTCAGATTTGACCCGGACACGACAGCAAGGTTAAACCTTATAACTATGAATTTGGTTGTTGTCCACCCCTCCCGGCTTGATCTAACTTTTTAACCAGTTAGTATTAGATGAACCCATAGCATCATTTCTGAAACTCACCTGAGGACTACTGTACTCAAAACAATTACTCTCTGCTGTTCTCTAGGTCACATGAAGTATTATTACTGGATTGTCAGGGTGGCAGTGTTGGTCAGAGCAGGAGAGGGAAGTGCGCTTTAGTTGAACAACCCCAATCTTAAAATGTTTTGACATTGTCATAAACCAGGGGTTCTCAAACTTTTTTTCAAAGGTCCATATCTACTCTCCATTGAAGGCCAGGGTTCCGGAAATTTGCAAAAACACATTTATTGATCGAACATTTTCTCTCTGTTTTCTTTCATGTATAAACAACATACTATGAAAATAATAACAAAAATATTACAAATAAACTAACAACTTCAATATTTAACATAAATTAAATTCACCACATTATGGAGAAAAAAAATTAGAATGACAGATAAGAAAGGAAAGTCGAACAATATAAACATGAGCACCTGACAACTATATTTTTAAATTTAACTTCTTAACTTCAAGTGACATATAAAGTCAAAAACAGTCAAAACAGTCCAAAACTTCCTCCTGTAACCATCTTAGTCAAGAAGGTATTTTCTTGGTAAACTTTGACAGCGACATCTTTTCTCATCCCAGTTGACGTCTATAAAGAGCTTTCAGAGCGCTGGTTTCATTTAGCTAGCAGAGGAGTTGTTACAAATGCCGCCCTACTCTGCTTCTGATTGGCTCTAACATTACAAACCCCTGTGTACTGATAGGCTACTGGTTCCTGTCATTTATAGCAGCCCTATGCTCATGCTCCCCTGTCTGTTTCACAGAGGGCAGGTTGGCTGTCACAGATGGTCGAGACCATTGACAGACACACAGATTAATAGGCAAGACAGCAAAAGTTGGTGAACATGAAGAGTTGTTATCACTCAATCGCCGTGAATGATATCCAAGGACACTATTTCACACTATAAACAATTTATTTCCCTATTTATGGAAGATTCATTTTGAAAAAGACTTAAGATAATAGCATTTTGTAATTCTAAACATAAGTTGGGCTGGGTCTGGATTGACGTGCCTCACGGTCCAAATCCGGACCGGATCGCTTTTGTCTTGGTTGGAGCTTTGCTCCCCATTTTTCCCTTGTTCCTTTTTCAACTTATCATTCTTTTTAACTTGAAGTCTCTGCGCTGTGTTTACATATAGCAACAACTATTCTTGGTCACAGCTTAAAATAAACTGAATCTGTGCATTGTGTTGGAAACTAATGAGATGACCTCAACAGAAAGATGGAAAGAAATCCTGGGAATATTTGACATCATACTTGACCAGTCATGGACATTGAGCAGTGCTAGCCCTACCAGAAGATTCCCAACAATCTTGAAAGTACTGCTACCAGGGGTCTTTTTTGGGATGAAATCTCTCCATCTGATAAAAACAACTTCCTCAGTCAAAATGGAGGGAGCAATGCAGGAAACAACCTCCTAGAGATCCAGAGATGCAGCTTGTGTCCATACTATGATTATCAGCATGAGCATATTATAGATGACAGATTGGTTTATTTGATGCATGTGATTCTGTGAAGCATATTGTCAGATTATTCTCTGTGTCTATTGCTGTTGGAAGTATAGGAGAAACATTTAATTTCCATCATAATGATATTGCATTATAAACATTATAGCTTCTTTGTATTGTTTCAGCCCCTAATTCAGTTGGACTTCATATTTTTGGCATCAAGAATAAATCAAACCAAAGGAAGTTTCACAAGTTTGGATTGTATCAAAGTAGAGTCCAAAAGTTTGGATCAAGCCGATTAGATGTGACTTTAATTCTTGTTAGTCTATCAATTAAACAAGGAGGAAAAATACAATGTTGTTACATCTGTCAGAAAACCCTCCACTAACTGAAAAGTAAACAGGAGATCCTGCTTCCTGTTTGGTGACAACCTGACTTCATTTTAAGTTTGAGATTGAATCTTTTTCTCCAAAATGTACTTTAGAACCTGCAGCCTTATGTGTTGAATGTTACCTGAAAGAGCTATATATTTTGTCTTGCAACTTCTCTTCTTGTGTTACACTGATGAAACATGGAGTAAACCTTCACCTAAACCCACCCATCAAACAGTAGAAGTAACCTCTATGCACTGCATTAGTCTCATAGAAATGTAGACTTTGCTTCAGTTTGATCTGTTTTTACTTCATCTGAAGTGTTTTTTTTTTAACTCTTCATTTCTATGTATGTTTGTCCCTTCACTCAGAGCTATACAGGTCAGACAGGAGGTGGCGGGGGAGGAGGCGGAGGAGGTGGCACCTCCAGTGGAAATGGACCCGGGGATGAAGACTACGAGATCCCCCCCATCACTCCACCTAACCACCCAGAGCCTCCTCTTCTTCATCTGATGGAGCATGACTCTACAGGCTACCTCTGTCACTCGCTGCCACACAATGGGCTCATCAATCCCTATTCCTACACGGAGCTGCCCACACTCATGATGCCGAACATGCTGGCACAGGATAACCACCTCGTCTCCAGCCAAATGCCCTCGGTGAGTAGAACCGCTAGGACGGATGAATCTCACAGGGGTTCCGAACTGTAGTACCACAGAGCTGATGTTTAAATGTTTTCAGCAATGGTCAGAAATGTTTCAGACAACTTAATGGTCTAATTATGGTCAAATTGGCTTAAATGGTCAAAGGAGTGGTTTAAATCTAAAAGCTACTTTCAGTTGTAAAAATAAACAGAAACTTTACTAAAGCAGATGCAACATTCCTCTGAGAGCCTAAAGATTATGATGGACTACCTGCGAATCCTGTCAGAATGATTTAAAATGATCAAAGCCTCCAAAATAGATCAGTTTGAAAGGATATCAACCTTGTTACGACAGCTGATTTCTAATATGAAACAAACCAAACCCTTAAAAGGTAATGTAATTTTCAAGATAAGTAGGCTGGGGCTAAGTGGGGGGACCGAATGATTGCTCGACGGTTGCCTTGTCAGCGCTAATGCATCGAGAAAAGGATTGTGGGTAAATCCATCAGCATCATATCTGCCTCGACAGCATGCATCGGTCAATCTGTCAGGCCTTCAAACATGAATACATGCTGATTACTCCCTCAGCTCCACACAGAAAAGCTCCTCTACAAATTAGCATCTCCAAACCATAATTGCTTTCATGAGAACTGCTGGAAAAAGCAGGTTTTTATCAGCAACATACTGATTTAAGTAAAGTTTATGTATGAAAAATGTGTAAAGACTCCTATCTTTATTTAGAATCTGTCTTATCCTGTAGATAAAATAGTATAGTGTTGAATATGGAGCTGAAGTTTGAGTTCAAATTATTCCAATTATTCTTTTGTACCCTTCTTAGGAACAGAACTGTAAGTATCTCACTTACAGCTCCTTTAAAATGAGTTATTTTCAGATCTGAATGCATCCCTTTTAAATAAGAGTTAATTGATGTGTTTTATTGATTGTAGCACTGACATCCCAGTGAAAGAATAGCAACCTTAACATAAACAAGATTTTTTTGTGTTCAGTGTTTGAAGGTCAACAATTTCATGCATCCATAATTTACTTGATATTGACAAAAATATTGCAAACAGTTATAGAAATAGTGATGTGTATTTCTGGTAATTTCATAAATCACCAATGTCAGTTGAGATTAAATCTATTTCTCACTGTTTTTTCTTTGCATCGTCACAAAAACACAGGAGTTACCTGTGTTTGTTTTTTTGTATATTAATAAAAAGATAAGACTATCTCTAAAATGCAGTATACATTACATGCAAATCAAGGTAAAAGATTGATGTATAATGTTGATCATAAACAGAAGAGATGGAGGTAAAAAAAGAGTCAGCATATAGTTTAAATAAGTTTTGATAAAGATCTGAAATATAAACATCCTATGCATTATATATAATGCACAAATATCCCCCCCAAGGTATTAGATTCATGTGTCATTTATCTTCATATTCATTTCACATTTTGGTCATGACCTTTAGTGAGGAGACAGTGGTTGATTGGCCAGTCTTTGACTCTGCAGTCAGTCTGTTTGTTTCTGCTAGAGTCACACTCTGGTTTTAATAGATTGAATTCAGCAGGCAGTGTGATAAAAATGCATGAGATTCTAGATGTTCGGATAGCACACAATGAACATATATTTAAAACACATGTGCAGACAACGGCTTGCGATTTGCTGGTGAGTGCTGTACTGATAACTGCAGTTTATTTAAAGGGCACTTTTTGGGATATCTCTGTATGAGACTGTAAATGTTATTTTTTTTTATGAAGAAAAGAACATAAAGCACATATCTTTGTGATTGCTTGACCAGTCCGGAGCCTCCCCCATCTTTCTCACAATACCACTTCGATAAGGAAAATAGATGTAAAGCTCATAAATGACTAAATATATGAAAGGAAATTACAGGACTTGATTTAAAACTAACAAAATTAAAACAGTGAATATGGTGATCTGTGATCATTTGCAAAATGATACTTTTCAAGCAAACCTTCCAGAAGTGGTGCTCTTTCTAACTCCGTCTGAAGTTTAAGCTTAGAGATCTTTTTAGTGCTCTCCTTTAACTCCAACTGCAAAGAGCAGCATATAAAGCAAACTCTCTCTAAATCAAATAGTCTGCCTGGCAAAACTACCAAACCGTGGCAGAGGTTCATTTGTGCTGAGAACCAAGTGTCTATTAAATTGGTGCCTCACCTTAACACAGTCTGTTGAGCATAGTAATTAAGCAAACTCTGCAGTTCAAACATGAGATGGTATCGTTATGAATTCTTCACTTGACATGAATGGATAAATAATGAGTTTTAATCCGAATTTTAGACCGGTTTTTGGTAGCTAAAGCATACAGTGTATAATGCAGCTGCTGCTCATGTTGACATTGTACTTTATATGTGTGTCCATGTGTGTAGATGTATTTCTGTGTCTTCAATATAAACAATATCACTGCTGTTGAAATGGATCCACTACATCTGGAGGTCAGGCCTTATATTCAATCTTGAGCACATTGAAAAAAAAAATCCATTAGGGTTCATCTTTCCTGCATCAGCCATTCTATTGTGGTGCTGCAGTGAGATCTGTTTTCATCAGGCAGATTCAATACGTGAGCTGGGCAATGAAAAGATTGCAATAGAGTTGGATGAAGAGAGGAGGGGGGGAGTTGGGGGGAGGGGGGGAGTGGGGGGAGGGGGGGTGGCAAGGAGAGCAAGAAGAAATTGTAAAGAGGAAAAAGGTAACTTATTCAAAATGAGCATATACCTTCAGCTTTCTGTACCTCCTGGTTTCATTATTAGATATTTTAGAGATAATTCAGTTGAGTGAAATAAGGTTATTCTGTCCCAACAAAAGGCAGAGAGCTTCTGGTTTTTAAATGTGAGCCCATTTGATAAGGGTGTGCAGGCATTTGAAAGTACTGCAATGTCGGTACAGCATAATATAAACATGTAATAAATAGGCTGGTTATATAACAACAAGGATTCAGATGAGAGCAGCTTTAGTGTAGAGGTTGATCACAGTCAGGGAGTTAGATCTCACTGGCCAAAACTACAAAGATTTACATGCACATGCTAGAAATAAATATGCGTCTTGTTAGCCTCATAGCACAATTGCCTAAGTCATTTTAAGGTTTTATAGGCAATGATACACAGTCAATCAGTAAGATACAAGTACGTAAGTACAGTTAGAAAGTTATCACTATTTAGCCACGATATGACTGAGGTAATTCTGCTATGAGGAAGCAAATTAACTCATACTTGGTTTGTTAGTAGGTGCATATACAAGATTGTGTTTTTGGTATCAAGACAGATCTGTAGCTTGTTAATCAGAGAAGCAGACAATTATTCCTGGACAACAGAAGGGAAACCATATCAGACTTTTGTGACACACATTAAAGTTAGTGATAGCTCATTTCTATAAACAGATGTCTGCATGGAAAAATTCTGAATCTGCTGGCTAGGCACAGATTTTTTGGAACCAGAAGTTTTCTGATGTCTGTTTGTAGTCTAAAGTGGTATTGATCAATCCTGCAATTAAACAATACTTGTTGAGAGCAAGAGGCCGAAATGCAGTTGTAGAACCACAGGGGACCATCTGAAAACAGTTAAGCTTAATATTGTTTTTTTTTTTTTAATTTAATTAGTTCAAATGCTGTACTTGCTGATCATCATTATCCATTACCTGGTTTGCGGCTGGATACACCAGAAGCCCCCAAACATCAGCTTTTTCCATAAGCGTCTTAGTCCCAGTGTGATGGACAGATGCATTTGTTCTTTAACTAATATATTGGTCATCTCAGAATACTTTTCTAACCATGAGCTGCATCCAGAGTATGCATCACATTACAGTTGAGCATACGGTGTGTAAAAAATATCAACAGATACATTCATGGTGGAAAAAAAAGTACACTTTCAGTTCTAATATTTTACATATCAGGCCATAAAAAACTATTTAAAATAACCTCAGATAAATAACAACATATGAAAACCTGTTATTAAAAAAAAAACTAAGCTAAAATGTAGAAGCAGGGAGTGAAAAGCTTAGTGCATCCCTCGAGTCATTAGTTTGTGGAACCACTTTTGGCAGAAATAACTTGAAATAATCATTTTATTTGACAATGTAGGTCTCTCACATCATTGTGGAGGAATTTTGGCCCACTCTTCTTTACATCGTTGCTTCATTTCTTTAACTTTGTGGGCTTTCGTTTATGCACAGCTGTCTGAAAGTCACACCACAGTGTTTCAATCAGGTTAAGATTTGAAGTTTGAGTGGACCATTGCAACACCTTGATTATTTTCTTTTTCAGCCATTCTTTTTGTAGAAATACTGTTGTGATTGAAATCATTGTCCTGCATTGTCCTGCATGACCCAGTGCATGACCCAGTTTCAGCCCTCACATTTGTATCAGCAATACTTCGGTTTACAGAACAGTTCATGGCCGACTGGATGATTTAAAGGTGCTCAGGTCTTGTGGCTGCATATCTAATCCCAATCATCAGCCCTCCACTACCGTGCTTGACAGCTGGTATGAGGTTTCTTTGCTAATTTGCTGTGTTTAGTTTCCTCCAAACACAGTGCTCTGCATTATAGCAATCATAGTCTTGTCTGTCCAAAGGATTTTGCTCCAGAAATCTTGTAATTTGTTCAAATGTATCTATGCAAACTTAAGTCATGCTCCCATGTTCCTTTCTCCTGGTAAGTTTTCTAAACTAGCCTGACTCGTTCAGTCTTTTTTCTAATTGTACTGTCCTGAACTTTAACATTTATCAGACAAACTGAGGTCTGTCGGGTTTGAGATTATGCTCTTGGCAATTTCTCTAAGCATTACACAGTCTGAACCTGGAATGAAATGTCTGGCAGCTGTCTTGAATGTTTTCCACTTGTGAATAATCTTTCTCAGTGTTGAATGATGGACTCAAAGTTGTGTTGAAACATTCTTTTAACTCTTTCCAGATTGATGGGCAGCAACAGTTGTATCTCTAAGATCATTGTTGATGTCTTTCCTCCTTGGCATTGTGTTATCATAAACCTGAATGCTACATGCCAGCAAACTTAGAAACCCTTTATGGAGGTGTGTGGGGGGGTAGGTTATATACTTGGGTATGTGAAGGCTTATTCTAAATGTGATGTTGACATTTTTTTTGATTTTATGTTCTTATTGTTGTTGTTATTATTTAAAGCAATTTGTGCTGTTCTTTGGTATGAAAAGTGCTATATGAATAACATTTGATTTGATTAGCAGCATCTGACTGCTCGCCCTCTTATTCTCCATGGAAGCAGCCAGGGCATACTTAGTTTTTCACTCCCCGCTTCTGCATTTTGCCTTAGTTCTTGTTAAATTAATAGCAACATAGTGTAATATCCCATATGCCGTGCATGTGAGGTTGTATTTACATGATTTTAAGCAGTTTTTTTTCATTCTAAGCTTTTTTTTCCATTATATCCTGGTGCATAAGACCTTAGAAAGTGACATGACTGTGTATAAAGTTTTGTATTTCTTAAGCATTACTTTCTAAGTTTGCTAAAAGAGTATAATCACAGTTTTTTTTTCATTTCGTTTGTTTGCTTTTACATTCCACAGGCCAAATAATTAATCAATCCAGTTAAATATTCTTCACATCCAGACTAATGAAATTAACTTAAAGCAATTGCTGTTGCCAGTTTAAAAAAAACGGAAACACCTGTTGGTTAAATCCACTTATCGTATGTGAAGAATTGTTGGAAATTCACTTTATTTTTCATTTTCTCTGCAGATTCTCAAAGCCTGAAAAACATAATCAACAGGTTTTTTTTTGCTGCAGTTCTAAAGAGGACTTTCCAATTCATATTTTTTTTCTCTCGTGGTGGTTATTGTGTTGTGGTCCGAAACCCCTCCTGGACAAACCTGATATCTTTCAGAGAGCCCTTTTCTCTGATGCTTTGGTGCACTTGGCTGGGCCTCTCCCTGCTTCTCTCTGTTAATGCCCCCCCCCCCCATCATAGCATCTACAAGTTCCAAAACACATTAGACATTTAATAGCCTTGCTCATGTTGCATTGATCTTATCAAGGCAGCCCAGAAAGATACACATCTCTGCTGCCATTGGTGAATAATTTCTGGACTCTCGAGTAAAGTGGCCTCATTGTAGTCAGTCCCACCTTCATTTACACAAAAACTTGATGAAAGCAAAACTGTTTAATTATTGGATGGCTAAATGTATTTATATATGCTTTACACCTGTGTGATAACTACTTCTGAAATATTTAAACGGATAAGCTCCATATTTAATTATGATACATTTAAAATGCTGCTCAAATCCATTTGACCTGTGTCTGCTACTGGAATAAATTATCTTTGATTTAGTTTTTCTTTTTTCATGTTCTTCAGTGGTGCATGCGGTATTAGCCATCATCATACTGGCTCGGGTGTGATGTTTTGAATATGTAACAGATGATGAAAGTATAATAAGCTGGGGGATGTTATGCATAAAAGCAATGTATGAGCGGGCCAAGCTATATGCAGCAGTAGCCTTAGCTCCATCAAACACCCAGGTATTATCTCATTTGTTATTTTCCTGAATACAAGACGTGAATCTGGCAGAATGAGGGTCACTTAGTTAATAATGACAGTTGTGGCACCCTCAAGAGCTGTGAGCTGCATTCATATTCAAATTCAGTCTTTGATTTCTTTTGTTACAACATTTCAATGTAAGAATTTCCACTCAAGCTCTTTATCCTCTGTTGTCGAGGTTAATTATCAAGTATTAATCCCACCCAGATTGTCATGTTAAGTTGGATGGAAGCTTGTGTTTTCCTCACTTGGTTTAATTTTCCTCACAAGGTATTAAGTGCTCCTGGCAGGTGCTCGCTACGCGAGCCTGTGTGAATGAAATATGAGCTGCAATGTCAACTGAACTTGTCACAGACAAGCTGGGATGAATTAATGATAAGGGGAGGGGAAGGTGTGTTTTAACGTGTTCTCTTTTAGATGGAGGGTCCTGGTAAACATATTATCTCAAACTGTACACCTGCTGGTTGTTGTTTCATTTAAAGGGGGAAAAAGTAATCCAAAGGTAAATATTTAAAAGTATGTCAAATTACTTTTCTTTTCTTTTTTATAAGGTTTGTAATTAAATGTGTTTGCGTTTTTCCAATATGGACTTGAATTTGTTTCATAGTTGCCTTTTTAATACTTTGTGCTCTTTGAGGCTTATTCTGTACTTTTCGTTTAGATGAAGAAAAAGCTAT
>JAOXYM010000003.1:17963028-17980929 GCA_028567055.1 Leptatherina wallacei | reverse complement strand
GCTATGGTAACACATTAACTCAAGACAGCCTTCATTTCTTTATATATTGTATGTGTTCACTTATTTTCTTTGTCTTGTGCTCATAAATTAGATCCGAATATTTTCATTGTAAACCAAAAATTTAATTAACTGAATTTCTTGTCTTTACAGCTTATCTCTCTTTTACTTTGCCACATTTTCTAATTGTAGTGGAAAATATGTTCTACCTGTTTAGGGGGGGGGGGGTTGTCTTTCCTCTTACCTCTTTCCAGTGTGATATCTAGTTTGGAAATCAAACTTCACTTTGGATAGTGTTGTTGTTTTTTTAAGGTGGGCTACTCTCAATACTTTGATCATTTATAATGTTCTAATTGAGTCTTTTTCAGCCAATTCTTTAACAGAGAGGAAAATACTGCAGGAAATTACCACGGCTTCTCCCACTGTCATACCCACCCACCCATCCAAAGATTAGGGCTGCAGTGATTTTGACTGAGACCTTTTTATCCTTGCTGCATTGCGATGCCTTGCCAGCACATGTACACTGTGATCCAGCCCTGCATGGCGTGACCGTCCCATCCTGTGGTGCACAGTTAGTCTGCTGTTTCTGCTTGCCCGGACTCTGTGTGTCAGCCAGCCTAAAATTTTGGCTGAGACTCCTCAGCAGCTCCTCCAGAACTGCGGGGCTCTGGGACATCTGCAATGCAGAAGTCTATATATAGAAATAGAGTTACAGGGAGAGGGGGAGAGTGAGAGGGAAGCATAGACGGACACAGAGACAGAAGGATGAAGGGAGGACAAGGAGCGAAAGAGGAAATCCTTGAACTGAAAATGAGTTCCTTGATAGCAGTCCACTTTTCACTCATGTTGAATGCAAACTTTTCCCTCCATGTTTTATAATCCTGTTAGTAGAAACGGAAAGCTATTTCCTCAAACACCTTTTTTCTCAAGAAAACACCAGAAAACCCAATTAACCAAGTGTCCACACAGGAAATCAATTGAACAATGACAAGGTCACTAAGCAGTATATTTATCACCATGCCTGTGTTTAACTCCCTTAAAAGAAAAAATGTAATTACATGCCTGTGAACTCCCACAAACAGGAACAGGAAAGGGTGGCTGCTAAATTCTGTACTTCAGTATTTATTGCTTTATCTCTAAGGGTCTCAGGAGAACAGCAGGAGAGGAAGAGGGGAGGTTCAATTATGTATGCACCTCCACAACAACAGAATCTGCTGACAGCAGAGCTCAGCACGCACACAGCAGCAACATGGCCAAATGAAGGGCGAGTCCATAGTCCAGCCAGTGGGGCCACGGGCCGCAGAGCGGCTCCTGGATTGATCAGACCCTTTGAATTTTCAATAAATCAGCCCTCTGACATGCTCCCTGTCTGACTCTCCACCGCAGAGGTCCATGCTGAGTCATAACTCTTCTTGTGTCTCAAAGGACAGATGAGCATCAATTACACTGATTCCACGAGGCCGAGAGGGCAAGGCTACCACAGCAGCACAAATCTGCTGCCGTCTTAGGTTAAAAACTTCATTCATGTCTTGCCTCATGCAGGGTGTGGTCCTCATTCATCTGCATCCACACCCAGCAGCGATGTCAAGGGATACGCCTGGTAGACCCCCAATGGTCAACAATAAAAAGAAGTTAAGTTTCCATTTTCTTTGGTTAAAACTTGTGTTCTTTTAAGGTAAAACATTTGATTGCGCTCCTCTCCTCCTGTTTTATTGATTGTCTCTAGGTGCTGACAATATTTTTGCAACTGTGCTGCTTATCTACCTACTGTATACTGCCCCATTCAGTCACACTCAACCATAACATAAAGTCAGTTAATAACTTATACTAAACATTAACCAGGTTTCCAGAGCTGGATTTGGGATTAAGACTGGGACTGGGCTTTGCCCCATAAAGAGCTCTGGTCCCAACAAAGTTTGTGTTTATATCAGAAAAGGTCCCACTAAGGTAAGTAAAATGCATACACACACAGAAAGTCAGCAAGCTGGAAAAAATAAATAAATAAACAGTCTCAGTCAGTGATGAAGCTGTTGCTAGTGACAGCTTTGCTAGTGGGCCTTCGTAGGCGTCTGCCATCCATCTTAGCCAACCCCATCTTTTACCTCTGGGTGCAGACAGGGCAGCCGATGAGATGAGCCAATACAAACACCCAGCAGATTTTATCCAGCTTCCTTATAAGATATCGACTGCAGCCAGAAGGGTAATGAAGCAGGTAGTCATGTGAATGGAAGTAGAACAACAAATTCTCAGGAAGAATCTTGCTTTTTGTTTATTTCACTTCCCTTAGCCTCTTTTTTTGATACTTACATTATATTTGCCAGACAGTTATAAAATAACAATGGCATTTCCAAAACAGTCTGCAAAAGGAGTTAAACATGTAATTTCATACAGTTTTAAAAGGCAGTGTAAGTGTGCACCAATTAAGTTTTTAACAATGAGTTAACTTTTCATGAGTTAACTTTTCAGTTGATGCATGCAGGAGGAAACCAGTTCAATTATAGTGCATTTAGATAAAGAAGATTTCAATTGAATTCAAAGCTGCTCCACTGTATGCGCTGTATAAGGGTCTTACACACCAAACTGAGTAAAAGAAAATGAAAGAGCCCTCAAGTGGGTCTCAACGTAACCCCCACAGTAGAGAGCTTTAAGTCTCGTCTGAAGGGCCACTTTTATTCTCTGGCTTTTAACACTGCGTGAGTTGTATGGTCCTCTGTGTCTTTTTATTTTATTTTATTTTATTATTTATTTATTTATTTATTTATTTATTTTTATTTATTTATTTCTATGTTCTTTTAACTTATTTTAAATTTATTTTATTCTTAAATTTTATTTACATTTTTATTGTATTGTTTTTATTGATATTGCTGATTTTATTGTGCAGCACTTTGAGGCTTATTCTGTACTTTTCGTTTAGATGAAGAAAAAGCTATTTCTCCTTTGAAAGACCTTCATCTTCTGACAATTTTTAAAGGGATTAGAGCATCTGCAAAAAAAAAAAAAAAAGATGGAATGTCTGTCGCTTTTCACCACAGTTCAACAAGCCCAGTGATAGAATGAGAATTGTATTACTTATTCCAATGTTGATTCAGGCGTAGATGATTTTGAATGATCAATGACTCTGGTGGAACAAAAATCGCTTTGCTTGTTTGATGGCCTCTTGAAATCTACAGGAAAAATGTTGGCTGTTCTGTAAACTGCCTTCCCTCTTTTCTTTTTTGTCCCCACATTTTGTGATTATTTATTTTCAAATTGTCCCTAAGGCTAATGTTCCATTTTGGTTTTTCACACCTCCCTCTCCCATAAATGAACCATCAGAGCCATAAATCACTGGACAAACAGAGACTTGTGCAAACCGTGAAAGGTTCAAAGATTTATGTAACACATTCATGTTTTCCACTTCCTCATTTTAGTACTCCACTGGTAAAGCCTAGCTAATAAAAGGTCCTATTAATATTTCCTGTTGCTTAGCAACGGCAGGCAGCAAGTAATAGCATTCTGTGGAAAAATAGATGACCGATAAGGAAAAATTCAATTCTTTTCTCATCTCCTGGGAGAAAGTGCCTTATTTCTCTGGCAATGTGATATGAAACTGTAGTTGTATATTAAGAAATATCTTAAAAGAAGTAGAGGTTATTTTCCAATTTCCCCATTTTCGAAGGATTTTTATTGCTGGCTGGAATGGCAGCTCATCTATTTTCTCTGCCCTGATAAAGTCAATTAACCTAAGTGCATGTGAGGATAAGGGGCTGACTTAATTTCTTTCTTTTAAATAAAAAATAAAAAAAACTCTGAATAGATGGTGTTAAATAACACTAGCACCAAACTTAAAAAGATCAGTTATATGAGACAAATTGTATTTTATATTGCAGGTGTAATTCAAACTTGTTTTGTACAAACACAGGCCAGCCTCTGTGGAACGCCATGCAAAACCTTTTCTAATATTGTTACTTATCACTGAGATCACAGGTAATAGAAGAGGATCTCTACAGTGACAATGTCCAATTTAGATAATCCATCACATCATGCTTCAAAACAGCTGGGTAAAATATCACACACATGTTGTCATCTATCTCCTCCACATTGTCGATGTGATCAACATTGGCATTCAAGCATAGAACAAAAGCTAAAGAAACAAAAAAGAAACAAATGCAGATCCAGCTGCAGCAGATAGCTATTGTTATGAAGCAGACACAGAGATAAGGGATTTCATATTACACTTAGCCACGCGCCCCTGCTGAGATTTATCATGCCATGAAATCGTGTCCATATTGCACTGTGCCCCATCTCAACCATCCATCAGCTCGTTCTGCTCTCACTGGCAGAATATTCAGCCATGGTGGCAGTGGAGAGCCATGTCATCTCCCTCTGGGACGTCTCCCCTGCTGTGCCACTAGCCACCACTTCAACACAATACTGCCACTCTGTCTGTTAACATGTACAAGAGTGGCTTAGGTTAGGACGATTAAAAAAAAACACTTGGTTTTTTTCATGTAGCACATTTCAGGGTGTGCAGGCTTCATTCATGGCCAGCAGACATCCTTCATGCTGTCATCAAAAACTGGTGATGTTTCAGCTTGCATTTGGTTTGGACTGAAATGTTCCCAAAGACTTATAGTGTGAGTAAAGCAGAAAAAATATACATACTGAGTTTGTGACACCACAGACAAACGTGTTGTTAATGACCCAGCCAAATATGAATGATTAAAACAATCATCCTGTAAATAAGATAAGGTATAAAAATCACAGGGAAATTAGCTGTTTCCTCTCAGACGCTGGTGGCTTGGCTGCACAACACCCTGATTCACAGACCTCAGATTAGTTTGAATTAAACACAAAAGGCAAAATGAGTGGACTTAATTTTAACCAAAGCAAACTGTTAAAGTGTGAAATCCCAAACACAAGCTGCAGGCATCAGATATTTCTGTCTCCTTTCAACTACAGACTAAGTTTCCAAAATTGTTATTAAACATATAATTTGCATGACAGATAAGTCCTGTGAAGATTTTAAAAAATACCAGGTGTTGGTGGTGATCCTGAACACTATCACTGCAGCTCCACACAATGTTGATTCACAGAGTGTCCATTGGCTGTTTGTTACTCCCAAAACTTTGGTTCATCAGTCAACCTGAATCTTTAACCTCAGCAATGCACAGTTCTGCTGGTGTGTTGCCAGGTCTGAAGTTGAAATCCACTCTCCTCTTAACAGAACAGTTTATCTTGTTCCCATTGTTCTTCCACAATTTAAGTAGACAGCCCAAGTTCAGCTAATTCTGGCATCCTATGAGGTTAGGAGGGGGATTTGCTTTTACTTACTTTATACTTAAACCAGTATCATAGGTTTATTATTTTAGACTTATCCTAAAAATCCATCCATCCATCCATTTTCTGTACCGCTTAGTCCAATTCAGGGTCGCGGGTGGGCTGGAGCCTATCCCAGCAATTATCAGGCAAGAGGCAGGTTACACCCTGGACAGGTCGCCAGTCCATCGCAGGGTCTATCCTAAAAATCCTAAATAGAAAACCAAAAAGCCAATAAAAAATAGATTGAGTCCAGCTGCACAAATCAGTAACACAGACTTCTTGGCCTTTTTATATGTTTAAAGCAGCTACTGCGTAACACACAAAACATGTTTCAGTGCAAATCTGAATTAGCTTTACTCTGACTTTAAAGAATGCCGAATATAATGCCAATCTTAACATTTACAGCATTGGCTGTTACAAATCTGCTTTAACAAGAGTGTATTTTGAAATGTCCTTGTGTAAACCAACTTTTCCAAACATTGACCTTCAGTGTCCGGTTTTGTCTTGCAGCAGAAAAGTTAAGAAAAATCTGCCGCTTGTATAAACTTTGGTATTTTTTTAAACCCCCAGAGAAGATAATTTAATTTGTTTGGTAGTCTGCTGCAGTGATAGTTCAAAGGCTGAGACTAAAGTGGCAACGGACTCTGTCAGATGTGTGACATCTGAGGATTTTACATACATATATTACTTTGACATGACCTCCACTTGTATAGCATATATATTACTGTATGCTTTTTTTTAGATATGTGTGTTCTTTGTTGTTTTTGTGCTCATTACTTCGGCTTTTTTGTTTGTTACACACACAGCACACACACACACACACACACACACACGCACGCAGGCACACAAAGTGAGTTTGACACGGCAGTCAGGAGTCTCATTAGTGGCAGCGGAGGAGCCTTGCCTTCTGCTGTCAAGAGTGTGTGTCCCTGCCGCTCCTCACAACCATCTCCTACATGTCATGTCAGGCAAAGCTCTGATTCTCTGACGCTGTGCTTTGTGAGGTGAGCTCAGAGACACACCCGGGCTGAGAGGGAGCAAGGGTAGGGAGAAAGACACTGTGAGAGAGAAAGAAAAAGCGAGAGAGAAAAAAACTGAGTAACAAAAAAGAGAAGTGGGGTGGTGGTAGGGGGGAATAAAAGCAAAGGAGGCTCTATCTAACATTACCAGTAATGAGGAACATGGAGGATGGTGCCGTGGGGGACATCATGACATTACTATCTGCAAATCTACCACTGGTTTTTTCTGCTACACGTTCACTCTGAGAAACATTCAGGGTGGTACAGTGCTTTTCAAATCCACTACAGCCATAAACATCCATATCAGTTTTATCATTATTATTATTACTATTATTATTATAATTATTATTAGTATTATTATTATCAATAATAATAATAATAATAGTAGTAGTAGTAGTAGTAGTAGTGAAAAACACCAACACAGAAGGTCTCTACAAAGAACTTGGTCTGATTAGGTGATATTATGTTCAAATGTAAGTATTTGTAATTGGTATTGCAATATTGCATTGGATACAAAAACAAAAATAATCAATATTACCTGAATACATTACATGGCTTTTTTTAAATAAAAAATCTAGCTAATGAAATTTAGCTACAAACCTTTGTGTTCCACAAATGTTGTTTTGTCCATCTAAAAGCATCAGTCTTAAGTGTTTTTGGTGCAGATGAATTGCATTTTGCATTGTCAACACTTACAGTTGGTGATATCAAATTACCCTTAAAGAGCTTTACTGACACAAACTACATGTGTACTCTATTTGCCAGAACACAGGATGCTCTTTGTTTTGTGGCTGCTCTTTTTAGTCCAAGGTCACGTAGATTACTTTTCTCTTCTAATGCAACAGGATAACCTACACAGAAAGGTCGGCTTTCCTTTTCAGTATAAATATAAGAGAATTAGAAACTAGAATATCCATGAATGTTAATAAAAAACAGTGAATATACAATCAGTCAAGCCATCACAAAACTGGCAACTTGATGAAAGCAACTTCCTTTGATGTACAATAGAACATATTCAGCATATTTAGGATACAATCAAATGTGCTGCTCCAACGTTACAATAATCTGATTGCACGTTTTCAAATGTAATGAGCACAGTTGCTTTTTGTGCAATCTAACTTTTAATCATGATGACTTAATAATCATTACTACCAAACTCTTAAACCTTGACCTTTTTATTCCTGTTTGTCATTTCTTCTTTCAGTGAAGACACCAGATGTGCAGGTATGAACTGTTTGACTTTAAATAAACAAAGAAGCTAATTCCATTACAGCAGTGTGGCCACTAATGTTAATTAAATTGCCGTTTTTTTCACCTTAAATTGCCAATTTTTTCACCTCTCATAAAGTTTATAATCAAATTCTTGTTTCTAGAAACAGCTAGTTTGTAAGTAGATAATATTTTCCTGACAGATTAATCATGATTGCAGTTCAGCTCAGGAGGTGCAGCGGCATATATTTTCTATTTTTTCCTTTTGATGTGTTCATTTTCAACTTGAATGATCAAAAGTGACCTTAAAGTGTTTTGTTTTGGCAACACGGAGCAACCTCTAAGGTAATAAGTAAAATTGAGGATTTAATTGTGTGTTGCTTATTAATGTTGGTTGGCGCTCTTGGAACACAGCAGCATTTGAATCAGTCATCCTGCATAGGTGTTTAATATTCAATAGTCAGTCATTGTGACTTCTTTTAAAACTCGTCAGTCAAGCTTTAGCAAATTCTTTGAACACTTGTGTTTTCCGGTTAAACATCAGGCATCCACTGCTCATCATATCTCCTTACTTAGCATCTGTCTGATGTCACAAGGAGGCAGATACAGCATTTTGCATTTGCTTTCATACTTAAGTAGCGTATGATTCATGAATCCACTCCCTTATTAATTCTCCTCAGCATGTGTAAATGACCCTCCTGGGCATATATAAGCTTGATAAACCAAAGCCATGCATGAAGGGAGAGAAAGAGACACAGAGAGGAGAGAGTGAGGAGGAGGAGGAGGAGGGAGGGCGAGGTGGGAGGCTGGGAGGCTCTTTGAGGAACAGAGTTGTTAGCGCTTTGCCCTCAGGGTGAATGAGAAGTAGCTTTGAGGGCTGCGAGACGCAGGGTTTGTTCCCAACCTAAAGGCGTGTTTACCACCTTGTTTCGCGGCGGCTGTGCTTTTGAAGGATCCGTCTCGAACGCGCCTCTAATTAAAGCTGTCATGGCCGGGTGCCTGCAGGGATAATGTTCTATTATTATAGTCATTTGTTTCAATTAAACGCTGGCTGATTTTACAATAGCAGCCGTGAACCTGTGTGAGTGAGCCATCACTCCAAACAAGATGGCTCCAGTCAAGCAGTGAGTGGGGAGAAAAAAGTCTTAGGAGTCACAGAGGCATTGATCACTGTACCGTCTATTCAAACAGGGAGGGATGGGATTGAGAAAGTTTCTGTTGCTGCTGATCAAAAGAATGAAGAAGTGATTATCTTTGAAATCCAAATTAGACAGATCATGCAGCATCTGAGAACAAAATGATCCATTGATAGCAATTCAATTCTTGTTTTCATTCACAATTTTAAATCTAACAAACAAGGGTGAATTGAATCAGTAATTTTGAAGCCCTTAATTAAAAAGTGACAGCAGATTTACTGTAGATGATGCTAACAAATTTATACATAACCACCACATTTATTGAGTCCAGCATCCACACTGCTTTAGTGCTATTCCAATGAAATCCACATAATAATCACCTGTCTTATTTAGATGATGAAACAGATGGTACTGTGGTATAATGATGATAGCAGAGTTTATCTTTAGCTGCTCTATCCTGGTGTGAAACTTTCCTGTTTCTCCTTGTAGTTGTATATAGGCCTCTCTTCTCTGCTCACATCTCTGTGCTGGTGGTCAAATCCCCTTAGCTAAATCAAATGGTGCAGGCAATTGGAGTGGCTGTGAAACCATTTCAAAGGTAAGGTCAGCAGGAGCAGGGGGGAACAATGGCTTTGTGATATTCCATCTCTCACACAATGTGCTACACATAATTGGAAAGCCTTTGTTATTTAACTCTCATTTGACTATGATGAACAAGATGTGAATACAAACACGACAGGCCCAACGAAGGCAGGGGAACACGTTCACTCCGAGTTTCCAGGCTGTACATCACAGTTTAGGTCTGCTTGACTGCTCATCACCAAAAGCAATATCTAAATGTCCTGAAGGCTGTAACTTCCGGGAGGGATTTTTACTATGTATATGCCTCTTTTTCACTGTGGTTTTCTGCTAATTCCCATTCTTTTTCTTACTGTCTCTTTCTCTGTCTATGTGACCTCTCTCCTTCCCTCTTGCCTCCCAGTCTGTTTTACATTACAGATACTTGTATATTTAGTGATGGAGTCAGTATTACTGGTCTGTTGTTTGTGTCACAAGCCCAATAAAAATCATTAATACCTATATACTAAAGAAAGAGAGCAATCACCAATTAAATTATGTTGCTCTTTGAGCACTCCTACCTCTTTTGGACAGCTGTTTGGTTGATACCATTAGGAATTAGCATACAGTACCTATGGCAACCGGAAACCTCTGTCAGATTCTTTCATAATATTTGTGCCGCCGTCTGCAGCTGGCTTTTTTTAGCTCAGGCTTGATGCTGCTATGTAGCAACTTCTTGCCCCCCCTCTCACACAGGTGAAAGCAACAATTAAAAGCACTCATAGAAATTTTCTGAAAGGACATGTAATGACTGTTAGAAGCACATTATCACAGTGGGAGTGTTTTGAGTAATGTGCATTAGTTCTGTTATGCCATATAAAACTGGCTTTAGTCATTCACAGGAATAGGGATATTTTTATACTTGTAAACATATCCCATTAGCTACATACTTGTGAAATAGTTTATGCTTCCATAGTTTAATGACTTACTGCTTCATTAGTTAAGACATAACATGGAGCTTTAATGAAATTGAGCTAATGCTGTAAGATGTACGGCTGAATATAAATGACTAGAAAAATGTTTAAAAAAGGAAAGAAAAAAAACGATGATCACATTTGGCTTAATAATGTGATGCAACTCTTATCTGTTGTGTAAAATACTACTGCAACATTTGCCATTGAGGAATTTGTTTGCAGATTTTTGTTTCCATAAAGCTTGGGTGACCCTATGATTTTTGTTGTTGTTTTTTTGCTTTTTTTGTTGTCTCTGCTCTTGTGAGATTGACACCAAGTACCCGTGATGCAGTGGTGTATTCCTTTCTGTGAACTCTTCTGCTCTGCATGTCTCTTTCTTGTTTATATTAAACACAGTGTGACTCAGATTAAAGGGTGACAATTTTGCCTGGAGGCTGTTGCTATGGAAATGCATCTGCTATAGCTATGATAGGCCATTCATGTTTGATTAATTGGTTTTTCAATGCTTCTTGGTTGAGGAGGACCCTTAAAGAGCAAGTCTATGGAAAATGGGAAGTAAAGGATTTCTATTTCCTTATTTTAAGTTTAGTATTTTTTTGTCTAACTATTTATTCTTTTTTTATAAGCTATTTCTTCATGTATTAGGAATGTTTTCCTCAAGTGTTGGTGTTTTAAATTATGATTGGAAGTTGGAGATTTCAATGGATGGGGGAGGTTAGCTTGGTTATTTGAAATGCAAAAGGCATGTCTTTGTTCACGGCTGGCTTTTGTGAGCAGCTGCTGAGGCAAAAACAGAATCTAATGTCGTGTGAATATTATGAGTTTTCAAAGCAGGCCAGAGCTGTGCACAACATTACTCTGTAGTGCATTTTTATTCTGGCAATCTAGTGGGACCAATTATGATTAGAGAGCCAAGCCTTCATCTCTGAACCTCTGCTCGTGTTTATCAAGACCTCGTATGCTCGGGTCTTTTCAATTTGATCTTTTTAGCACTGCATTAACGTGTAATGTATTATTAAATTCATAAATGTTTAAAAGATCTAACAAATGCTAGATCATCACTTTCTGATCTGTAAATTGCCAAACATTCCCATTTGTGCCTGCATTAAAAACATCCTTTAGTCTGAGTTCATGTTATGTCCGGATGAATCTTGAAGAAAAGCTTTTGATGCAGTTTTTATTAAAGATTGGAGATGGCTAAGAGCAGAACTTTGTTAGAATCTGACTTACCAAAGGGTGGTCTCCTGTAGGGGTCATTCTCCAGCTGTTAGCACCATTTTGGTTTCTATTTGCACTCCAACAGCTTTTCTATTGCAAAAGGTGTTGTTTAACGTTGCACTTTGTAATATTTCTTTTCTTCACAGCACAGAGTGAGCATAATGTATCTACAGGGGATTGAAGGTCTCGTAGATCAATATCATTGACTCAGTGATTGCTTTACCAGGTACTGAAAGCTTTGGCTTCTCAGGAATTAATTTTCACAAGCAGGAGCTGAAGTCCTGCATCATCACCAACCAGACCACTGTGTCTCAGAGCTGGAGTGGCTGCATTTGTTCTTTTCATGTTTATTGTGTGTGTGTGTGTGGAAAGAGGACTTACAGGCTGATGTAGTGAATAGTGGAGCGCTTTTGTTTGTGGCGTTGCTGCAGCCCACAGCAGTTTGTGCCTTCCTGTTAATAAATTATTATCAACACTGTATCACACTTCACCATTCAGAAGGCTGTAAATTGTGTAATTTTAGATATGCTGTGATAATGATTATGATTAATCATGAGCCCGCACGGGTGCCCCCTGGAACTTGGTGCCCTTCGCGCTGTCCGTGTGGTGAGCAGCAGCACTGAATGGACATGTATTAGTTATTTAGGTTTAATCAAAGCCTGGAAAAGTGTTTCATTTTTGTGATTTTTGGGCTCCAACCAGCACCTTCTTCGAGAATTATTATTTATTTTTTTTTTTACCACATTAATAGAAAAAAATTGATGAATGGGTAATTAACCAAAAATATCTAGCTTTCAAATCAATAGTGAATTTCACAGATGATACATGTATGTTCTACTGGTCTCAAGAGTGGATATTATTAGTTTTTAGAGAACTCAATTGTATATGTGAAGTCAACATAAGCTGTCTTGGTTAGTTTAACTTTAAATTTTTAGCAATTTAAGCTCAAAATGACCTGTTTTAAGGCCAGCATTGATAGATGGTACAGACAAGGAACAGATTTACTAAGATTTACAAGTTAACATATGGTCACATATCATAAATAACACTGAAGGCAGTGTCCAGTTGTACTGGTGACATAGTAAAACTCACCTAATCTAGAAACACAAATGTATCCAGCTCATTTTGGCAATGACCAGCCAGTGTAACAGGAGTAGTCTGAATCAGCATAGAATCCGCAGCAAGCTGATAATCAGGAGATTGTAACTGACCAACTTCTCAGATTAAACTTTTAGATACAACACTGGACATTAGAATTTGAACTTGATAACCCAATCAGGTAGAATGTATAAGAAGCAGTCTTTGGCTCAGATCTAAAGCCACCATTTATAGTGAAAGCACACAAAAGGGACAAGAGTCATTAACCTAACATGGAGACTTAACTATAACTACCTATCACCACAGCCTACTGTCCACTCATGGGACATTGTAAGGAATTATTATTCCAGAAAACAAAGGCATTTGGTTAAAAATCTGCCAGTGCATCACTGCATCCTTGTTATTTGATTGGCAATTAATTTGAAGTTCATATAAGTGTTTCCTTTCCACTCATGGACATTGTAGATTGCATCCCAGCTACAGAAATGATGCTGTGATCATTAAAACAAAGAACAATCTGTGATAAGTTGCAAAAGGTTTTGGTGCATCAGGTATTACATGACTCCTTGAAGATATTGTAATTGCCCTCCAGTCACTTAAGAATAGCATGGCTTGACAGATGTTCTGAGAATGTCTCCTTACAAATAAATGTACACAAATCGATAATTCTTCACACATATTCTCCTCCCACTGGTATTTGTGTACTTCACACAGCAATAAGCCATGTCATAGCTCACTAAAACACTTTTTTCCTGTCTTGAATAATAGTGCAGTGAATGGTGAGTCCAAAGCTAAGCAAATAACTGCAAGATTCATTGAGAATATTTTCCTCCCAAAATGTTGCTCTCTAAAAATCCCATAAACACATGTGCAACAAAGCCAGACTCAAATTACACAAAATTGCCATTATGCTTGCATAACACTTTAAACCAGTTGAAATTGTTGAAAGCTAAAACAAGTTTTGCACCAGACACAAAGCAATAGTAAATTTGGACCCAAGTTTAAAAATACAACCTCTTTTGAAGACAGGAACATTGTCTAAGACTTGGACCTGTGATACCTATTTTTTTTGTTTGTTTGTTTGTTTGTTTTGGCTCTGACCTGTTTCTTACAACACACACAACCTATCACAATTCATTGCATTGTGTATTTTTTGCATTATGTAGATTAATCCAACACACAGACATTAGCTCAAATTGGAAAATGTCATATCCATCTCCAAATATCTGGATATTTGGCTAATTGGCAAATTTTTATTATGCTGAGTAGAGGAGAATATAGTAAATCTGGTGTTCTTCTCTCGCCCTAGATGCAGGAAATGGCTTTGCACCACCACCACCACCACCACCACCAACAACAACAACAGCAACACCATCACCAGCACCCAGACGGCGCTCATTACGATCCCGCCCGTAACCACCCCATGATAAACAACTCACCTCCGATACTGCCCAACCCCATGAGCGCATTGTCCCAGCTAAACCCTCAGGTCAGCCGGAATGCACTGCCTCATGGTTCCCCTTCACCTCCCGGAAGTAAATCTGCCACACCCTCCCCTTCAAGCTCCAATCAGGAAGAGGAGACTGATCCTCACTCGAAGGTATTGATGTGGCTTCTCTGGCTTGTAATAGTGAGGGAAGAGCTTTGCAGGGCTTTTCTTAAATGGTTCACATGCTAAGTGCAATCTTGAGTTCAAGAGGAATGAAGGGCTGCTTGTGCATCTTTATTTGGTTGCCTGGAAAACTGATATGATTTTGCTGGAGTTGACATTGAGCTTTTTTTTTTGTGAGTGTAGTCACAAAAGTGTGGTGTTGCATTTTAATTAAACTTTAGATTTTGAGTTTGGTTTAATTAAATAATAGAAATCAAGTGATTTTGTGAATAACTGGCAATCCATTAATGCTGTTACATGTTTGTTGGCCCACTTAAAGAAAGACCCTGATATGAAACCTCCCTTTATTCACAAATATGTAGGATGTTTTAATGGGTCGACCATCAACAACAAAATCACGGTTTCTTTTCAATCCTGCCGATCTCTGTCACTGTTTTACCATGTTTGCAGTAACCGTCTGGCTCATAAACTACCACTCCCACTACTTCATTCCAATCACTCATTTGTCTGAATAAGGGAAAATGGATGCTTGTTTATTTTTATCTGGTTTATTTAAATGCATAAAACTTCTTTCATAAATTGCCCAGAACCCAATCTCTCCCTGGATTTGCTTCATTTCTATCAGGGGAATGTAAATGAGTGCATAATGAAATCTGCCACTTCCTCAGTGTTTCAGATTCATCTGTGTATTTACTGTAGCTGCTAGCTTGCAGTGATACAGTATAACAAGAGTAGGATCCTTTAGTTTAAAAAATATATTTCCCTCCCTATACATCTCCGCTGCGCTTCGCACTGTGTATGTGAATAAAAATGATTACCATCTCTCCTATCAGTAAGTAATTCCATTTGCTCTCTCCAATTCATTCTGAGACCACATCAAAGCCATAGCAGATACATCAGGTGATTTAAAATTCCTTTCACCCTAAGCATGAAAAGTCTGAATTTATGACTTGCTGAGCAACTGCAAAATAAAGATTTGAAAAGGTTTGATAAATTCTACGAGTGCATGTTATTTTTGTCAAAGTAAAGCAGACAAAAAAGCTGCCAACCAGTGCCTGTGTGTTAAAGTCTTACTGTCACTGCAACATTGCTGCAAGATTCAAACTTTGGTTACTGAACAGAAGAATTGAATAATGGAGTTAATGAAGTTTACACACTTCACCTGGACCCATTGTTAGAAGCATTTATCACAGACACAATTATTCATTCTACGCATTGGGAACTAGGAGACTTAGTTTCAGTGTCAATAAGCAGTTTTGTTTTTTTCTGTGCACTGATGGTCTTCCAGATAACGGGTGAGAAACGGCCATCTTCAGAGATGATAAAACCCAAGCCCAAACCCCAAAAAAAGAAGAAGAAGAAGGATCCCAATGAGCCTACAAAGCCTGTGTCGGCCTACGCCTTGTTCTTCAGAGACACCCAGGCAGCCATCAAAGGACAGAATCCCAACGCCACATTTGGAGATGTATCCAAGATAGTCGCCTCCATGTGGGATGGACTGGGGGAGGAGCAGAAACAGGTACATTAATGCTAATTTACACTGTATCTTTACTTCCTTTAATGCACATTTGTCCCTTGGTTAGTCAGAAAAAGTTACATATTACATTTTAGGGGCATCAGTGCTTGCTTTTGAGTAGTAGTAACACTTGTTTTTTGTTTTTTTTTTCATCTTTCAAAGGCGGAGAGAATATATTTTTTCTTCTTTTCTTTAAAGGTGCTTTCTTGTTTTTCTTTTTCTTTTGTTTTATTATATTTGCATATTTTTTTTTTCTGCTGGACTTGAAATGAGATACACAGAGAAACACGGTGTCACTGTCTTTTATGAAGTCCTTGATACAACTTTGCATCACATCTACAAGGCAATTAAGTCTGCATTTAGAGGTCAGAAGGGTTTGGGGGGGTGTTACGAGTTTTCCATATCCACTTTATCAAGTTCAGGGTTGCAGTGGGGCTGGAGCTTGTCCCTCCCATAGAGTGAGAGGCAGGGTACACCCTGGCTAGGTGGCCAGTCCATCACAGAGACAAATGAGACAAACAGCCATGCATGTACACTCTTAGGGTCAATATAAAATGACCAATTATCCAAACATCCCTGTTTTTTTTAATTGTGGGAGGAACTGACACATGTAAACTCCTTACAGAAAGGCCTCTGCTGTGATTCAGACTGTGAACTAAATATCCTACTGAAACATATTTAACAGTCCTGCTGGATAGCAAGACACTTAATACAGAATTTGCATTGATCATAACAAGTACAAAGTTTTCTGTTTCTATTTACCATTTTTCTGTGAGACCAGGTTAGCCGGCCTGATCATTTTTTTGTTGTGAGCATGACCATGAAGCACACAATACACTTATATGAAAGGAGATGACGCGACTGATTTTGTTGAATGTGTGTCTATAGATAAGACCCCATGAACTGTACAGAATCGATTGAAGAACCTTGTTTATTGTAGGAAGTGAAAAGTTGTTTTGAACCATCAGCAGTTGTGTTTTTCTAATTTGATTTTATTATTACCTGACGCCTGTATATGAGACTGCATTAACATTCGAAGCAGTTTATAGCATCTCCCATGCAGCACAGTTTCAATTTGATTTAACATTCCAGAGCAACAGACAAAGTCAAAGTGCTTTCTGTGTGTTTGTGGTAACAAATGATGGTGTGAAATGAACGGAAAACCAGACAGTCTGATGATCATGCACAGACTCATATTTTTAGAATATCCAGTCAGGGTGCAGCCTATTGGGTGTCAAATAAAAGCACCTGTCTTCATGACAAAGTGCAGCCCATTCCCCGCAGCCCCAGCCACCATCTACCAGACCTCATCCAGCACGTGTGTCTTTTTCTCCCACCAAATCTACTTTATACGCTGGACTTTGGAGGCCGTCTGTCCCTTTTATTTGCAGTTAATTTTTGCCGCCTTCACCAGGGCTCTTCACCATGAATCTTCATTTCGCTGCTGACACTCTTGAATGTGAATTCCTCATTTCCTGTCCTTTTATTTATATCTGTTGCCTGGTGATTTGATCATGCTGGGAATACAAGATTAGCAATTGCCTCGTCCTTGGTTTTGCCTCAAGGACATCTGCTCCAGAAATGTTATTGTTTGTGCTTCTTAACCCTTTGTGTCCTGGTGTCTTTTTTTTTGTTTGTTTGTTTTGGGGGTTTTTTGCCTCAGATTTTCTGGGTTTTTTTCCCCTCTCATGATAAATCCGTTTGCCCTTCACAGTTGAATCAGGGAACAGAAACAAAACTAGCAAAATAGCAGCTCCACCATGAGAAAAAAAAAATCCTTTCCATTCAGCTTGCTGCTACACAGCTAATTTTTTTATTTGTTTGTGCATTCATGCGTTTAATCAAACGTGTCACCTCGCAGGACATGTAATTAACTTGAGGTAATGATGTCATTATAGAATGAAATGTAGCACCCTGTCTGGGCAATAACCCTGTGATTGCTCTAATTATTCTCACAGGCTAGCATTGTCATTTATTACAGCACAACAAATGGGTAAACTTGATAACAGTGTATTTACAGAATAGAAGCAATTCACTTAGTAGTCAATAAAGCCATTAAAATTCCTGTTGTCGCTCTTCGCAATGATTAAAAACCTGTGACAGTGCAAAAATATGGACCAGCAATGTTTAAGTGAAATACTTTAATAATGAAAACTTTCCTGACCAAGTTCTCATTCCTTGGAAATGTTTAAAGCTGCACGAGTCAAAGTCTCAAATGTTTTAAACTGTATTTGGATTTGGTAAATTAGTTCCTTTTCTCCCA
>JAOXYM010000003.1:17927759-17960070 GCA_028567055.1 Leptatherina wallacei | reverse complement strand
GTGTGTGTGTGTGTGTGTGTGTGTGTGTGTGTGTGTGTGTGTGTGTGTGTGTGTGTGTGTGTGTGTGTGTGTGATGTGTAGGACTGTGTGTGTGTGATGTGTAGGACTGTGTGTGTGTGTGATGTGTAGGACTGTGTGTGTGTGTGTGTGTGTGTGTGTGTGTGTGCGCTCATCAGCGTGCACATGTATGAGTAGGACTGGGCATTACCTGTCATTTGCTATCCTCCTGGTGTTTCTGTCTTCCCTGGTGGGCCACTAATGTGTTGGCTGAGGTTTGCCTACACCCACCGCTCTCTATTTGATGCAGTTTAGCCCAGAACATTAACATATTTCTCCCCATGTTAGAGTTAAAAGAAGAAAAGAATAATAAAAAGAAAGAAACTGACATTGTGAATGTCTCACATCTGCAAGACTTTCACAATAGTTACAAGGCTGTTTCAATCTGTTGGTGTGCTGCATTTCCTTTCTGCCTCTCTACATTGTTCTTCAAATTCAACTCTAAATTGCATTAGCATATAGCAAGCTCCTCCTCTTCGCCTTCCCTCCCTCCTCTCCCGAGCACAGCGCCACACTTCCTCTCATACTCATGGGCCGAAAACAAGCACCTTGATTAAGGCATGAATAGTTAATTCATCAGCCTCTTCACTGCAGCATATTTTCAACTAAAAAGACCATTCTCATCTCTTGTCTGGGGTGCGATTAGACATTCATGACAGAGCCCCTATACAGAGGCTTGATTGATGCCATATGCTGGAACATTACCAGTCAAAAGTCTGACTGACAAAAATAAACCTACAAACCTTTCCTCCAGTCATTCAACAGTCAGATTGAATGCAGGACTGAATTTCATCATTCATCATGATCTTCTCTCTTTTTTAATTATCAGTAAAGGAGTCTTTTCAGAGTGAATTGGGATGGATGGAATTGGAAGTAATTGGAGAATCATTTGAAGCATTTACATCCTCAGTGTGCACCTGTTGCCTTTTTGTTCTGCAACACTTGTTAGTTTGTTCAAGAAGTGTTTTTAAAAGAAAACAACAAAAGCTTGATTGCATCTTTCTATATGTCATGGCATTTCTCAGGTCCATTGGCAGCTCATAACTCCACAAACAAACTAAAACTAAAAGAAGAAAATAACAAAATTTCAAAGACCTTTTAGCATAGGTATGGACACAAACATACAAAATTCTTCTGTGATAAACAATCCTTGAATATCCACTTTGAATAAGAATAAGCTGCAACAAATCAAACCCACCATCTCACTCTTCCCTTCTCCCTTCATCTCACTTCTTCAGTATTTCATTTTCCACTTGACCCTGCAAATGTGTCTGTCCCTCTGCTTTATCCATGCCTTCATCCCAGCCCATTGATTATTTCAGAGATTCAGTTGGATGGATGTGAGCCATTACTAAATAGCAGACTGCCACACATCACTCCAGCCAGGTTTGACAGTTAATGAGAAACACTGGATGTATATCATACATACACATATTCCGTCCCCATGATATAGAGTAGACATACAGACCTGAAGAATAGATGTTTATGTGTGCACGTGTGTTCAAGGTGGTTGGACAGGGTTACTGAATAAATAAGGAATGCATTAATAAAGAAAAACAAAAAAGTGACCGTGTGGAGAATAAGCTACAGTGGCTTACACTGTGCCCTTTACATAGTGAATAAATTGCATAGAAGTACCACATATTTGTATTAAATAAACATTTCTTTGAAAAGGAGCCATGTCACTTTTTATTTCTTTGATAAAGATCCCTTAATAATTGCTTTTCAATATTAATTTCCACATATCTCCTGCTGCTTTTCTTTTCCTTCACTCATATATTGTTTAAAAACTTCCCCTGGGAAAGTTGCCTTTGTGGGAATGAGAAAGTGCCAAGAATTATGGGACAGTTTTATCATTCAGTGACCCTCAGCTTTATCCTTTGTTGTATGCATGCTCATATCTGCCTCAAACCATATTTGCATACTAAAATTGCACTGTATTTCCATGCTAAAATATTCTATTCTATGTATGAAAGGAGAAGCTAAAAACTACTAAGGAAAGTAAGGAGCAACAAATTCTAAAGATCTTTTCCATAAAAACTCTGTCCAAAAGGGCATAGCTTATCTGAATTAGCCACAGCTGCAATCTTTGGTGCCACAAACAGGAAGTTAAACCATAAAACTCCAAACTAAGCCTTGAATGCAGAGAGAAATGCAAGTAAAAAACAGAATGCAATGATCTACAAATTGTTTAAACCCTATTTGTACAAAAGTGGCCTGCCTGGAGTCCATACCTGTCAGTCACTGAAAACATGAAACAAAAATACAACAAAGCAGGCGCTGAATGGTGGATACTGCTGTTGAAAGAAGAGGTGATGCAACACAGTGGCAAACATGCCCATGGCATCAGTTTCAAAATGAGGATATATTTTTGGACAATAAATAAATGTCTTTTTTCAGCATTTGATATGTTGTACTTCTACTACTTTTAGCAGCTGTTAAACTATTTAAGACTACATGCATAGGTTTTACAGCTCACATTGGAGTTTTCTTGTTGTTTTTTGGGTTTGGTTTTTTTCCACTCTTCATAGATCTGTGATGGCAGTTATCATGGGGGTTTTGTCCAATGATACCAAAAAATGACTGCCTCACCAAGCTTCAAAGGATCACTCACATTGATTATACTTTGAAATCTTATTTTTGTAGCTTTCACTATAATTTCTTGTTGTTATGCTGTCATTGTACTGTACTCAAAGAGCATACAAAGATGTAGAAGCATTGCAACACCAGTTGTCAGACAGGTAATAGCAGTAGTCATTCAATCAGACACGTTGTAAACAAGCCAGATGATCTAAACCACTTTGTGCAAGTTTAGATCAACTGGGAACACATAAAAATCTCCCTTTAAATGCCAACAATGTATTACAAAAGCAGGATCTACAGTATTTTAAATGTGACAAACTAAAAACTTCTAATGGGTAAAGGTATTCTAACAGTTACCATAACTCTTCATTTCTTATCTCTTCCTTCCAGACATATAATGACCCAGTGGAGACAAAAAGTGCCCAAACAAGCCAGGCTTCTCCACATATGATGCCAGCTAACCCGCCCCTGTACAGTGTGCCACCTCCCCCTCAGACGTCTTCACCCTACCTGGGACCTGGGGCCTTCCCTCTCACTGACCTGCAGAGCTACGCAGGACATGCCCCTCGCCACACTCTGTCACAGACGCTCAGCCCATCGCAGATGCTGCCCAGCATTAGTGCCTCTCCCCCTTCCTCCTTCCAGATCAGCCCCCCACTTCACCCCCACCAGCAGCTCTCCCTGCGCCAGAGCTCGCTCCTCAACCAGCCTATCCGCATGCAGCAGGTCCAGTCCCAGCCAATCATCTCTCACCAGATGGGGCTTCAGGCTTCTCTTCACTCCCCACCTCCAGGGCAGCAGGTACAGAAACTGTCTAATTGTCTGATGTTTAATGTGAAAACATTTCTCTCAAAAGATTATTGCCTTACTTTTGTGATGCTCCTCCCGTAGGGATTTTCCCACCTCCAGTCAGAGTACCAGAAGAGCATCGGCGGTTCCCAGTCTCCAGGAGCCCCTGGCCCTGGTCCAGGCCCTGGAGTGGCTCAAACCCATGACTGGGACAGTGAATACTGTAATCGGGAGTGTGGCAACCACTGCAGGTTTGTGCAGACAAATTCATAGTGGCATTTGAAACTGATCTAGTTCAGCCAAATGGACACATTGTGCTGTTTGATGCATTTGTTCAGGAAAAACATCTCTTTAATTAAAGGTTTCCAGGCCACATATGTAAGATAGATGCCACTCAATCCAAGTCTTAAACTGGCACTCAAACCGGCATATAGTAATATAAGATAACTCTGCCACTGCTTTCATTGTATAAGCGTTGAAAATTGTCAGGTCCATTCTAGGGAGACAAGGGAGACAGCTGGAGCGAGAGTGGTGAGATGATAGAGCCAGCCATGTGTTAGACAGCAGTAAAAAGAAAAAAACAGATGTTTCTAACACAAGTTTTCACTTTTATTGTACCAAACGTCATGGCAGTGTGTGCAGTCCTGCCTTTTCTCAAGATGTTCACTCTGCTGTGCTATTCCTACTCAGTTACTGTGATTAGTCAATTAGCAGGGCTAAGTTTGAGCAACAAAGAAACCCTCTCATTCGAATGTCCTTTGTTTTCTGCACAGTTGTACCTTTAGCTGAGAGCTAATCTTTAACTTTGTTTTAGTTTTTTTGTTGTTTAATATTTATTTATTTATTCTTGTTACAGTGGCAGCATGATAGGCAGGGACAAGCCACTCTACCTCACCTGAAACTGAAGATCATACTCTGCTGACAAATACGACACCAAGGAGTCTACTCTCATTTCCCCCTTCCCTCCATCCCCCTCCATCCTTTTCTCCAACTTCAAACTCTCTTCTGATGCACACACTTACATCCAGTGCACACGTATCATACAGTTACAGATGTAGACAAACACATACAAATATTCAGCTCCCTGAACACCATGACCACCACCCTTTTTTTGTCAATGTAACAATTTTTTCTTCTCAGTTTCTAGAATTTGTGTCAAGAGTTTTTTGACTAGATGACTACTGTCTGTACCACTTATTGTATTAGCAGTCCTCTTGCTGTTTGAATTTGCCAAGCACTTATAAACCCGCCCTTCCCTCCTCTCTGTCCCCCTCCCTCAGCCCCCCTCCACCCACCCCCTAGTGCATCTAAGTCCTCTCTGATGCAGGTCGGGCTGTGGAGCACTTCTCTTGTGTGTCACCCTCAAAGTCCCCTCAGGGACCCCATCCAGCTTTAATTAGAATGAGAAGAAAAAGAATACTCTTCCTCCTCTTTAATCACTTTATTTTCCTTTGTTTTTCCTTTTGTTGTTGTTGCTGCTGTCTAATTTATTTCTGGCTTGCAAGATTGTTCCACTTTTATTTCTTTTTTTTTATTTTTGCAAATAAGCGATAGGCCCTGTTCTGTAGAAAAATATTAACTTCTAGTTGGTTCAGCACAGGCCTTCATGTTATGATAGCTTTGCTTAAGGGCCTGAAAATGAATACAAGAAGCTTGGGTGGGGAAGGGAAAGAAAACAACAGAATCTTTTTTCTTTTTTTATATTAAAGACCTGTTGAGGTCTACTGAGCTGTCACAGTGTGATTGTAAATATCACTTTTATGGGATCAAATTGGGAATTGGAAGTC
The DNA here is from genome assembly GCA_028567055.1 of Leptatherina wallacei. Classification (NCBI taxonomy): domain Eukaryota; kingdom Metazoa; phylum Chordata; class Actinopteri; order Atheriniformes; family Atherinidae; genus Leptatherina; species Leptatherina wallacei. Next base: position 17,954,854 of record JAOXYM010000003.1, on the reverse strand, counting down.
CAGATAGATTTGTTTCTTCTTTAATATTACATGTATGTTATTGTGTGTGTGTGTGTGTGCGTGCGTGCGTGCGTGCGTGCGTTCGTGCGTTCGTGCGTGCGTGCGTGCGTGCGTGTGTGTGTGTGTGCGTGCGTGCGTGTGTGTGTCTGGACGTTAGAATGTACCACATTCATGGCGTGAGCAGTTGAGTATGTATGTAAGTGTGTATGTGCACGGGCACACCCCAAGTGTGTGCGCGTGAGCATCTTGGTGTTCGAGTCTTTCTCGTGAATTTTAACAGCATTGTGCAGCTGGATTTCAGAGGAGTATTTCACACCTTCGTTCTTGCATTAAATCTGTGCTCACTGGTGTGTTTTTTTCCAATAAAGTTCAATCTAAAACTGAATGCACAATATGTGTCCTGCAGATCATTAAATGGAAAGAGCCAGGTGAGAGATAGAGCGCATAGAGACAGAAAAAATAGGAATAAATGCTGTGAGACAAACTGAGATGTAATGATGCAGGTGGGGGGGGGGGGATATTCCATCAAAATGCCTGCCCCTCCTTTCTTTTTTGTCTGACCCCATGTCAATGTTGTCTCCCCAACATGCAGAGGTGAAGACCTGCAAATATGTGAATGGAGCCATTACATCCACATTAGAGTGATTATTATAAGTTTCTGCCTGGTGTTTGGTTGTGTTTATCATGTTTTTAGCTCTTGTGTGATTAACAGAAATGCTTTTTGCTGACAAAGACATCTCGTTTTTATCTCTTACGTGTAGCAGAATTTCAGTTTTAGTTGCTACAAGACAATAACATTTTAACTTGAGTAAAAAAAAAAACAAACAAAAAAAACCCTGCCAACTGTAGTTATTTTATTTGTAAAGCCAGTAATGATAAATATTTGAAATGGTCATCAGTACATTGTTTTCTGCTAGTTGCCCATCAGCTGTTTTACAGGTTTTCTTATTTATATAAATATAAAAAAGACATCATTTTTGCTTCTTACAATGGAGATGTATTTTTATTCTGATTTTATTATTTCTTTGCTTTGGTTTCATAAAAAAAAAAAGATAATGCGACCACGACAATGATTATTTTGTTATTTTTTTTATATATTTTGGGTGCTGCCTCTTTCTTTCCTTGCCAGCAGCATCAGTTTGTGTCACAATGCTTCTTTTATTTCAAACCTGCATAATAAAGAAAAAAAAGTTTAAAAGTGAACCTACCAAATGTCTCTTCATTTCCCTGCAGACTTCTTGCCTCTCTGTCTTCTTCCTTAATTAGATTATCACACCTTTTATTGAAGACTTCATAATAGCTATTTTAAAGATACACAAACACCCCCAACTCACTCTCCTGCACTTTATATTTCCACTTAAGAAGGTCATACTTGTATCCTATATTCAAATTTAGCCCCAATGGTAATCAGCTAATTAAGCGTAGACAGATAAAGCGTGCACCAGCCTGTATGGATATTGCCAGTAAACTATCTCAACAAACAGGAGAACAGATGCGAGAAGACGTTAGCTTTGCTTGTGAAAGTAGTGCATCGTAGGCGTCTAGTGTGAGATGAAGAGAACAGGAAAATGCAATGTGCATAGAAACTCAGGCAACCGTCCAAGTGCTGATTTTACCCCAATTGCACGGCTTCTCAGAGACTTCATGAGAGAGGAAAAAGAGAGTTTGAAATGGAACTGTCACCATCCCTTCATTCTATGTTTTATTCATTTTACGCCTTCCTGCCGTCTCTTCTTCAGTGGTATTGAATTGGCAAATAGATCATTATTGGACAATTGGAAAACCTGCCACTTTGTGATATGACACACATTATTTGAAAATCACAGTCATACATTCTTAATGCAGTGTCAGATGAAAGGGGGTTTGGGTGCAGCCACACACACTTGCTTTTGTGTACATACAATTACGTCTTTGGATGAATATTTGCTTTTGACTATAAGTGTGTGTGTGTGTGTGTGTGTGTGTGTGTGTGTGTGTTTGAGTGTTGTCTCTCCTCTGGCTGTAAGCATAAAAAAGATGTATGGTGACAATGAATTCCGTCTCTTTTTTCTTATTTTAGAGAGAAAGAGAAACAAACAACAAAAAGGACTGCATATTTGATTTTTTCTGCCATCCATAGCCATTATCTGTAGTAATACTACCGTCAATACAGCAAAAACATAGCATCAATATGACGGTTCTGTCAACACCTTTAATCCAATCCTTCAACCCAGAGATAGTCATAAAACCAAAAGGAGTGAGAAGCAACAATTTATGATGGAGGATGCCACTAAGAAGACTTGCGTGTAATGATCGTGTTGGTGTCTGTATTTAAAAAGTCCTCTGCAGTAACTTTAATTGAATGACAACAGTAAAAGCAGTCTGGCCATCATCCATCTGTGGAATATAGGTCTCTAAAAGAAATATATGCAGTTCTATTTTCTTGTCTTTTCTTTATTTTATTTTACTTAAGTATATGTTGATTATCAGTTGACTCAGTTTCAAAGAAAGATCATTGTGTCTAAGCAAATTATAAGTTTAAATTACACTAATCCAATATCCAGTGTCCTACAAATTCTACATTTTGAGATGATACTGAGTAAATTTATTTCCCAGTGTTGAAAGTTGCATTGTTGTTGTTTTTTTCTTTCACCTGTCTTGTCCAGGATTGTTGCAAGCAGAATGATTGTCTGGCTGATGTTTTGTGCTGAGTCAAGTAGAGCTTTATATGTATAAAGTCCCTCTTGAAAAGAAACAACCTTTGTTTTAGTTTTTTATTTTGAATTTGCACCATACAATGCAATCCACCTGGACTACAAACAACACACTACGCAAATACAGACACACGACCGAGAATATCCCATGTTTTTTTGCAGTGAGGCATAAGATAAATAAAAAAATAATCATTAATTATAATAATAATAATAATACTGATGATGATGATGATGATGATAATAATAATAGTAGAAAGAAAAAGAAAAAAGACTAGCTGAAAAGAAACCATACATCTCGACCGATACCAAAACAGTAAGAACAGTAAGAACACACACAAAGAAAACTAGCTGAAAGTATCCATTGGTAGATACAGCTAAATGACAACACAGTGACTGTGGCAGCACGCCAAATATACAGAGTGGAGACATTCAAGGAAGAGTGGACAAGCAGAGTCCCCGAGACTCGTGCGATCGGCAGCTGCCCCGGACCATAGACCCCAGCCCCCCCCACCACCACCACGGAGAAGATCATGTGTCCGCCCAGGAAGGCGGCAGAGGGAGGCCCCAGCCAGAGCCCCCCGCAGCCGCGGGGCACCGACCCTGGCAGGCCGAGATCAGCAGCTGCCCGCCCCACCGGGCACCGGCCGCCCAGGGCGGACAGGGCCCAGGCCCCCCGGGCCCAAGAGCCCCCCAGCCCCACAAGCAGAGGGTCAGCGCTGTCACCCGGACGGACCCAGCCCCCCCAGACAGCCACCCAACAGGGGCCAGTCTGCACCCCAGTGCCCCAGCCACGCATCCCAAGAACCCATCACACCCATCCACACACACCCACACAACCTCCCGGCACTCATACACCCTCTCAACGCATACCCCCCCCCCCCCCCCCCCCCCCCCCCCCCCCCCACACACACACACACACACACGCACTCCTACACTCTCTCCACCCATCCGCACACACCCACACAACCTCGTCCCTCGCCCCCACATTCCGTCAACATGTATACCCCCCATACAAAACGTTCTCATGTCCTCCCACCACCCATCCACACCCCCTCCCCCCGCACTCATACACCCTCTAAATACATACACATTGTTGTTTTATGTGTCATTCTTTTCAGTTATCCTCTCATTTATGTAAATAATTGTCAATATTACAACAAAACATGCACTGCAAGTTCATTATGTTCCAAGCTTCTTTTTTTTTATATCACAGTATACAGTTATTATTGAAACATGACATTACAAATTGAATATGAATATTGGCTTATTATCAATATTTCATTTACGAAAATGTGTAATCATATGATTTCAATTGATTATGGAAGCAACTTGTTTTTTTGCACCATGTTAAAGGTCCTTAATGCTTAGATTCTCTGTAATTCATTGGGGGGGAAGGAAAGAAAAAACTCTGAAGCCCAGATTAATTATTCAGATAGCAATTGTATTTTTCTATAAATGTCACAACTAAATCATAATTGCAAATACTTTCTAATGTGATAATTTTGCAGTAAAAATTTTAAATCATATGTACATTATGGCCCCTGTTGTGGATGGATGATTGCCAATTATAAAAAAAGAAAAGAAATAAGAAATAAGAAAAGAAAAGAAAAGAATTTTAAAAATCTTTATTTTTTTTATGCTGTAGTGGAAGAGTTTAGTGTCACAGGTTTACATGTGCTTTTGACTATAAATAAAAGTCACCACAACAAGTAAGATGGATTCTGAGTTGAGTTTGACACAGGTGAGAGGGTCAGTGCTCATGTGGTTAAACTAAAGGCATCTACATGCAGTGAACTCCAAACACAGCAAGCCTCTCACAGACCAGTTGCTGTAGCTTTCAGCCAAAACCTTTCAGTTGCAACTTTAGTGCTGCGGTGGGGGAAACAAACAGCAGGAAATGTAGGTGGTTTTAACAAGAAATGAGTTTCGTTTTGTGTTCACAATCAGTTAAGGTTCTTTTTTATGCTGACTGTACAGCCCGTGAGCCATTAGTTACTTTAGAACAAAGATTATTTGTCTGGATTTTCTAAGCAGGACTCATAACTGAATATTGAAATCATTAAGCTACATTTTCTTTTTTCCCCCATTTTTTTATGTTGCTTTTGTCTGTTTTTATTAACCTGATTGTTTGATTTTGTTTTCTTTTTATTTCTACGAAATAATAAACTACCAAAAGTATAATCATGATTATATTTTGTAGAGGAGATCAGTGTTGAAACAAGGTTGAATTATTCAATATGATATTTGCAATATTCATTCTCAAGCAAAAAAACACCGAAGTAAACAGAGGATGACAAGGTAGTTCATATAGGCCACGACATGAGGCTCCGAGCACACTTGTGGTTTCACACTTGTAAATATTTACGTAATCAATCCTAAATGCTATATCAGTTTTGGTAGTTATTAATTTGTGCATGCAGCAGATAAATTTGATCCACTTCCTGTTTTTCTGATGTTACGAGTAATCAAATGTTTTGAGTGACTTCATTGTCTTATCAATCAGGGATTCATTTTTTTTTCTTTTCTTATTAACATGTGAATTCCCCTCAGACTCATTATGAAACATCAGGTGAAGGAGAATTTCTTCCTATGACTACATTAAACCAAATTTAAATGTCTCAATATCAATTTGGCTACCTTGCGAAGCACTTTCTTAAGACCATTCATTTGATCGCATTGCTGCACACCACAACTATCCCCATTTTGTTTAATTTTTCTCTGGATTCGTCTTCTCATTTATATGATGTCAAAACGTTTTTCAATTTAATAAACTGATTAGTTACTTTACATTAATTTTAGAAATAGGTCATCTACCACCTCATTTCAATTCAGTTCAATTTAGCTTTATTCGTATAGCGCCAATTCACAACGTCATCTCAGGGCACTTTACAGACAATCAATTTGAACCAGTCCATTGTCAACCAGTCAGTATTCATGAAAGCCAATTCATAACAAATGATAGCCTAATGAAGGAAAACCGACAGATTACATCAAATCTTGACTTCAGTCCAATCCTCCATCCTGAGCATGCACAGGGCGACAGACGACAGTGGAAAGGAAAAAACTCCCTTTTAACAGGAAGGAAAAACCTCCGGCAGAACCCGACTCAGGGAGGGCGGCCATCTGCCTTGACTGGTTGGTGTAGAGAGGACAGGAAAGAGAGACCAAAAGGCATCACAACTTCTATCCAGGGAGACCTCCTGAGAGAGAAGAGGAAAAATATGTTAATGATGCCAATGCTGTCATAAGTTTTATATATGGTAGATAAGGAGCAGAGAGATGAAAAGAGAAGGAAGTGCTCGGTGCATCATGTGACTCCTCTCGGCAGTCTAAGCCTATGGCAGCATAACTAAGGGATGGCTAACCACCGCTAACAAAAAGGAAGGTTTTAAGCCTAATCTTATAGATGGAAGGAGTGTCTGCCTCTCAAACCCAAACTGGGAGCTGGTTCCATAAGAGAGGGGCCTGATAGCTGAAGGCTCTGCCTCCCATTCGACTCTTAGAGACTCTGGGAACCACAAGTAGACCTGCAGTCTGAGAGCGAAGTACTCTGTTTGGAATTTATGGAACTATGAGATCTTTGATATACACTGGACCTTGGTCATGGATAGCTTTAAATGTGTGGAGAAGAATTTAAAATGTTGTCTTAGATTTAACAGGGAACCAATGAAGAGAAGCTAAAACTGGAGAAAAATATGATCTCTCCTGCTAGTTCCCTCTTCTGAGCTTTGTCCTTCTGCTCCTGTTCTGTTCTGTTCTGCTCCTTGGTTGCTCTCCGGCAACAGCGCTGCACTGGTTAAAAAACAACACAATTTGATAACAGAATGTATATTTGTCATGCTGGTCACCCGTGCAAAATGATACAATTTCAGAAAAAAGGTTCCAAATTTGTACTATTATTGCATATACTCTCATTTTCCTTTATCTTAATCTATACAAAGAAGCAGATTACATGATGAAACATGCTGTACATCCCATGTTCTCTATGTGATCATGTTCAGCCACCGTGTATTGCTGCGTGGTGACATTGTTTTTCTGCGAAGTGTGGCTTTATGACAACATACACAAATTACACCATGATACTGCCACTTTTATGGTGGATGTAGGATTGTGCATGGTGTTGCACTGCTAACTCGTAGACACAAGATCACAAGTTTATGACTTGTCCTGTATAATGTTTTCCTTAGTACTTTAACTATTCTGCTCCTCCTCACACTCAAAATGCTTACATCTGTAATTATAAAAAGAAAAAAGCTTTTTCAGATTTAGATATTTTTAAGAAAGAGGATGTTCAAAAGCAGATATTCATGGATATGTGAAACTTGTGGTTGAGAGCATTAAAGCAGTGGTGGCTGGAAGATAAACCTGGTTGGCAAGAAGAAAAGTCCCCCTTCTGCACCTAACCTCTGTCGTTTGACTGGAGGCTGTATGGGACAAGAGTGCTCACTGACTAAGAGGTAAAATAATGAATCCGCACATTTCTCACATCTCAGCACTTCTTAAGTTTTGATTTGAAGTGGAGATGAGTCAGATTGAGAGCCACACACATAACCATTTTCTCATCACTCTTGCAGTTGTCTGTGAAAGGCTGGTCTCTTTGTACCCTGCATCACCTCAAACTTGAGCCACAGAAACACGGACAGTCTTTCGCAGTCATTTTAGATGTTTGTTAAATACCACAGCTGCTCTTTTTGAGCAATATCGCCCACACATGCTGCACCTCAGATCTTCCAATGATTGCATGCCGGTGAAAGTGTTTGAAAGAAACGGTTATGTTATTGTACTAAGGTTCTAGTCCAGATGTCTAGGATTTTCAGCTTGTTATGGAAATATAATGTAATTACTTGGGAGGTTAGGTATTCAGGACTGTCATGCATACGGCATGTAACACTGTTTGAATAAGCCTGAAGATGAGATTGGGAAGGGATTCAACTGAATATACTGTAACATGTTGGTATGTTGTGTGATAGACAGTCCTAGCATTTGGCTGGCAAAAAAGTCCTTGTTCTTAAAATCAGCACCATAGCAACCAAGCTGTGGGACAAGCCTCACCAATATACACTTAACATCACATTATATTTCAATGACATACTCCTTTATTTACCGAAGCTGTGATATCTAATACAAAAATACAGCTTGATTTAAAAAAAAACAACAAAAAAAACGTTAGGTTTAGTAAAAACATCAAATTGTTATTTGAAATTTTTCCTGTACACTTTATGAAATGTGTTCATGAAAATGTTGATAATTTTGATACATTGAGTACAGCTTGTGTGATGAAAACAATCCTTTATTAAAAAGAGAAATGTTATTTACAAAAAAGTTTTAAAAAATATGCTAAATACTATTATTTGTTCCCTCAATTAAAAAAAGATCACTTTAGTTTTAAGTGTGGCTCACGTATGCTCGCCTTGTAGATGAAAAGCTATCTTGTATACTCACCTGTGGTTAAAGAAGGTAAAAACAAACACTGTTTCCATTTTTCAGAGAAGGTAGGGTTGTCAATGACAGTGGGACTTGTTGCTCAAATATACAAAAATTTGAGCACAAATTAGTTATTGATGGAACAAATTTCCCCTTTAACATGAAATTAATGGGAAAAAAAGCTTAATTTTAAACTTGAACCATTATAATTTCCAAAACCTGACTAAACCTGCCTCAACCAAACCAAACTGAAGATATTCAAATGACACAAAATGTTCTCAAAGGATTGTTCATTAGTAACCTGTCATTTCTGGCATATTTTATGTGTTATCGCATATATTTTCCAAGCTTTTTTTCATGCAAAACCAACAATGAAATAAATACAATTAAAATACTGTAACGACCTCAGACAGTTCAGTGTAAGTGTTGCATCTCCAGCACACCTTCCAAACCCCATCATTCTTGCTGCTTCATATTTCCCATCACTTACTGTATATGTTGTTCCTTAAATTGTTGTTCGAAAGTCGCTTGCCAGCCTCCTCTATTGGTCATGTGTGAAGAAATGTTGGGAAAAAGACAAAAGAGCTTTGAAACAGTTTATGGCTGATAATACATGTCTCAGAATCTCCTATATTAGGGGTGTAACAGTGCATTGATCTACACTGGTTCATTGATTCAGTGACCAATGAACCAATAGCATTGATCCAAACTGAAAACATGCATCACACATTGAAGCAGTAATCATTTGTAAGATGAGCTTAAGAAAGAAAATGTTTATTTTACGTTTGCTTTTTTTTAAACAGTCAAAATGTCTTATTTCAATTCAATGAGGAAAATGACAATATCCCAAAATGTGAAGTGTTACAATGTTAAAGTCAGACTGTACCATCTTGGTTATTTTAACTAAGCTCTTGGAATATTTAATTTTAAATTGGAGTAAGGTTATAACTATATCCTGTATTATTTACAAATTAAATTGGATTCTTTCAGTTTTCTTTTACATCATGGGAGAAATTTAAAGCTCAATATTCAGGATGTGGCACAGTCTATTCTTATTAAAATATCTTATTTTTAAAAATGTTTTATTTGAATGTCTGATTGATCTCAGGAGTAGAATTATATTGTTAGCCTCATATTGCCTAAGTCACATTTTGATCAAACTGATATCTGCCTAACTCTTCACTATTTTCTATTAAAAACCATCAAATATGTTTTAGGTAATTATGGTATGGTAATTCTGATATTTTAAATGATTTTTAAAATTTCGTATGGCAGCGATTGTGTTAAATCAGCATATGTATCATTTCATATCAGCTGCTTAATCTTGAATCAAATATAATCACAATTGTTGCATTTCAGAATTTGTGATATCAGCAAACATCAAATCATCACTCAATTTATATATATGATCATATTGTGATCAAACTTATAATTTTCCCCCCTATTCTGTGATGTTCTATAGTCAGCAGTCTCTCGGGATTTATGAAGAAATGAAGCTCAAGCTACTTTTACATTTTCAATGAATGGCTTTGTTTTGTTTTGTTGTTTTGTATGCAATAGTTTGGAAAATATCAGTGAACTTGAACTGTTGTTATAATGCAAGCCATTGTTGCATGTTCTATGAGGCTTTTTCAAAACAAATTAGCCCACTGCAGATGGCAGTCATTTCTGAAGGTCTGTTCCTAAATATTGTGTCTTTACTTTCATGTATCACTTGAAACTGTGTATTTCCCTTATACTTGGTCCAAGTAAACCAAAGGAAAATTTCTTCCATTAGGCTGTAACAGCAGAGGCTGGTTCAGGTGATGCTTTTCAGATGCCTCCACACCTTCTAATGGGCAAACAAACCTTTTAATGCGCAGAATTAAACTGACGATCCAATGAATGTGAACTTGGTTTTCTTTGCTATACTTCCTAAAATTGTCATATTTTTCGCAATTTATTTGCAAAATAGCGCAAAATCTAAATTTGGACATTATTGTTTCGAGCATTTTGCAAGAAGTTAAAATGCATTCCATCTAAATTGCTTTGTTTAGTAATTGTGAGCTCCATTGCTTCTGACACATAGTATGTCGTGCTCAAGCAGTTTTCCTTTCTTCCAATTACAGTGTTTATGTACCAGCAGAATCCAGAATGCTTTGTGCATGATTGCAATTTTCATTTTTCAAATCCAATAAATCGCTCCATCTTTAAAGCCTCTCACTTTCCATTTATGTCTGTGTGATAAACTTTTTTTTCCCTCTTGAGGGACATTTATTTTTGTCAGATGCCTCTGTATTCATTAGAATCAAATACAGGAGAGTGTTTTCCCTTTCTTTGCTTTAGTTTTATTCCTTTCTGTGTCTCTTCCAAGTAATGATACTTTCTATCATTCTAAAGTGTTTTCAATCAGCCTCCCTGGTTTTAAAGAAATTGACTTCAAAGGCTTGGAGCGACTGAAAAATGTGGATTGAATTTTAACTTGGGATTCGATTCAAAAAAATCATCCTGGGCTAAAGACATCCACCGAGAGCTGTAGGTGCCTCCACACAAAATCCTATGAATGTTTTATTATGATTACTGTTGGATTTTACTAAATAATATTCTTTCTCTGTTAAACCTATCAAAACCATTAAAGCTATTGTATTTGATCCTGGTTTGGTCTTAATAGTTTCTATTTTCATTAGTTAAAGTTATGCCTTTTTGCTTATTTTTTCTTTTGAATGAAGTAACTTGCCAAGATGGGAACCAGCTGTTAAAGATATTGCTTTCCACCTTTGTATGAGAAATTGTATTGTGTTAATCTGCATCGAGAATCAGAATGGGCAGCGTTTCGAGAGAGTACAGAATTGTTGTTTGACATTCTTCCCCTGTTTTACGTTAATACAGAAATCACTGCACAGCACCCACTTTTTGAATACAATTTACAAGAAACATTTCAGAGGATGCACTAGGACACTAGGATGGGTTTCAGACACCTTTATCCAGAGGAGTGGACCCAGCCACAGTGAGTTGTGCCCCAGTGCCCCTCTGAAGCTTCTCCTCCACCAGATCCTAGTGGGTTTCCTATTGTTAGCTTCATCAATTTACTCTTCCCAGGGCATTGTGAGTACCAGCATGATCAGATGTTTTATATGCCCTGGGAAGCTCAGTTACTTTCTGAGATTGACCTGCAGCTGCCAGTCCCAAGCTGTGTGGAGAAGGCAGTTACATTGAGTGATCTTAGCTATTTTATAAGTTCACTGCAATCTACACTGTGCAATGGGCATCTAATAAACTTAACTATGACATCACGTTTGATGTTTTCAGACTGTACAATGAGGATACATTCTGAGTCATAGTTGGCTGCAACTATGGAGTGCAACACAGATTATAAGTGCTACGTTAAAGGTAGGGTGGAGGATGTTTTCCAGGAGCATTTTGTACTTTATTACTTAAAATACCCGTCACGCTCCAATTGCTACCAATTAATTAAAGGGATACCGTGTAACTTTTGACCCAAATATTAGCCTAATGTGAGTAATAATGAATGACTTCTGGGGTGTAAGCACTTCAAGGGGGCTGCCTTCTACAGAAACCAGACATTGTAACTTTGCAGGAGCGTATCTGTCTCTCATGGGATCATGTGACCTGGAGCGCTTTGCTTCAAGGCTCCCGATCTATAAACACAGATAGCTCTGCTTTGTGCAACTTTTTCCTCCTCTTCAATTTAAAGTTTCTCATTGCTGAACGAGGTAAGAAGATGAAAACGTTGTCTGAGGAGGCCAGAAAGAGAAAGCGGGAAAGGGATCGCTCCACAGGAAAAACACATGTAGACCTTGGCTAAGAATTTGCTCGTTGGAGTCTGATGAAAGAGCATTGATGATGCAAAACCCACTCCCTGTTTGCCTCAGTATTATTATAAGTCAAACGGGAAGTGAAGTGTTTTGGTAAAGGGTTGTCATGTTACTGATGGAACGTACATTGTGTTTGTCTCAATTTCAAGTTTCGCAAAGACCTGCGACTAAAAATGCTGGGTTTTATATAAATTCTACAAAACTGTACTAAAACCCTGTTTTAAGACTCTGTCCCTACTTTGCTAACTACAAAGACTCAGCTTTATCCTTGATACATCTTCATATCAACTTCCCAATTTATATAGCTGTTGGGACACCACAGAGCCAAGAATTCATTTGTGGAGTAAAACTGACACTCTTACAGTGAAAGGTAACCGACTTTCTTTCCAGGGAATCCACTTCCTCCAAACTTCTGGATGAGTATAGTTCCTATACTTAAGCGCATTTAGCAAGTTTTGTGTAAAAAAAAAAAATTTGTTATGAAATGTTTACCGTGTGCGACCATGGTATAAACGGATTAAACAATGAGGCCCATTCATCACATGGTTTTAATGCACTCCGCTGCACGGAATGCACAGGTCCTCATTGTTTAATGCTTACTTATACCATGGTCTGGGTGAATACTTGATTCTGATTGGCTACAGGGTGTCCGTTAAAAAGTGTTAGAGGACACCAGTTAAAAAAAATTCCGGTCAAATAGCCTGATTGTTCTAAATTATTGCGCTGGCTCAAATGCTAGTTGGTGACCGTGGCAACAGAAAGTCAGAACATACAGCGAGTTGCTTTTTGATCCTTCAATGTCGGCTCTATTTAAATGTGAACCAGAATTCACCATGCAACGGATTGTTCACCCACTAATAGGGAACGTGAGCTGGGTTTAGGTTATTTCACAGTTTGTCTAGACAAAACATGAATGATTGTATAGTTTCTGTTTGGTAAATGTGGAGACACACCGCTGTGAAAGCAGCCTGCAGGCTTATTGGTTCCATCAGTCCAGGAGAGACGAGAATTTAGCAACATTTTGTCGTCCCGCAACATCCCAACCAGCAGTAGTCAGGATCCGTTAAATCTCCGTCCTTCAAATGCCACTATGATGGACATGCCAGTAGCCCTTTCAAATTTCATGATCAACTGCCATTTCTTGCAATAATATTACAGCTCCGGCCAACCGAGCTGCATGTGTTGTGGCTAGAGCCGGTTACCTTGGCAACGTGTCACAACGAGAGACATTTAATGGTTCACGCAGCCGCTTTTGTGAAAAAACTTAGGATTTTAACTGTAAAACACAGCATTAACGTATTAATAATTGATTTAATATTAATTTCCATTCTGAGTGACCATGGTATACGCGGGATAATGCCGTTCGAGGTGTCCATTATCAGAAATTAATGAACTAATTTGTGTCGGACGGTTCACGCCTCCGAGTGGTCCATTAAGTTTTGATAATGGACACCTCGTCGGGCATTATCCCTTACATAACTAGCTTTTGTACATAGTGTGGTAGAATTTAGAAAACATATTTATTGATTAAAGTAACTGATTAATAATCATTTTACTTTACCTTGATAAATGTGTCGTTATAATTTTGAAGTAAAAGTTGTTGTGTGATCATTGTGTATGTGTTTGTGATAACCGCTGGTTGCGAAGGTCAGTGCTCAAATTCATCACTTTCATTAATCACCCATGTTACATATCTGTCCAAGATTGACACGTACAGAGATAAACCCTCAACATTGATACTAAAGCATAGTTATTAATTCCAGATACCCTCTGGTGGGGCTTTGAGTTAATGTTTTACATTAACAATTTTATTTTATTGAATATTAATAATTCTGCATAGGTAATTATTAATGATCACTAATAATTATTAGATATTCACTTGTAGGCCTTCAAACCCCTACACAGCTTACCTAAAGATGATGGTTTTGTTCTTGTATCTTGCTACATCTCCCTGAGTGTCATCTTTCTCACTCTGCATTGTACACATCTCACACACATCTAATTCTGTTGTTCTGGGCAAAAACACTTTTAAGGAGGAAGAAAAGGACAGCGACAGATGAAAGTTTGACTGACGACAATTCTGCACATTTTCCACTGTAACTTTTAGACTTCCTTTTCCCATTGGAATGATTTTCACTACAAAAAACAACAAAAAAAACAACACATGGTAACATTAAAACTGAGATGGTTGTATTTGAATTCTAGGATGGTAAGGACTAAAAAAAATATGTTATATGTGAGGGCTTGCACGTTTGACTGTTTATGAACTGAGATTTTTTTCAGGAAACAGTTTGAGTTTACACAGCCATCTCAAAATCTACAATCATAGATTGTGATAGTACTATATTTTACTTGCGTAGTACATACACATTCTCTGCATTGGGTTTCGTGTGGAGAGGACTTGGTTAAAGAGGAAAAAGAGAGGGAGCTCCTGCAAATGGTCCTTTTAATTGTGATAAACTTGGATCCTTAGAGAAAGAGGTAAACTGATTTAACTGTGTGGGGTATTTAGACTGAACAGTTGTATTCCTTCTAAGAACTGATGAGACAGAGCAGGGGACATATGCTCAGATGAAACAAAGTTACAAATTTTCCAATTATGCTTGAAAGTGAAGTGTTAATATGAAGCAAAATCCACCATCCAAATAGCAAATGTATACAGTGTTATACAGGAATTCTTAAAAACTGTTATCAAATTAAACTATTTTCACTTTTTTCTTTTGTTTATGGACACAAACAAAATGATCATAGAAGAGTCTCATTGCATTTCATTAACCAGTTTTACCAGGCGAAATTCGTTTACTGGGAGAATGGAGGGTGTAATGGTAGACTTATTTGCATTATTTTTATCCAGCAGAACTCAGTTTCTCTTTGGTTCAGAGTACTTTTTACACATAATTTAGTTCTGAAATACATTTATGCTTTCACAGCATCTGATTGGATAGGTTTATGCACCTAAATCCTCTTTCTTGCTGATCAGGTGACCAGTCTTGCCCCCATCTGTGCAAAAGAAAATGTTATGCAGGCATGAGAGATACCTCCCTTTGAAAAACATAATTTAAAAGCTGTGCTTGTCATAAAAAAATCCACAATTTCATGTCCATTAACACAAAAACAATTCTTCTTATTTACAATGCTATGGTTTACCATGAGACTTGGCTGAATCATTATAGATACTATTATAGATAAGTCTGAGTGTCAATCCACCGCTCTTTCTCCAGCTAAAAAAAAGAAAACAAGGCATGAAGATAAACAGGTATTTTCAAGAGAAAGCACCAATCATCCAGTAACAGGCTTGATCTATGACTTTTCCTTCTTATGCGCTTCTGCGTTTCTATTTTAAATAAGGTAATATGTTCCTGTGTTAACCACCAATAAATTACCTCACTAATCTGATATTTGAACCATTAATTCATATTAGAAACATTGCAATTTACTCCTTCATTAGTAACTTTAATTGCATGTGTTAACCACGAGCCATGTAATGACTTAAATCCTGTTTTCTTTTCTCACACCCACATACATGTACAGCAGCTTGCGGCCTCTTCTTTCTCTTCATGTCATCCTCAGATGACAGACACAGCATTCAGGAAAACACACTTTTTCATACATTTCTTTAGAAAAAAACGGATTATCAGATTAATGGAAACTGCTCAATAACTGCTGCAGCGATGAATGCTTCCCACCTAATTGAATTAGGGTTTTCATTTCTATGATTTCTGTGTTTGTTTTTGGCAGCTGCCATCTGTTTGCCTGGGACCAGCTCTATTAATAGGCTATTCAGACTGAGAAAGGGCTTTATTCCAGCAACTGTTTCTCACCTCCTCTCTCTCTCTGTCTCCCTCTCTGCCGTCTCTTTCCCCCACTTCCTCGCTCGCTCAAATGATTGTCATGGAAATCATCAGAGGTGCCAAACCACAGACAAAAGAAAGAGCTTAAACACACACCTGAGCCAAAAAGAACAGAACTGTAGTCTAATTATGATGGGAACAATTAAGGCTGTGCATATTTATCGACAAGGAAATTCACACCGGAGCATATGCTCATGAATACCAAAAAATGAAAAGAAGGCAGAGAGAGGGGTGGATGGGCGATGGTGTTGAATCTGTTTGTCTATATCATGAAAAATGTGTTTTAATGTTAGAAAATAAAAAAAACTACTGTTGCATCTTAGACCAACATACTACTGTAATTACCTTGTCAGAAATTGTGCACTCCATTTCTAAAGGCAGTGTAACTAAATCATTTTGATGTAAACTGCAAAAAGTGAATGTAAGTGTCCTTTTCATCAGCCAACATAAACTCCATTCCCTTTTTTTATCTTGTCCTGTTGACAGCTACAGTCTCCTTCCAATGCTCCAAGAACAAGGAAGTCCAATCTGGGCTTTGCTCTGTATTCTGATCACACCCCTCTCTCCTCCAGTAATACAAGTCTACTTTAAAATTCATAACTACATTTGGAAAGAATAAAAGGGTGCTCTGATGGAATATTTCCAAGGAGCTTACTTGAGTGAAAATACCATTCTCTTTGGCATATTTAATAACCCTAACCTGGTCTTTAAGACATGCAGGAGTAATAACAATTAAAAAAAAATACCAGTGACTGAAATAAAAAAAAAATCAAGCTATGCCTTACCATGAAATGAGCAGCCATAATTCCTGCCTCTAGGAGGGGGATGAGTGGAAAAAAAGGAGGAAAAAAGATAGAAATGAGGGAGACAAAAGATGGTAAGAAGCCTTGTCAAAGTTACAGAGAGTCAGCTCAAGTCTACTCTCATTTTCCACTTTGCTTTTCCTCTCTTCTTCTGCCTGGGAGGCAGTTTGAATTGAATCAAACAACCTAGATTGATTAAGTCTGGATGAATGACTTTCCAATGACACAGGATTCAGCGGCAGCCCCGGCCCATCCCTCTGTACATATTTGACATGGTTATTGAGGAGTTGATGTGAGAGTGATTGCGCAGTTTGTTCCTTGAATTCTGTGCAAGGTTGAAACATTCTTCGTTGTACTAAATGTTGTTGCTATTGTTCGGTTCCTTGAAAGTCCTATTTGATTCCTGTTAGATCTTCCTTTGATTTGAATGCCTCTCTGGAAGAAAAGCACAATGAATGACTGTGAGAAAATAGATAACATGCTACTCCAATTGGAATATGAATTGCTCTGCTTGAGCCTTCGTATTAATCTCTTGTCCTCTTTCCTCTCTATTCCTTTTGTGTATGAGGTTGGGGGGGGGGGGGGGGGGGGGGGGGGGGGGGGGGTTGGAGGGTGTTAGAGTTATGAATATTGTGGGATGTCCTGTTCTGAATTTGGTTAGGACCAATCAAAGCTTAAATGCTCTTTGTCCCCCCCCCCCTCCCAGCCTCACGCTGAACACCAGTCCTCTCTTTGTGGTTCTTCTGTGTGGAGACACAGAGACCCCTACTGCCTGTGAAGGTACACTGAAGCCTGGCAACATGGAGATTTTCTTTCATGCCTAAAGACTTTACTGCCACCTGCCTGCTGTGAATGTAATACAGAGGAACAAACACCACTGCTGCTTGTACTGTACATACAACCTGCTATAGTCATTTTACATTTAGATAAGTCAGTTTATCTTTAAACACCCCTAAGAATGTACAAACTGAAATAACTGTAAGTACTGTTTTCTATCTGTAAGTTTAATCTATCAAAGTATGGTGGATGCAACTCAAATAAACTTGTTACAATCTCTACAAGCTCCACAGTCGAAGTACATTGTTTTCTTCTGAAACGAAGTAGAGGTGTAAGGTATGAGTACTCCATATTTGTACCAAATGTGTTTAATACTGCAGCCACCTTGGGTGCAAATAGTCAGGCACACACACATACATAAACATATTTGCATCACTGATATATTGCCTTTCCTGGCTCCTTATCCTAAGACAAACGGTCACAATCAAATGTCAAACCCGAATCCAAGTTTTTGCCTAACACAGTCATTTGAGTTAATGAGGCTCTGAGGGTTCATAAAGTATACCACCAGAACAAAAAAGACAGGTACAGTCACAAAATAATTTTCCTTTCTGACAATGTGATTTATTGAAAATACAATATAATTCAACTGAAATCTGCAAAAAGGATGTAAAGTACACACTTTTGAGGATAACACTGAGAATAATGATCATACAATAGCTGCAATATATAACACAGTGGTGTTTTGAACATCAGCTTTAGTCAAGAATACTCACTTCAAGGAGGTTCCTAATCCAGATATAATGTGTAAAAATTATGCCAGCAGGACAAATTAGGAATGTGTCCAGTCTCAGTCTTCATCCTGAGTAGTTATTTATGATTTATGAACATTTTCAGTATTGTCATTTAAAAATGGCTTACCAAATATATAGTTGTTTCCACTCAAATGGCAGAACAATTGACCTGTATCTAATTTATTCATTCCACAAATTGTTTCACATGATACGAAAAAAGAAAAAGCTGAAATGCAACCATTTCCATAGAACCTCAGGTAATACTATTTTATTGAGGCCAGAAAGTATTTAGTGCGTAAATCCTTTTACACATCTGGAAAAATGACAGGATGGAAAGAGAAAGAGAGGAAGCACATCTCCATTGTTTCGTTATTTTAGTAAGACCACATAACATGCAAGTATGTTATTTATTTTTCTGTTTTTATCTAATATTTTAAACATCTTGCCTTTTAATGCCCACATTTTAATCTATTTTCTACATATTTTTTTCAGTTTTAAAAGACAAATTGACTCATGACTCTTTTCATAGAGATGGAAAAAACAAGCAAATATCGAAAAGGTTATAATTATAAAACTGTCATCAGCACTGCCTTATGATTGCATCATAATGCAATGGATCAAAAATATATATTCCAAAAAACTCAGCGAGGCAATGTGGCATGAATAGAGACAGACTTGGAAAGCAAAACATGGCATTGAAAACAAACGGGATTCCATAAAGTAGACAAAAAGAAATGTTACATTTTCAAATATCGTGGAGAGTGTACAATAACGCCTCCAGCTTAGACCATAAGAACCAGTTAGTCACACTCATTTAGGTCAGGTTTGAACAATATTCTTGGAGAAAATTAATTCAATTCTAAAACTACTGTTTGTATGTAATAATGTTTGTTTTTCAGACTTTAGCACAAAAAGAGAATTAGCAGCATATATTCTATCTGGTGCACCATTTTCCCCTCAGCCCTTTTTCTTACTAACATCATATTTCTTGGAATATTCTCTCCCCCTTCATCTCCCTCCAAAGTGCTTTTCCATTTTTGTTAATCAAAATATATTCACACAATCTCCTCCTCTTCTCCTGCAGGATCTGAAAGGCTGATTGGCAATTTCAGCAGCAAAACCATAGTTCAGAGGAAAAGAGATGCTCCCTGCTGTTACCATGGTAACATCTCAACAAGAGCGGCGAGAAGTGAAAAGGGAGGCAGGGAGGAGATATGATCAGATGTGAACACTATTCTGATTTGCTATAAAACTCAGGTTGTTATTACTAGACTCTCCTGCTTATTCTTGTTGTTCAGGCACACATATGGAAATTTACAAGCATTTAAAAGCATATGCACACAGATGGACTGACACAGCATCTGCTCCTCACTGATAACACTGCTAATGGCATTTAAAGCACACAAGAGCGCACTAGTTGCTTGCTCCTTTTACAATGGCTAGCAGCAGGGCTAACTGTTTCCATCACACACCCTGCTGACTTAAGCATCTCATCGTCATCATCATTTCTAGTCTGCCTCTTTCTATGGATCTGTCTGGACTTAATAAAACTGTCAGACTCCCAACTGGGACTGTTAAATGAAGGCAACATAAAGGTTAGATCTGCTGCTTGAAGCAGCTCAGAGGAATGACTTGTTAGATGTAATAAGATATAAAGATGCTGCCAAATATGAGGAGCATTAGATGTGACTTCAGACTTTGATCTATGATAGACTCATAACCCACACAGGCAAAGGGAGAACATTCAAACTTCTCAGAGAAAGGTTTCGTGATTTGAAGTCTGGGTGTTAGAGCAATGTGGAAATAAAGACAACTCTTACAATGAGGTGAATACATCTTCAGTATAACATGTTACACTCTGAAGGCATTTGTCTAGCATTCCTATCAGTTTTAGGTCTGGACTTTCACTGGACCATTGTAACACCCTCATTCTTCCATTTTTCAGTCTTTATGTTGCTTCAGCCGTAAGACAGATGACTTCACATTTAACTTTAAAATACTTTGGTATACAGAGGTGTTCATTGTTCATGGTTGACTTGATCACTGCAAGGTGTCCGGGTCCCCTGGCTGCAAAACAAACCTAAATCATCACCTCTCCACCACTGTGTTTGACAGTTAAGGAGAAATTTTGCAAACAAGTCATTCTTACTTAGTCTTGTCTAGTATTACTGTCATGAACTTCACTTAGCATACTAAATGAGGCCTCTAGAGTCTGAGATGGAGCTCTCTGGGGTTATTTTTGTGTTGTTTTTTGTTTTTGTGGAAGGGGAAGGGGAGTGATTTGTTTGTAGATTCACACCTGGGAAGAACAGCAACTGTCTTGAGTTTTCTTTTTTCCTTTCTAACTTGTCTTGTCCAGCATTGTAGCAAGCAGAATGATGGTCTGACTGCTGTGTTGTGCTGAGCAAATTTGCTTTGCCAAGAGGAGCTTTATTATCAAGATGGGCTTTATACATAGCCCATCCTAATAAATGATTTATTTCTATTTCTTTTAGATTTTTTATTTTGAATGATTGTTTATTACTAAATTTACACCTTATTGCTGGACCCGACTGGATGGGACAGAAGGAGAAAAAGAGAACAGAAAAGAAAAGAAGAAAGAGAAGGAGAAAAAAGAGAGAAGAAACAACATACAGAAAACAATGCAATCCAACCAGCCTAATAACAATCGACTACACTTAGACAGACACACGACAGAGGACATCTCACGTTCCTTGCAGGAAGGCAGGAAGTGTCTTCAATAAGAGTAAGCTTTCTCACTGTATAATGAAACTCTGAATGGGTTAAAAAAAAATTTATATCCTCTCCACACTGACGCTCATTGCTGATGTCTGTCCTCCATGGTTACAGTGTTTAAGAAGCAATAAGTAACTTTCCAACCTTAAAACCCTTCGTTCCGGACTCTGTTGATGGCACAGTGACATTTATTATGTATATTTTTGGAGCTATCACTGTCCAGCAGTGTCCAGAGGCTGAGAAACTGCACTTCCCAACTTTTTCTTCCAGGACGTCATGTGATACAGCCAAGTTTCGCTTTACACACCGCATCACCGACTAGCAAGCAGAGATAAAAACACAACAGCCATTTTGCGCACCATAGCGGATTCAGCAAAGAAACGCAAAAAGACATTATCAGAGGAAGAGATTAAAAGAAAGAGAGAAAGGGACAGAGCAAGATATAAGACAAGAGTCAAATTAAGACTATCTTTAACTGCCTGGAAAGAGCTCACAGTACAGATAGGATGCAAGATGGGGGCTGAATGAGCCATCGATAGGGGGCACAAAAATCTGTTAAAGTTCTGTAGTGTATCTTTAACACACACCTGAATGCTCTACACCAGATAAATGCCTAAACTTATGCTTTTTTCTTAGAGGTGATCAAATCAAACACATTTAAGTAGCAGTTTGATTAGCATTCAAGTAGTACCCAACTCCTATTTACTCGATTTGTTCTGTGTAAGCAGTATGGGTGGACTATGCACTCTAAGTCCATAAAAATAAGGCCAAATGTTCTGTAATAATTTGAAGGAATTTTCTGTTTTAACTTTTCACAGTAGTTTCTCCTGCATTTTTTTTCTTTTTTATGGATTGCATCTTGGGAACAAGAACTCTTCTCAAACTTAGACATATATAGAGTCATGTGTTTTGGATTCATCTGAGAGAAGATTAATATTCTCAAAGTTCAACAATGTAATTTGGCATAGCTTTATAATCCTAATGACATACACTTTTCTCCAGACAGATCCACAGTAACAAATGGATAAAGAATGCAAAGGCTCATGAGAAATCCTTATACAATATTAGGAATTTAACCTTTTGTGATTGTTACCATCTAAATTGGAGTTATGTGCTTTTTTGGTTGTGTTATTTTTACATTTAGACAAAGTTGTTGGGATGTTCAGGTCTGTTTGAATGTTAAAGCTGGCACCATGAGTGGAGTGGACAGTATAGGAAGTGATACCCACCACCACCGCTAGTTTCAATCTGCGCGTTTCACTGCAAGTTTAAATTATGCTGGATAAAAACTTAACAGCGTAATTTGGATAAACTTAATTCAATCATTTGTTATAAGTTCAAGCAAATATATTAATTTGGTATAGAATTTTCTGTTTTTGGATTAACAGAAGAGTCTGAACAGTCTATGGTAAAATGTCCTCGTAATTTTCTTCCAGGACAATCTCTGATTCTCTGATGAGGACATATTTCTTATAGTGTGGTATAATATGTTATGTTGTTTATCTGAGATTGTATTAAATGTATTTCGAAACTTAATAAATTTGAGCTGTTTGACTTCAAATTTCAGGACAAAAAAAGGCTTTTGTTTACTTTCCCATGACTGAGGCACAAATCACACAAAGAAAGGCTTAAGAATTGAACTAACTAATGAAAAGGGAACAATAAAAGTTAACAAATTTTATTACATGTTTATATACAAACAACCCTGCAAGGCACACCTTTGTTTAAATAAGAATATACAATACATTTTATTCTTGAAGCAAACAACTTTTAGCTTTGAAATATATATTAATACAAGTCTGTTTAGTGTGGGGAGAGAGAAAGAAGGCCCCAAACTGCAAAAGTTCAGTGAGCACAAGCACTAAAGAAGTAAATGATCACACAATTTATGATGTAAACAACATGTCTCATATGGAATTTAAGGTGACATAACTAAATGTTGGACAAATTGTCTATAAACTGAAGAAGGGTTTTTGTCATCTCTGCTGATGGCACTCTTTAAGCAAACAAATAAAAGAAAATGGGAAAACTCCCGTCATTGCAACTGTAAAAACAAATGTGTACTTTACAAGGGATATAAAATGAAGTCCAAACTGCCATACTGCATGACTATCCTCATGATATTCAAGGTGGTTTGTTTTTATTCAGAATTTTAAGTCAAATTTATTGCTAACATATTAACACCATTAAAAAAAGTAATCTTTTATAATATAATAAACTGGTTTTACTTTTCTTATGTCTTAGTTAATGAGTGGGGTTAAAACACAAAAGCAACATAAAACAAGTTGTTTAGCTGTAATGAAAACCTTGTATATCATCTCTAAAATCCTTTTGCTTCTTGCATAGAATAACTCTATGTAAGAAGCAAGGGCGACTAAACAGTCCACATAAACAGAATGTCACTTTAGTTGTACATTGTCTGCACGTATCGATCATGCAGCAATCAATCATGTCATCCTGTCACTCCACTAAAGCTGCTCTTACATAAGAACTGTTTGTCCAACATCAATCAGGACACTTGTGAAATAACTTTTGTTTTGTGTGCTCACAGCACAGAAAGCAGAGATTGAAAGATGAAAAGATGCTCATGACAAAGGCCTGCTGTGACTCATGAAATAAAACTAAACAATGGCTGAAAAAGAAAAAAGGTCGGGACTTCAAGCTTAGAAATATTAAGATACAGCCTGTCATAGTCATACAGTTTGCCATCATCAAGTGTCATGACCGACTTAGACAGCTTTGACAGATGCCAGGCCCCTAAAGTGGCTACTGACTCGCACCAAATGTAAAAACATTATTCCACCTCACATCTACAAACTCAACTTATGTCCATCATTTTTCGTAGCTCTCTCTTCTTACACAAGTAAAACCTCAGGGGTGCCTGACCAGAGAAGATGAGCTTTAGAGGCCTGGAAAGGCTGGAAAGTCAGCATCTTTTTCCTGGGCCTCATCGTCAAGAGTCTTCAGGGGCTGTATGTTTCACTCAGTATTCCTATTGGGATGTTCTGGATGGATGGCCTTTATCATGCCAGGAGGCCAAGTCGTTTGACCTTAGCAGACAGGAAAGAATGGATGATGAAGACTAAGGTCTTTGGGCAGCAATGGAGGTCAAGTTGCTGAGAGAGAAGAGAGACGAGCAGAAATCAACATCTTTTCATAGGCATAGTAGTTTCTGGATATGCATAAAATACAAAAAAACCAAAACTGTTCAACACTCAACATTAACATCATATTCCAGCAAGGACAAACAAACAAAAAACTATTATTTTTAATATACATCAATATGTGGTAACACAGAGTGATTTTAGTATAAGAATAAACATTGAAATTCACTTTATTTTTCCATAGTTTTGATCACATCCTGTGGTGTTTATTAGTGAAAGAAATATTCAAATTTCCCTTGAAGATCACTCAGGTTTTGGCTTAGATGATAAAGTTCAGATGATAGTCTCCAGTCACATTTCTACATTAATGTTTGACTTATTTAACATAACAGACTACATTTAACAATAATTTCCCTCAAAAGGGATAAATAAAGTATTTTTCATTTCATTTCATTTCATTTAATAATGTAATACTTATAATGCTTAATAAGGTAATGCTCTAAATACTATATAACTTTAATAGGATGTTTAAAGTGTAGCTTACAATCTCAGCTTCAGGGCCTCCAAAGTCCAGGAACATCATACGAACTCCATCATCTGAGGACATTCGGAGACGCTCAAAGGGCTGCTGGAGGAGAACACTTTTCCTGACACCCATTTCTTCCGTGAATAGTGTGAAACCATCATCGATGTGCACACCAAGGGTGCACTCTTTTCCATTCCAACTGCAGGCTGCAAGGACAGAAAAGACACAGATTACATACAAGTGGTGGCAACTCTCTCCTATGACTATAATACTTTAATATGCTAATAGGACAAAATAAAATTATGTTAAAATTAATTGTTATTTGTTAGAGAATAATAATGGATCCAAATCCCAGTGAACGTAACCCCTGTTCTTAATCGGACTCCAACATTTATATCATAAAGGTCATTAACCGTAGGTGTCTGAAACTGTTGGTTGTTTGCACCACCTCAAACAACCAGCAGAGGCCAGTACAGCAATATTACTGCCCTGCACTGTCTGAGCTGAAGCATGTCTGATAAGGTGGGATATTATGTGGATGAAGTAAGACAAGCTGTTCAGCACAGATTGTGAGCTAGAAACCACATAGAGAGCTTGAGATAAATGTTTTTTCATCACAACCCCCCCTAAACTTAAATGTCTAAAACTCAATTCATACAGGCTAAATCTACAAAGGAAATCTTGCAAAAGAGGACAGACTTTGAATCATTGTCCTCAGAAGCAATTTTGATTTGGAGTGTATTGAAGATATAAGCATGCTCTCTTGCATCAGTATAAAAACCCATCAATCATTTCTTAAAATGATAACAGTTTGATGTTTGGACTCTCAACAGAGAGACTTCCCTTTTATTCTCATTTGTATTATTGATTTTACCTTCAAAAACAGTTTTTAAAGGGAACAAGCTGTTTTTGTTGGCTCTTTTTTTTCAGGAATTAATGTAGAGAGAAAAAATGTTCAGTTTTCATGACCATTTGTTGGTCTGAATGAACTGATGTTATAGATTATTTCCTTTTTTAAATATTTTTGTTATTATTAGTGAATAAAGGCAATATTCAAGTGTTTATAAGACAAATCAGAAACCAACAGGGTCCAATTGGACCTTGTATTGGCATCACTTGCAACAATACTTTTTGACTTGAGCCCTGGTTCTGCCATTTTCTGCTCTCTGAAGAACCAACAAGCATCATTGAGGGAAAATATTTTAGAACAATCCCACGAGCTCTTAGACAGTTCATGGAAAAAGAGCAACACTTTCCACTTGTGTGTGCTGCAAGCATGAAGACAGAAATGGATATTTGTACCTGTGGTGACCTCCTTTATGAGCTCAGCAGCGTTGTGGCAACCGTCCACCAGCAGATGAGTCCAGGTGGACAGCTCTTTGGCGGAATCCACCCTAAACACATGAGTCTCCACGCCCTGCTTGGTGCCCGAACGAAGGCCGAACGACAGCTCGGAGTCAAATAGAGGAGAACTTTTTCCAGGTCCAGAATGGACCAATCTAGGGGAAGGGGAGAGAGGAAAATATTACAGGACTGTGGCTGAGAAAGAGTGTAATTAAGAATTATGTGGCCAGAACAGAAACTGTTGGGAGAGATGGAAAGAGAGGTGTGGAGTGCACAGCAGAGAATGAAAGGAGGGAAAAACATGACTCATAGGTTCTACCAACACTAATGTTTTCCAAAGAAATGTAATGTTATGACACAGAATGTCCAAAAGTGCAGTTACGGAAAGAGTGAGCATGAACCAGTTGCAGATCTGCTCAGCTCATGGGAAAATTGTTTATATTAACCCAAAGCCAAATGTATCATATTTGATACATAAGTTTCTGAGACTTTTTGCATAACTTTATGGAAAAAAATTTGCTAAAAACTCTGCAGTGTACAATATGATACTTGTCTGCTGCCCCCTAATGGACACCAGAAAGAATAAGACTACACTACAATAATTTTGACATGTCACATGGTTATAAATGGTAGACATAGCCCCCTAGAAAACTGTTAATTTTTTTTCCGTATTTTGTTTAAGGGCCAAATAAAGACTTCAGATTTAAAAAATGTGACTTTTCTCCACAGTTTTGCTGGGTTGGGCCTTAAAGGGTTAAAAAATAAAAAAAGAACAAAGAAAACTATAACTGTCATATGTAATGTACATGTTACATGTATATACATATAAACATCGAACAAAAAGTTCGGAAATTTGTGTTTGGTAGATTATTTCTCTGATGTAACAATGCTTCTTGGCAATAATTTTCCTACTATTGGAAAGCCTGTTTATTTCCCTTTTAAATGGTGCCCCATTTGTAAGGAACATGCATTTGCTTATCCTGCTGTTGCTATTGACTCGTTTTGAGCTTCTGGTACCCCCAGGTGCTGACAATCAGGTGCCGTAACACCTTTTGGTGGAGGCAGTGTGATGGTCTGAGGCGGCATCTCCATCACTGGAAAAACGAGGCTTGCCATTATTGGAGGCAATCTCACTGCAGAGAGATATGGAGATGAGATTCTGCAACCAGTGGCGATCCCATATCTCCACAGTCTGGGACCGAACTCCATCCTCCAAGATGACAACGCT
>JAOXYM010000003.1:17906399-17918882 GCA_028567055.1 Leptatherina wallacei | reverse complement strand
TGGCGCATACCCCCTGCAGCCCTTCCTCATGACACCTGTGCTCAACCCCACCACTGCAGGGGAACACCGTTATAATGTGGCTCACGTGCGATTTCGGTGTCTGGACCGGACGGGGGGAGCATTGTATAGGTCGGCCAGATTGTTATTGTTTGTTGCATGCTCCACAACATAGCAAAACATCATGAGATGGAGCATGATGCCAGTAGGAGAGAGAGGAGGCGACTGATTACAACCACGGGCCTCATAAGCTCAATGTTGCAGGACAGCATTGTCAACATTATCTGCTCCTCCAGAAATTGATCTGCACCTGTTCCTCAATATTGGTCAGGGGTATCTCTTCTGATGGCCCCCCACCTGTCTTATTTGCCGATGTTTTATAATGATCAAAATCGTGGAAACACAACAGGCGCTAAATAATTGTGGGGCAATTTATTTAGCAGTCGCTATTTGGAATCTTCGTAAATCAAGGCCTTAGTGTCTGAAAGCTCTGGAATCTCCATTACTCCAAACTAATAAAAGTTTGAAACCACCAAAAGATTTCCAAGATGTAACCATCCAAGTAATCAAGGGCAGAGGATCAATGATCGTTATAAATTAGATACAAGTTAATTTGTGTAAATGGAAGAACCTAACAAAAAGCCAAATAAAAAAACATTCTACTAATAATATCTTCATGGCAGAGTGGTCAGTCAGAGGCCATAATTTAAAAAAAAAAAAAAAAAACCTGCTGGGAGTTTGCCAAAAGTCACCTGACCATAAGAGACTGAATCCTCAGATTCAGCTGAAGGCTTTTCAGAGTCCACCAGAAACCAACAAAGGACCTCTGATACAAAAAAACCTGAAAACAGCTACGCAGCAACACTTTGCTTCCAACTTGGTTGAGCTAAAACAATTCTATCAATTCAGCTGTCTTTGTCTTTGTTTGGGCAACAGATTAGTGTGGCTGGATATAAAAAGATGGCCACTTAAGTTATGGTCATCTGATGAGGATGTGTCACTCATGCAACTTATGCTACACTTTGAATAGTAAAGGTTTCAAGGGAGAGAACATAGACATCACTTGAGCAGCACATACGCAGACTGTTGCTCATAATTTTCACTGAGTCCATGTTTGTATTTCTTGATGCACAAGATTGAAACAGAAAAGAGTAATACACCAATTAACAGGTATAAGGAGATGTTTACTTCTGGAAGAGGCTTTGCAATTATCCAAAAATTTGAGGTTAAACTTGGTGCTTTATAGATTCAAAATGTCAAGTATTAGTCATGGCCCCACTTAACAAATCGGAAGAGAGGGATGGAGTGAGCCTGGAGTAAAAGTGAGATAGAAAATAAGACTATGAGAAGGAAAAAAATAGTGTGAAAGAGTGAGACAGGCAATACAGACACAGAATATACAGCTAAGCTCAGCCAGAAATCTTGCCATGAATACCAGCAGCGGCACATTCAATACATAGCTAAAATTAGCTGAGATGGCACTGTTATTACTTTAGCTGATCTGGCAGCTGGGGAAACTACTTTTGTGTGTGTGAGAGAGTTCCTTGGCTTCTTCTGCAGGATCTGCCATTAAGCTTTTTCACTATTACACTGAACCTCATAAATCCTGACCACACATTTTCAGCCAATTCAGTTTTGACACAATTTACTTAGAAGTGATTTTAGGTGTTGCTGGTTTGTTTCTTGGACTGTACAAATTGGTAAAGTTTTACAGATTTAACTGTGCGTTGCTAATACTTACTATTTTATTGATTATCTAACATACACCAATCCCATCAACATAACATTAAACAAAATAAATTATTGTTTTGTTCCAGTTTTCCAAGAAATGTAACATGACAAACCTCAGTCACAGAAAGCCCCAACCTGCAACACCCTGGACCAAAATGATCAACCACAACCATCCCAGTGCCAGAAACCACAGGTAACCAAAGAGGTTCATTTTAATGTTACATCTAACTGTGTTCATACACTTTTAAACCATCAATGCATTTTTTCAAATCATATGGATGCATTGCTCTGTACATACTCTCTAGAATCTCTATCATTAAACCATCATCTAGTCAGAACACCAGTAGCTGGATGGAACAACAACTCTTCCTTCTTGCTTTCCTTCTTGCTCCACCGGTTACTGTGGGAGTAGCTGGAATGTCTCTGGCCAGCCACTGACCTCAGAAACATGCTGATGGCTCTGTAAACTCTGTCAGGCAAAGAATGCCTCAGTGTAATACTCTGAAAAAAGATTTCTTGGACCAAAACAACACCATAAATAGTTGTAGAAAACAAGAAGTACACTTGCGGTTTTCAGGGATTACTTTGAGCTCAATCAAATGTACAAAATAAAATAAATAAATCTACCCACTGCTGACCAAGAGTCAACTGAATCAACTGTAGGACCTCTACATCATGAAATTTGGTTCACCTGCTTGTCTTCAGCCTTGAAAAGGCTGTTCTCATTTTTAAATACACTCTGTTTAGACTCATCACTCTTTTTAGTTTATTCTATCTTTAGCTAACTCACTGCTTTGGGCTATTTTTTGACAAAGCGACTCAAGCGTTGGTTTGCAGAGCCTATCTCAGAAATAGGGATGTCACGATTCTTTAATTTCACAATTAATCGCAGTATTAGATGGCGCGATTTATTAATCGTAAAGATTCCTCAATATTGTCAAGTTACATAAAAGATCAGGTCTGAACAATAATGGCAGATTAGCTCAACTTTGCCCACGGAACAAAAACAAAGTTATTTGATATATCAAATGGGTCACCCTGCAGCCATTCTCTAAATGTGAGGCTTGAAAATGGTCAGAATCTTCCTAAATAAGGACAATAAGGGGATTTTTGATGGATTCTGTTCAGCGCTGTGACAAGGTACCTATATATAATGCCCAAGACCAGCTTCTCTTGCCGAGATAATGCCAAATTCCGATTTTTAAAAATAGCACTTGTAATAACTTTGTTTCTGTACATCAGATGATAAAATGCTAAATGGTGGGCGCCATCCTGCAGCCATCCTCTAAATGTAAGGCTTGAAAACTGTCATAAACTTCACAAATTAGGACAAAAAAGTGATTTTTGGTGGATTCAGTTCACCGCTGTAACAAGGCACCTGTGTGCCGGAAATAGGCTTCTTTTGCTGAGATAATGACAAAATCAGATTTTTTGATATGAGTAATAACTTTGTTGTTGATGTTAATGCTAAAGAAGAAGCCTTAATCCCACAGATTAATCTTGTTGCATTGAACACATTCATTTTGACAGCCCTAATTAAAACTTAAAGACCCAATCTAACTTTTCAATCTTAAAACTCCACATTCTGGACTCATTTGATGGTACGGTGACATCTGTTGTGTGCATTTCTGGAATCGTCACAGCCCAGCAGCGTCCCGAGGCAGAGAAATTACATTATACAACTTTTTCATTCGGGATACATGCAGCTGAGTTTTGTTTTGCACCTGTGCCACACGCTAGCAAGTGGATTTAAACAAACTGGCCGTTTTGAACGCCCACCGTGGTGGATTCAGCAAAAAAATCGTTAAAAGACATTGTCGAAGGAAGAGAGAAAACCAGAGCCAGAGCAAGAATTAAGATAAGAGTCAAGATAACACTTTTTTACTGTCTGGAGAGAGCTCACAGTACAGGTAGGTAGCAAGATGGATGCCGAATTAGCCGTCGATAGGGGCACATCACTGAGAAAATGGCAAAAGTTGAGTAGTGCGTCTTTAAAGACCTAAAAGGAGTGTTGATGTGATTTTGCTCATTTATAATGGTTGGGAAAGTAACTAATATAATAATCGCAATAATCGTAAAATCGTGATTATTTTTATATTATTTTAATCGCATACCAATAGTTGCCTCAAAAAGCAAACGTTTTTTATTCAAAGGGATTTTAGTGGAAGAAAGAATCTAATTATAGACACAGACATTAATATTGTAAACTCAAGCTCTAGTAATGTCTGGAAAAATACTTCTAATTGCATTTCAATTCAAAACAGTAGAAAAAAAAATTATATATATATATCCCTGGCCAAAACTAAACAGACCTAAAGTTAAAGTGCCATTTTAAGTATTACTAACAGCTAATGAAGAGTCTTTTTTAATGTTTTCGTCAACACTCTTCATTAATAGTCATTAGTATCTGACAGTAAGCCAGTGTGGGATCAGCCAGCAGCAGTTTGGAGTCTGGTCATGGAGACGAGGTGAACATCTCCTGGTCCGACAGCCGGGAGCTGAGACTGATCATGTGCGAAGGCGGGACTGTTGCAGCAGCATGTCAGCACCCACTCATAGAGAAGAGTAAACATTTCATGTCAGTCTCCACAAGTCTCCAAAAACACCAGAAACAGTCGCTAGATTTATCACAAGTCGTTCGAGGAGTCTGAAAACTCACTAAACATAGCACCAAAGTCGGTAAGTTGGCAGCACTTTGCTAGCCAAGCACTGCGTCTGTGAAATTGGTGTACCAGAAATTGTTGTTGTTAAATGCATAAATTTTTTTAACATGAATTTTTTTGTAATTAATTAATCGGAATTAACGTATTAAAGTCCACCCGTAGTGACAACACTGCTCAGAACCATTTATTTTCTTTCTGTTTTGACAACCAAAGCAGTGGCTCCAGCAATGAGAAGTGGTGCCACAT
The DNA here is from genome assembly GCA_028567055.1 of Leptatherina wallacei. NCBI lineage: Eukaryota > Metazoa > Chordata > Actinopteri > Atheriniformes > Atherinidae > Leptatherina > Leptatherina wallacei. The sequence goes on along the minus strand of JAOXYM010000003.1, from coordinate 17,914,245 downwards.
TAAATATTGTGGGCACCATGTTTCAAAAGCCAGGGCTGCTGTAGCATCTGGTTAGCTAAATTCAAGAGAAAACAATAAAACTGAACTTGAATATGGATGTATCATTTGGACACATAATTTTTCTTTTTAATGTTTTCATGTCAACAGTTGTGTTTGTGAACACTCCTCTATGTGACATTTAGAGCAGCATTCTAAATTACTATTTTCAACTGAATTTACAAAGTTCATAAATACTATTCAGTATTTAGAAATGGTGCAAAGAGCATTCACAAACAGGGATTTCTGTCAAAATACCCTTTCTAAATTAGACAATTAAGATATCAGTTTGCAGGGGTAATGATACAAACAATTGTCTTTGTAGAAAACATTGTTGTGCTCTACAGAAATTTAGAATGCACAAATTGGAGGTTCATAAATATATAACGCCGTTATCCGATATATATCGTCCAATAAATCCAGCAGGTTTTCAATGTGTTCCTGCTTCAACACACCTGCGTCAAATTAAATGGGTGTAACAGCCAATCAAGTTCTGCACAATGACTCGTTAATTTCAGTCAGGTTTGTTGGAGCAGGGATACATGGAAAACCTGCTGGATTGCGGACCTCGTAGGATCGAATTATGTATACCTGGTCTATGAAAACAAACATGAAAAGTAGCCACTGAAATAGGTGCTTTATTTTTAAATTTAGACTGCCATGGTATCTGCGATATTGCCAATATCAGCGGTATCAGCGAGATCAGCGAGATCGGACCTTGTATTGGCCAATGCCGAAACCAGAAAAAAAAAAATATAGACCTAATATATTGGTCTTAAATCAATTATTATAGAAAAAACAAAAATATCGGCCCGATATATCAGTCTTAAATCAATTATCACAATTTACACAAACCTATGAGAAACTTTTCTATGACAAAAGAAGTTCATAAAAGTTGTTTTTTAGCATGTGTAAATATGTGTAAATAAGAAAGGGAATGTAAATATGCAATTTTTCAAGAGCTGTAAACTCAACCATTGCTAACTTATAGATTTCCTGCTTAATATGTTTCCAATGTTTCAGTTATTAATATGTCTTTCTCTTTGAGGGCAGCATCAGTCATTCATTGAAGATTTCATCTGTTATGTATGATTTAGATTAGAACATCATCCCTATAGCCCATCTCATTAAAATCATGGATAAATGCCAAAGTTAGGCGGGTGTATGGTGTGAGAGAATCTAAGAGAGGGCAGACCAGTGAATCAGACTTTTAAACTAATACACATACTGCTAAAGAACAGATTTGATTACTTTGCATAGTGTGTCAGGAGAGTTAATTATCCTAATTCAACAGTGAAAGTGAAGGGAACTTGAACAGGATCTGACAGCAGACAAGAAAAAAGTGAAAGAAGGGTTCAGCATCAAATGTTTCCACTTTACTTTTCGAGTTTTTCTTTCCGTTTGCTGCATGATATGAAAATAAACCCAATTCTCCATTTTTAGGTTTGTTTATTTTTCATTCAGCGTGATTCAAAGTGGTGACTCGCTGTGCAACTTATTGGCCTTGTTTACATTTCATTTTTATTTGTATTGAGGGAAATAAGGCAATGATTAAGTAGCAGTAGGTGCTAAAAGTAAAGTTTATAAAGGTTACTACCAAGAAACTCAGTGAATAGTCACTCTGAGACAAATGTTCAAAGCTGCTACAGTAAGTCAAGTTTAGCACTGAAACTTTACTGCTAAATCAGCAAACTCAAGAAATGCTGAAAAACTGTTTGCTTTTGTTAGTAGTTGTTTATGCTTTATGTTATTTATCTATTCTGAATTAAATTAACGCAAAAAACTATTTCCTCTTCCTCTCCCAACAGTTATATACTGCACAATACTGGGAGACAGTCTAAACAACAGATGAAGTGAAAGAGTGGCAGGAAGAGTGGGTCACCAATTTATCAGGGGCCCAGGATCGGGGCAGTGGGGGTGCTGTGAGGGGCTTGTTACGCAAACTTGCTGCCAGAGAGAGGTGAAAGGGTCTGAGGGAAATTTGCGATTTAATAAAGCTTTATTATTTCTAGGGTTAATCCACTCCTTGCTGAGTGTAAGCTCAATCTGTTTACGGGCCAGCAGTTCTGAAGGGAAAAAGGAACCAAGCTCTGTGTGGATGGGGTTGATGTTTTGCAGCAAGCATACACACAGAGGCCCAACAGCTATAGTCCAACCCCAGACTACCTCAGATGATTGATGTGGAAAAATTGCTCTCTGATTACATCCACTGACATTTTGATTGAAATACACACTGAAGACTGACTTTGTTGCATCAATAATCCTCACAGTTTCCATGCAAAGGTTTTGAGAGAGCAATGCATAGTGCAAACAAGCTTGATTTTTAAATATTTAAAGTGCTAAAGCACCACAGGAATAGTATTTATTTCTATGAAAGTGTTAGATGTATTGTCAAGAACAGTATGCGCCTTATAGTTTCTACATAAAACCAACATCTTAAGGCAAGAACAAAAAGATCTTTCCAGTTTAGCTTGGTCCAACAAGACACAATGTACTATATATTCTAATGGTTCTATATATTATGCTTAAAATAATTATTATCATCTTTTAATAGAGCAAACATGCTCATCCTACAATATCAGGACAAATCTAATTTTTAAGTATCTTTCAATGTGTCGTATGAATGCTTATTCACTATTAAAAAGAAAAAGTGGACAGTTTTTCTTCTTTGAGTTACTGCACACTGCCCACTAGACGGACTTATATCCACACATATATTCTTACTGTACTCTACTTTCACTCATCTAAAATGAAAGGGGAATAAAAATAAGTTGTATCTGTAACAAGTCGCAGGAATTGGAATGAATACTGTATGATCTTGTTCCCAATTAACTCAGACAACCTGGTGCACTGCACAACTCCACAAACACTTCTATAAAAAAGATAATTATACTTCCTAAATTACAAGAAAGCTCTTCATCTCTGTTATTTAAGTCTCTTGCAGAGCGGAAGAGAGCAAAGAGGGGAGTAAGGATAACATTGGGAACAACTACCCAGTCAGATAGCAAAATACTGGGGGTGGGGTGGTGCAGATACGGGATTCACACAGAGCACAGGAGCAAGACATATTTTAAAAGTCATAATTATCTTGTCACAAAGGCAAGACCCAGAAATTTTTATTATGTTTTAAAGTACATGCATGTCACTGGCAAAACTGTTCAAGAAGACAGTCACGGTCCCCCCAATCATGCATGAAGCTTTATCTATGTTCACTGTGTCCACTAAAGAATTCATATAGAGGAGAAATAAATGATCAGCATGTGTGTATTAGGCAAAACTTTCAACACATGTACACAGTCCAAGTTGGAATATTTTCACATAAGCACTTTGTAGTGTGCAATCAATTTTGACAGACAGGTCATATTAAGAAACAGGGAGGAACTAAAAATGGGCATGTCTAACACAAGGTTAAATTGGTTCTTTATTTGTTACCAAAATATGTCATCAGCAATAGATAGCCAACATTGCCTCATGGAGAGTACACAATGTATCTAAAATTTGATTCAGTAAGAGAAGCTGAACATGAATAGAAAAAAACTTTGATAAAAGAATGAATATTGCAGACAGTCTTAGCCGGCAGCATACTGTGTCCCTGTGAGAAGCTTTAAACCTTACTCCCCAAAGTCATTATATTCCATAAATCACTCACTTAACCATATCTGAATCAGCGCAGGAAGATAGGGTGAGTATATATCTCTGCTAGCCTTGCTTAAAATCACTATATGGTATGTATATTTTCTTTTCCAGGGCTTTATTAACACATGTCCTTGAAGAGTACGATTTGTAGATAAGAAATATGATTTTTAGCCCTTAAAGCAAAATGTAACTCAAAATGTTTGCCTCAACTCAATCTGCTTGCCTGCACTCTTAACCTTTCTAAAGAACTACACTGTTTGCTTCATCTTACTATTGATAGCACACAAAACACAAATCTAGATCATCTGTTACTGTCATGGTCAAGCTAAAGTGGATATTACATGTACACCATTGCTTCTGTTGAAGGTCACCATACAACTTGCATGCAATATGCAATATAAATGCTCCCACCTACCGATCAAGGGCTTGCTTTTACACTGGGAGGATAGCAAATCCCTCGCTTCCTTTTGAACTACAAACAAACTGCAACAGCAATAACAATACCCAGTTCCTTCAATAAACAATCACAAATCTGTGCACAAGTGTAATTATTCATTTAACATACAAAAATCAGACCCTGTCATGTCATATTGTCATATCTTCTATTGTTATGGAATCCTCCATTGCAGATACGTAGTTTAAGTATTAAAATTATTACTTGACTGCATGTGAGCCAAATAAAGAAATGCAGACAAATTAGGTCTGAGGTTAGCTCTTCTTGAAGCTGATGAAGCATTTTTAGTTAACACAAATTAACCTCTCCTAATCTAATCTCACCTCAGGCACCCATCGAACATATCCCTTCTTGCATTGGATGTTCACATTCTGACAGTTTTCAGGTAAGTTTGATCATATTTAGGTCTGGAGGAATGATGCCAGTCAGTGTAATCATATGTATTATAAATACCATCAAATGTTCAGTATCTGTGTCGACTGGGCTTCAAGAGATACAGTTTAAAGAATCTCACATTCAAAATATATCTGCATGAAAGGACAATCTAAACAGCATGGAATGCATGACTCAGCCAAGACTGTCACTAATAATTATCTCTTGGTCTTTGGCATGTGTGATAATGTTTAGTCAGTGTGGCTAAAAATGGGAAACTAAAGAGAAAAGCGCAGATATTCTTGTAAGGTGATGCCCTCCTCATTCGCATAGGTTTAAATCTTAATGGACATCATTCTTTAAACACATATTAATTTATGATTTCCTGGAAACAGGTTATTTTCTTATTACCAAGAAATGTTTCAAGAAAGCTATCAAACTATATAAGAGACTGAGAACCCCAAAAGAAAAAATAGCTTTTCTGTGTTCATATTAATATTGCACATTTGTAAGAAGACAAAATATTTTCATTCTTGTCAGACAGTGAAAAACACGTTATTAATCCCCAAAATGAAATGATAAATTATACATTTTCAATTTGATATTTAAACATTTAATTTCTAGTCTTTAATAAATATCTTTTGTTGACATAAAAACTGCAGCAGTATTCTTCTAAACGGCATTTAATTTAATCTTACTTTCTCTGAACACACCGAACTTTGTTCAAAAAGAATCAATAGTTCATGCGTACACTGGCCAGCTGCCCACTAGGGATGACAGAAACCAGGACACTTGATACATCTGACAACACATTCCCTCTCTAAAAAATGTTTAGACAAGGGAAAGAGTGTAGCGATTGAGCTTCCATAACTAAGTCTGCTTTATCTCTGTGTCTATGTGCACTGAGCCCGAACTACCTTAATGGAAAGGACAGAACAGAGTGAACCAGAAGAGTCCACAAAATTCTTGTCAGGGGAAACGTGCTTTCACACAGTTTGCCGGTCACTCTTATGCACGCACACCGTATTTGTACAGTAACATTGAGAATGATGTCTCTCTGGATATTCAAGTAAATTCTGATATAATAGAGGCTGACTTTAGGCAAGGCAAGGCAAGGCAAATTTATTTATAGAGCACATTTCATGTACTCATGACTTTAAGTTAATACCCACACTGATGTAGCTAATGTGTATCAAGAATATCAAAACTTAATATCATGCTTAATAACCAGTAAAATAGAAGCTTATGAATGCTGCTGGTGACCCAAACACTCAGTAGTTATCCAACACTGGTCAACACTAATAATCTGTTTAACTATTTGTTTATTTATGCTGAACCAATTCTGACTTTCTACTTGGCCTGACTGTACTGTGCAGTACATTTCCATGTATGGATGAGTAAATTTGCTGTTACAGCTTGGCTGGACCATTTAATTTGACAATCCTTTTTGTAACAGTTTACAAGGATGGGAGGGGAATTGATTTATTAACTGAATTAGGTCCAGCCCTGATACAATAGGTGGCAATATGCCCCCTCTTAGCTTGTTAATATTGAGCTTTTTCCAGTTGACCTATTACATAATGGACCAAAACAATTGACAAACAACTTAGCTCACTATGACTTGCATGTAAAGTCATGAGTTGGAGATCTTTACAGCTTCGGCACCTTATGCTTTTTTCCAAAAGAAAAAAACACACAGGTCAATAATAGCCTCATTAAACGCATTTAGCAAAACTTGGAAAAACTCAATTTAGCGCGGCCAGCTTGTCTAACTAACATGTTTACATGTGTTCTAAAGGTTTACTTTAGTACATACTGAGTGGCAATGAAATGGAGTACTAGGAACATGGATAGGGCTTGGAGGCTGGCAATAAAGATAAAGAATACTACAGAAAATGTAAAATGCGTTTATTTTTTAGTTTTTTTTTAAAAATCTTCTCACCTTGTCAGAAATGCAGTAGTTTCACAATCCAATAACAATGTTTCAGCTGGCATTGTTATGTGTAGGGCAGCATCGTGTTAAGTGACAAAACCAGTAACAAGTAAGTATCCAAATGTGTGATAAAATATAGTTTTTTAACCCTAACACTATCCTAACTATGTAAATTAATTCTAACCCTGACCATTTGAGGGTGGGAGCAAAGTAAAAAGTTAAAGGCTGTACAGTACAGAGCAGGATGAGATCTGAATTACTAATGTTTCACTTGAGAGTCAGTGGTTTAATTCCATCTGTAAAGTCCCTCCTGCCAAATGATAGGGCATTTCTGATAATATCAACAGTCATCATTACACTATGTCAACATCATCCAGTCACGACAGGTGTAGAAATGTCATCAACAGCGTGAGAAAAGGAATCATAGCCTATATATGGCATTTTTTAAGCTGTATTGAAGTTGTACCGTATTTCATGGATCAGTGTAAGTAAGGATCTGTCATTAAATCGCCTTGCAGCCGCTCATTTCAGCTCAGCTTGTGGGTGGCCTTCATCTTGTCCACTGCTGTGGCCAAGCGAGTGTTACATTCTTCTCCGGCACTACAAAACATGGTGTACCAGCACTTTGACTTCTAGGATACATAAAAACACTCACAGATACACACACACAAACACACAGTAGTAATCTGGTCTTCACATTCACTCTTAATTAAGTGTCTTGACCTGTCCTCTGCAGCCCATTTATCCTTCTTCTTTGCATAACAGCCTTTATATGTGTGTACATTTTCATGTATCCAAGTAAGTCTATGCATTGGAAATTTTCTTTGTGCACACATTCTTCTGTCAGACCTTGGTTGCCCAGGGAACTGCTTTACAACCCAACTATCCCTACCCCCCACTATCTCTTTCATGCACACACATATGGACACATACAGTTTTACAGCATGGCTACTGTGTGTACATGTATGTACTTGTACACACTGTAGTCTACCTTGACTGGGAAACTGGTTGCAATGATAGATGCATTTTCAGCAAGAGTTGTATCCAAACTAAAATGGATGAAATATGTGGACAGATTAGAAGCCATGTCTAATTGTGTCATTATCTTATCACAATTAACATTTTACAAAACCAATGCAGCAACTTTGATATTAATAATGACAGCAACTGCATATGAGGTCTGTAACATGAAAAATGTTGTCTTCTCCTCTCCATTTGTTTTCTCTCTTTTCTGCAAAACACATAACCTCATGTGTACTTAAAGATGCAACAAAAAACACCATCACACACAGAGGTATAGACACAGCACAGAACATGTGTTCTCACACCTTTGCATAAACACACACACACACACACTCACACACACACACACACACACACACACACACACACACACACACACACACACACACACA
>JAOXYM010000003.1:17877936-17898212 GCA_028567055.1 Leptatherina wallacei | reverse complement strand
AAATCCAGGTTAAAAACATTTCTGTTCTCATGCATCTATGCATGAAATCTGCACAGTAATTTGAACTTATTTTACTTTTAATCAAGTCAAATTCAGATTTTTTTATTTTATTTTTATTTCTATTTATTTCTATATTTCTTTATTAATTTATAATTTATTTTTCAATTATCTTATTGTGATTTTTGCTATTTGTTGCTGCCATTTAATACTTTTTAATGCTTCTATAATGTAATCTGTAATTATTTTAATGTTTTATGTAAAGCGCTTTGAATTGTTTTTAACAGGATATGTGCTATACAAATAAACTTGCCTTGACTTGCCTTACATTCATTGTCACTTGTATATGATATTTAGCTTGTTTTGTTTTAGTTTATTATCTCTGTCCGGCGACTATGGATGAAAACTAAAAACATTTGAGGTGGTAAATGTCAACTGAAATAGTTTACACTCTCTGCTTTGTCCACTCACCCCAATCAAAACACTCCTAGCCAGTTTGAGGATTAAATTTGAATACTTTCCAGTCACAACTTGCTTCTCTAACCTTCAGGTTACCTTTGCCCCCAGTTTGCATCACCATAACAGCTCCGAATTGCAGGCCTCTATAATCTCCTTTCATTGCACTTAAACTCCACAGGACTGCTGCCAATGAATGAAATGCAGACATTATCTGAATCCACTGCATGAAGGGTTTAAAAGTTTAATAACAACAGTAGCATTTACTGACAGCTAGTCTGTGAGAAAGTTCCAACTGATTTATTCAGGGGATTGACAGTAAAATGAACAAATAAATAAACATCTGTAGAGATTTAAGAAAAGATAATAGGAAATTTCTGAATATGAAAAAGTAACTAATGCAAAAAAAACGAAAAAAAAAAAAAACACTGGACCCTGATCCAATCCCAAATTAAATGGGATGAAAACTCTCAAATGCCAAAGACATCTTAAAAACTTCAACAATGACTTTTAGGGCAGGACATGGTCAGTGAAGCTTCAGCCTCATTAAAACTGACATGGGTTAGGCATATCTATGCCACAAAAAACTCTTGTTGCAGCACTTCCCACTTATGAAAAAAAGAACTTCTGCTTTCCTTTGAACAAGTAGAAAAAAAGAGTCCTGTTCCTTTGAGTCAGCTAAAAGATGTTATTGTCATTCATATGAAAATAATTTTACGTTGGGACCAAATCGACAAAATGTACATCAGGACAGCAGCTGAGACGGAAAAAGGTAAACAACAGAAGCGACAGAAGCATATGAATCCTTTTCCAACTTCACGTCTCATTTCATTTTATCTTGCTCCCCTCACATATTTTGAGGTTTCACCCCAGTCTGAAATACCATTTACTGACATGACTGCTGAATAAATATATTTGACAAAGTGACCGCCAGTATGCCTGCCACTCCTAGAAAACTCCTTTCCCTTCCCATTTTCACTTTTTTTTTTTACTCCAACTTTTTATATCAAACAGTTCAGCACCCTTCAACTGGCAGCCTGTCACTTAGCTGACAGGTGGGTGGCAGTGCTGGCTGTTGGGTGGGATGACAGGAGCTACTCATGACAGGTAAATGAATGGTATTGGCACCCACGCTACTGATACATGTCTAATGAGGCAATTTTGTGGTAACTCTATGTTTGCTGGGGTAATAGGATTTCCAGAAAGCATGGTCAGCACTTCCTCAGTTAAACTGCACACAGTACTGATTAACAATGAAAGAAGCAACGGGGAAAGGACCCAAAACTTCAAAACAAAGCTGGTTTATATCGTCAATGAAAGTAAAGTGCTAGAAAAAGGAAGGATAAAATAAATCTGCAATGATATATTCCTTTTGTAACACTGCATCTGAACCCTGTTAACTAACAAAAATATTGTCTGTGAGCTAGTCACACAACATGTAATTATGTTTGTCCTTGAAATCCGGGCTCTGAAACTGTGTCTGGGAAGGCTTTAAACATAAGTGAGGTTTCTTATGATTTGATTGATCTGACATTCATAGTTTTTGTCACTTTCACTGAGGCAAAACCAACAAACTTGCACATGAATGGCTAAGAAATAATAAAGAGGTCTGCAGAGGCATAACTCCCTTTACTTTGACCAGCCAGTCTGTCTAGAGACCTTAAGTCTAGCCTTCCCAGCCTCCCCTCTTAAATTTAGACATGTGAGTAAAGGTTGCCTCCATGCTCTTCTGGAAGTTGGGGTGGGCTCCCTAAAATTAACACTGGTGGAGTACTCCACTCCCAGCCACATAGCTTTCATCTTTGGCCAATGACAACTGACTGCTGTGGACTTCTCCTCTCAGCTGTTCACAACGCGGTGTCAGCTACCCTACAACACCTTCTGCCTTCTTTTATTTGCATTTCCCTTCTTCAGTGACACTTTTTCCCCTCCATTCCTCTTTACTAATTCCCCCACTTTTGGCTCATCTCTAGCTCTCTCTTTGTGCTGGTGCATTCCTCCTTCTGTCATTGTGTTGTACCCTTTCTCCCTCCCTCCCTTTGGACAGCCATCGTCACAACAATGTCAAGCCAACAGGCTGCCAACTATGATTTTGTTTTAATAACATGCTGTCTCATTTTTAAACCACCCATTTTCATGGAGATGGACATTGCATTTATGTCATTAGGGCCTAGCTTTGTTTGCTGTGGTGTGGGGCAATGGTAGGGGGGAACTAAAATGAACATGCCACAAACAGCTACAATGATGACGTACCTTTCAAACATGACAAAAGCACAAAGTTTGCAATTATCCATCAAATCAACCCAGTGCAACAGCCAGCTGTCAAGTGATTACCTGTGAACACAAACCTACCAGGAAGAGGAGGAGGCTTCAGCTCACACACATGCAAGTTCAAACACATACTGCATATAGTCTAGGCAAGAAAACATTTCTTATCACATTTACTGCCTTGATGTTTGTTTTGATGGTGTAGACATCACAGTCCAATGTGCCTAGCACTGTAGACTCACCTCCTCACCAGGGGACCAAAGGGAAATTAAAGTGACACTAATATTTGTTACAAACTGCAAAGGCGATAGAACAAAAGAGCATAGGAAGAATTCTGAATAAAAACAAAGGCAGAACTAATGGCGCGTTGGTAAACTGGTGGATAAACTAAGCAGCAAACAATTTCAACCAACTCCAGGGAAATTAAATCAAATAACAAAAAATAAATCCTCCCGCTGTCCTGCATTTTCTATTTGAGCTTTTGTATTTACATAGCTTCCCAGTGCCCATCTTATTCTTTTTCACTATGAGGTCTTGCCACAGAGATAATGGCCTGTTGCTGTAGGTTGAGGAAACAGGACAAGGGAAAGGCTTTTGTCAGCATATCACAAGTATGTTAGCCTGTCTTTTAAGATCTTGGAAAGGCCACAGCCTCCTATCATTGAGCGGTTGCAGGAGTAATATCTACGTATCCGTGGTGTGCGACAGTCATCTGTGTGTGCAAGTGAGGTTCTAACCTTTGCGCATCCAAAGGCAATTCAAATCTGGAAAACAATCATTTAACCAACATTTTTATGCTATGTGAAGAACCCAATAATGTAATCCATATTTTGAGTTAGAACTGACTGGGCGTTTTTTAAATAGTAATACATAGGATAATAATAATGACAGAAAAAAATCTTCTGAATCAGAATACTTTTAACTTTAAAATCAAGCATTGAAAATATTCCACAATACACACAAAACAAAAATGAACAGTCAAGTTTTATAACTCTATGTATGACTCATACTCAAAATAAAGGTCAAAATAGTTTCAAGGCACAAACAAATGTATTTTATGGAAAAATAAGGAAAGGGTTGAGTTAGGAGAGGCTGTAGGACACAAGTCAAAATCAGAAAGTTCAAGCGATACTGGACGAAAATGAACAAATGTAAATTGGTAAACTTAATTCTTATTCATTTTTTCTGTCTACTGTTGTTCAAGTGGAGTTACCACTGTTATAAATGCTGCCAGCAATAATGAATAATTACCATTGCCAACTCCTGTGACTTTGGGGCACTGAAATGGACCCACCCCCCAGCTGTCATATTTTGTTTCTGTTGCAACAATTGGGCTCATTTCATTATAACTTCTTTCATAATGTGAATTTGTCCTCCAAACTTGTAAAAGTCGTATTTATCGCATGCTTGTAGGACTTAACGGACAGTTTGAAGTTAGCTAACTTCACTGACTTGTGTTTTCGCCCTCGTTTGCAGACGCTGCTCTCAAACTACGAGACAAAAACTTGTTAACTGATTGTAACTAGTCGGTTATTAACTTAGCTAAGACGTCTTACCTTTGATACTAATTCCCAGTCCCCCTACATCTTGCTTGGTAACCCGCACAGTGCGCTTCACGTTGGTGATGGTTTCCGGGACCTGGGACGAGCTGAGGTTCGGGGGGTCTCCATTGACAGCACCTGCGGGACTCGGGCTGGGCTTTGCGGGCTCCTCGCCGCCCTCGCCGGGGTTTACTGTGAGAGCGTCTTCGTTAAGCGTGGCCAACACCCGGATCCAGCGGTCCACGGTCACTCGAAGTTCCAGCAGTCCCGTTTTCTGCGCCTTCATCGCGGCAGCCATGTTCAACACATTCCTGGAATAACTCTAGACGGGCTGGCAGTCCTGTAAAGAGGGGGTTGGAGGGCTGGGGTAGGGGGCATGCACAGACACACATTCATGCACACACACAGCCTCTCTCTCTCTCTCTCTACTCTTTCCTCTTCCAAAGAGGTTTATCCGGTAGTAAGAAGTAAAGTTAATTGAGTGTGATACGATTAGCAACGGTGTTGACACACACCCAAAGTTCAAAGAGCTTCTTGTTGAGTCCACCCATTAATCAACTGAGTGTGGTTGAGTCACACAAAATTAAGTTTTGATTCATTCATTTATTTATTTATTTCAAGTGCATTGAATAACCAGGCTTCATATCACAGATCTCATTTACAGTGTCCCCAATAGACGCAAAACCATCACAGATGTTCTGTCATGAGGAAAATCTGTATGCTTCCAAAGCCAGTTCTGTTTCCAATGGACAGAACTTATATCAGGCATGAAATCTACAAAGCAGCTTGGATCTACATGGCTGTGAGGTTAATGGAGTAAAGAAGCCTAATCATGCTGAAAAGTTATTTAGATTCATGAGATGTGGTTCAAAATATGATTTGGAAAGAAGGAAAAAAAGCATTCTGGCTTGCTTTGAAGTCTTTCATTTTCATTTTGTTTCATGACAGTTTTGCCCTGTTAAAACCGATGATGCCATTTATAGACTAAACAAGCTCTGATAAGTTTATGTGCAAAATCTCAATAAAGGCAGACAGTCTAAGGATTTTCTCTCCAGCAGTCGTCAGTTTATGGACACTGACTAAGCTGAATCAATGCAGTCCACTAAAAGAACCTGGCTTTCCTCAATAACTTGATTAAGCCAGATCTGTATCCAAATACATGCACACTTTTTTTTGTGCTATCTAGCACTAAAATGTGATTTTTCTACCTCAGACTAAACTTAAGATGCAACTTTTTTCATCACAATTATCTGTGGACCAAATCTTATAGAAAAAAATAGAAATTGCAATTATGAATATGAAGCTGGTTTTATTTAGCTAATTGCAACTATAAAAAAAAAAGAAAGAAAAAAAACATGATTGCTGGGCATCTACCCATCATGAACAAGTTTTGCACTGTCAGTGATTCAGGACAAGTATGCTTAATTGTGCATCACTGAGAACATTCATAAGTCACTGATACAAGCTGATCTATGACTAGCACTGTTTTTGCATCTCCGAGTAATCTCCCAGCCCCTTCAGCTGTTGCATCTGCTTCACAGCAGGTGAAATAGCAAGAAAGTTCTACCACCCAATTTTTGAAAGCACTCTCCTGGGTGGGCTGGTGAGGGGCAAATGCTCTGATAAAGAAAATTAGTTTGGAGCAGTGGCTGAAAAAACTGCTTTCAACCTTTACAGATGATTTAAAGGGGCCCATCTGTTAATAACACTTTTTTACAGCACAAACGGGCCTAAGCAGGATGACAATTCAAACCTTTACTTCTTATTTGACTTATTTGGGTTCAATATCGCTACAGATGTAGAGGTGATGGTATCATCACAAATAGAATTAAAATTAAATGGACCTCCTCTAGCCTTGACCAGAATCCATAGGCTACACTTTTCATATCCAACTTCTTCTTTCAGAGGTTGGTTCCCAATCTTTTGTCGCCCTCTAGTGATTAAATGTCTTTATTACCTCAACACAAACATTTTACCTGCACTGCATCTCTATGACTTTTGATGCATACTATATAATCAGCTATTTCAACCTTTGATTCACTGACACATTACATTGTGTAAAGAGGTTTTTATTACTTTTTTAAAAAATCAAGTAGAACAGAAGACAATGTTGGATCAAGGGCAACAATTCCTGTCATAATTGCCCAAACCTTGTAAAGGAAGAAAAATGTTTTGCAGGTTCACAAATGGAATCATGTCATACACAGATTAATCTCTCACAAGACTGAGTGTAAGATTAAAGACATTGTTAAAATCTCATCAACTGACATCACACAGCCACAATCTGTTCGCAGATTAGATGCATCACTGTGATTAAGTTCACATCTAACCATATGGCCTGTAAAATGCAAATCAGAATCATAGCAGAATACAAAGAAATGTGGAAGTCAAACACATCTAAGACAGAAATAGACTCATTTTAATCAGCTAACCTTTTTTTTTTAATTGTTATCATCACTCCAGTGCATATTTCAGCCAGATGGTGAGGATAAAATGTTAACTTCAAGTTAAATGAAGCCATATCTTCTAGGAACTATGTAGGACATAACAATGGGAGCAAGAGTATTGATATAATAACCATGCACACATAGAACACCTACTCTATTACAAAAAACATTATATATGGATGATTCTGTTTTCATTATTCTTATATTAGCATAGATTTCCAGTGATTGCAGGCATTCCACACACAAGCTCTTTGCCCTCTTATAACCGATTATATTTTAAGCCAGAAAGGGTTCTTAATGATTTATTCTGAGAATTTCTACCAATACTGCTTCCAACAACAGCCGGCAGCTGTTTTAAGCTGACAGACAACATGATTAAAGAATTTAACAGTAGCTATCCACTACAAACAGAATGGAGCGTTTAACCGAGCTTTATCTGAGATTAAGAATGCACACACAATAATAAATATATTGCAATCTATGTTTACCAAATGTGTATTCATAATATATATAGCTGTTTACTAACATTTCACGAGGTGAAAATAGAGCAATGTAGATTATCTCTGTGCCCTCTAGTGGCCATATAATAAAATAGTCCAGGCAGACTCAATTTACTGTAAATGTTGATGACAAGTGGATGTTTAACTGAGGGATGATTATTTACATGGCCTTTTCTCCACAGTCACTCGCCACTTTGTCTAGAATTATGTATTATTCAGCGCACGCTTACAGTGAACTGGCACATCTAGATATCTCTGCAACAATAGGACTGAGGCTTCAACAACGAGGCTTGACTTAAGTATTGCATCTACCTAATGATGTTTTGCATTTTGACAAAGGGTTTGACCATCTGACCTCCCATCTATACATCTGTCAGTCTATTACTTTGCGATGTGAGTGGCAGGTGGCCAGCCTATCTTTCTAGCATGGCTTAACATGTTTTCAAAGCCTCAGTTAAGGGGACAGGAGGATTTTTAAGGGTCTAGGATCTGTCATGCACATATAAATAAGTTTCTACAAAATACACAAGTGAATAGATTATGCTGTAAAATATCATTCTGAAAGGTATTATAATATATCATATTGGATTCATTCTGAAGCATTCGCCATTAATATCCATTTAACGTGAGCTTTTACACTTTTCACTGGATATGGAATTAAACACCCTCAATTCAGCCTTTGGATTAAATTTTTGTGGAGCAGAGGCAAAACAACAAGAATTTTCAATTATTAATGCAGTTCAATATGATTCTGTTGGAATAGTATTCCAAACAAATCTGTGGAACATCATTCCAACCGAATGATATTAAACCAGTAATCCAAATATTTGTCTTTTGGTGCTAGACTTGTGTTTGTTTTTGAAAATTCAGTAACAGCAGTAATAGCTAGCAGATCATTCACAGAGTGCATCCTGCACTAGGGATAATATTCTGCTTTTCAGCTTCTTAGAAGGAGTTTTGGCTCTCACAACAAATGAATGGTTTCTTCCCATCAAATCCAAAGTTCTTAAATTTCAGCATTGTGTTTTTTGCAAACAGACCAACTAACAAACGTTATTGATCATATACCTGCAGCTCATGCTTAGGCTGAGCTTGAATGAACTATAGTTTCATTATGTAAAAAACATCACCTTTATGCCCTTTTAAAAAAGCATTCAATGCTAATAAACTATATTTGTTTAAGAGTTTAAAATGTTTAGGAATGACAGAAACATGTGTGACAGTTAGATAAAGAAAACCATGAGCAACAGCGAGTGAAATAAAACAATAAGTGGCACGGTTGACACAACTACAACCCCCCACTTGTCATTTCAACACCATCAATTCAATCAGACACACATATATATATATGCATGTCTTAACTCCCCAAAGACAGTGGACAGTTGGAGTTGCTTGCTGATTAGTTTCAACCTGCCCCCCTTCCCTCAGTCTCCTCCTGCCATCCTCCAAACATCTCTGCTTCCCTCTATCCTTCCCTCCCCTCCTCTGCTAAGGGCAACAGCTCCAGAGGTCTACCATATGGACCAGTGTCTGAGCGGCTGCCTGCAGCTTGC
Source organism: Leptatherina wallacei (assembly GCA_028567055.1). Taxonomy (NCBI): domain Eukaryota; kingdom Metazoa; phylum Chordata; class Actinopteri; order Atheriniformes; family Atherinidae; genus Leptatherina; species Leptatherina wallacei. The sequence goes on along the minus strand of JAOXYM010000003.1, from coordinate 17,889,450 downwards.
ATGTGTGCGTGTGCGTGTGTGTGTTTGTGTGTGTGTGTGTGCTGACTGTTTAGCCTGCTCCACCTGTTCCTCTGTAACAACAGACCAGACCTCTCATCTACAGACCGCTGAGGATGGGCTGGTGGATAGACAGATCAAGCGATAACGGACAAAAAGAACACAGACTGAGGTAGATGTGGCTGTTGGGTTTAGCAAAACTTTGATCAAAAGTGATGATCAGATTGTAGAGTTTAGACCAGTTGGAAAAATAGTGAATTATGGTATTATTCCCCACCTGTAAGCCTTGTATAAAGTCGCTTATGGTGTGCTAGAAATGAGATAAGAGAAAAAGGGATCAGTGATAAGAAAACAGTTGGATAAACTGAGAAACAGATGAGCAGACTGTAATTGATTTTTTAAAAATGCTAAATTTATTCTTAAAATATGAATGACAATATTGAGCAGACTGCAGAAGACAGATACGATGTTGCCTTCTAAACACCAGAGAACAAAGGGTTATAATGAATGAGAACTTGGAGGGTGATAATGAGAGGTCAAAGAGAAGAATAAGTCTCAGGCGTGTACACCTGTGGCCAACCTTCTGCCATCTAAACCGCCCCGTGACCATTTCGTTAACCACCACAGTCTTCAGTTTCTCATTATAACCTTCTGAATAATGTAAAGGTATACATGCATGAGGGATCCAAGCGGTGGAGAAGGGACAGGGATAAGGGTTAGAAGGATCTACATAATAGGGCTATCTCTCTCTCCATCTGGTCATGTGTTTATAATCTTCCCCTCCTCCTTCTTTATGCTGCTCTATGTGTTTGACACAACTCCATCAACAACCCCCCTCTAACAGTCAAGCCCTCTCCTATAATATCGTAGTCGATCTGCAGCCCTGTGCAAGGAAAACTGTCCATATGCGCCAATGCGGTGCGTACGCAATTGTCTTTATCTGTGCATTTCAGTGTCCGTTTGTATGAGCTGACACGAGCACTTTGCCGCCTCAGGAGAATTAACCAGGCGTCTGCCACCTGACCCCGTTGACTCTGACCATCCTGGGCTCAGCTGATACGCGTGCCTTGTGGCCCTGACATGAGGAGGACAAAACCGCATGAGGAGTGGGAGGAGTACAGGGACAGAAGGAACAGCAGGCAATGAATGATTATGATGACTAGGGCCATCTTGCTGGCCTCGGTATAACCCCCACCTCCTCCCCCTCCACCCTGGCCTTGGCCCTGGCTCTGGCTCCCACATGGACGAGTGATCTGGCTCAGGTCGGTGTGGGTGAAGTGTCACCAACAGGCAGGGTCTGGTCTGTCAGCTGTTGAGGATGACATGAGGAGAGGTGGACATAATGGAGGAAGAGGAAGATGTAAAAACTGAAAAGTGAATAAATCATCTGATGACAACTGATGAGGGAAGGAAAAGAGTGAAATAACAACAGAAGGAGAAGAAAGGAAGGCACATGGCAAAGAAAAGAAAGATAATATTGGAAGGAGAAGAGAGAAACAATGGCTGAAAGGGAACAGGTTTTGCGGAGGTGTCATATCTGCAAGGCCTTATGCAACCTACAGAGCACACGCAGATGGCACGACTGCTGGGAAAGTAGGGTAAACAGTCCCAGCTAATGACTTGCCCTGCCTTGACTTCATACAGTGAACTGAAAGTGAGTGAACGATCGGAGAGATGGTCCCACATGGGTATTTAGAACCTGTCAGGTCAACTACTGTACAGTGTAGGGGGTACATAAACACATGGTAAATACGTGGGTGGATAAAATCATTGAATCTTTGCACAGTGCTGTTGGGAATGTCAGATCATAAAGTGAGTTCCTCTTCAAGCCCAGGAGTACATGTGAGGGCTCAGGGTGGCAGAAAATCCTTCAGTCCTTCACAACGTGACTTATTAAAGTACAGCCTGTAAATGGATGAGAAAACACTAATCTTAAAGGGTTTTTTCTAAGTTACTTAAAGGTGTAGAAGAATGAAATAAGGAGAGTGAAGACCATGCCTTCCAGATTTTATTTAAAGAAAATGCACAATTGTAGTTATGGAGGAGGCCAATTATGGTTAGTGTTGTATGGCAAGGCAGGTTTATTTGTATTTCACATTTCATGTACGAGGCAACTGTAAGTGATTTACATAAAACAATAAAAACATTACTGCAAAGAACAAAAGAAAAATTAAAAGGAGAACTAAAAAGAATAAAAGAAGTTAAATAGAAAGTGAAGCAACTAAAATAGATAGAGAGAAACAGTCAACAGAATACGTACTTTTAGATACACAAACAGATATCAACCCAAAATACATCACCATCGTTATCATCATTATCAACACCATCATCATCATCATCATCATCATCATCATCTTCAGTGTATTAAATGCAAGAAAATATATCCAAAAATGAAAAGAAAAATTCTCTACCTTGATTAATAGCAGTGACAAATAAAAACATTTTTTTTAAAGACCTGATTTAAAAGAACTAAGGTTTGCTCTGATGAACCAGCAAGCTGTCCATGGTGTACCCTGCTAATTGCTGGGAAAGGCTCCAGCTTCCCTGTGACCATAAATTGGATTAAGCAGAATAGAAAATGAATGTTAAACTAAATGCTGATCATCCTTGTTTAGTTTTAACTCTCAGGATGGAAAGCAAGCTTGACCCAGGTGATCCTAGAAGTCTTGGCAGCTCACATTGCATCAGCAGATCAGATGTGTATTTCAGAACAGAACTATTCATTGCCTAGTGCACCAGCAGAAAAAAATTCAAAATTTGTTTTTTGCCGCACAGGAAGCCAGTGCAGAGATCTGAGACCAGGAATTATACAGTATGTTCCCTTTTTTTAGTCTTTGTGAGGACACGTGCAGCTGCATTCTGGATTAGTTGTAGTTGTCTTAGTGATTTTTTTTAAAGAGACCTGCAAGAACTCACATTACAGTTGAGCCAGCTGATTTTCCAAATCATGTTGTGCCATCAGGCCCTGTATTCTAACTGTAATCTTCAGGTGGTAAAAGGCTAATTTGGTTTCTCCTTGACCTGACTTTTCAGAATGTGTCATTAATCGAGTCTCGATTGATGCTGCTGCTCATCAGGCATGACTATAAAACAAGCAGAGGGCTAAAAAATGTAATTTGTTGATCCACTGAACCTAATTCATGCAAATATAGCAAGGATGCATTCATGTAAATAATGCCACCATAATCCAGCACAGAGATGACTAAACCAGCTGCAAGCCTCTCTTTGGTCATGAATAAGAAATATTTCTTGGTATTTAAATAATAACATTTGGGGACTCCAAAGCGTGTGTGAAAACCAAGCCGCAACTTCCGGCTGAGAAATGAAAAGCTTATGCGGAAGTGCCAAAAATTGCAGGAACCCCCTCCTCCGCTAGGTGCTGGCTCCAAAACAGAGCAAATCCTCATAGATTCCCATGTTAAAAAGGCCAACTTCACAGCAAAATTAAATATGTTTACAGCCTGGTACAAAAAAAACATTTTAAGTTTAATATGTCAAGTTTACCTTCATGACAACTGTGGGGGGAGTGATTTTATTAATAACTCATTCGTTTAAATGTTATTTAATCAGGATATTCTTCATAATTAGGGGCGTGTTCTTTTGATTGACAGGGTGGCACAATCGCGTTTTTTAGCCAGCAAACAGTGAGCCGTAGCTTTAGCCCGCCTACCTCCGTTAGTTCTTTAGCTCCCGTTAACTCCGGGTTAGCTTTGTTAGCTCGTAGCTACAGGCAGCTCAGAGTTTGATGGGTGTCAATCATCCGTCCCCACGCTCACAGCCCCCCTTTCAGCATCTACTTGTCACCCATTTTTGTATTTTCCAGGAGTGACGAAACTCGTGACACTGCCAAGATGACGAAAGTGGGGACCTCCCAACGCTTTTCAGCTCTTCAGAAACCTTCGGGTCACGTGACGAAAGGTTCGTCCATATTTTTTACAGTCACTGGTGAAAACAGGTGAGACATAAAAAGCAGTTAAATGATCAACTGTTTATATTAAAATGTATGTGTTTGTAGATGCCTTGCAGTGCAAACAACATACACCTCCCATTTACTTAGAACTCAGAATATCCATGCTGAACAAATACTGGTTCTGATTTAAAGGTGGGGCAATCTTTGCAACACCTCCGTGGATTAAACGTTTGGATAGTCATTCAGTCAGCTCATAGGTCAGGTCAACTTATTTGCTGTGTAACAGCCCTGCTGGTGTGATTAAAAAGACTGTGAATAAGACGCTGAAAGGCGAGGGGGGGGGGCAATGGCCAGCTGTCACACAGAGGGACCATAATGGCCACTGAAAATCCCACCACTGTCTGAGCCTGTTTCTTCGTTGACTTCAGCCTCCTGCTAACTGACTAGTCATCTCTTTGTTGACCTGTCACAGAGCTGGTTGACAAAATGAGTTAGATGAGACATTGTTGTCACAACCGAACATTGTACTCAAACTGATTTGTGGAATGAGTAATAGACTGAGGCGATATCATTTGGTATATGTTCACAGTAGAAATAATTAAAGATCATACCAAGAAGAAAACTTATGAGTAATTTGAATGAAAATCTTTAGAAGTGGTTCTTAAAATGGAAAGTATTTCACATTGTGCCTTATTCTATTTACGCTGGAGCAATATTTCAAAGTTCAGAGACAGATTTAAGGTAAAATTTTATCAGTAGATTAAAATGGTTAAAACATGAAAAATATATCCAGACTGAAATGGAGCAGTCCTAATATCTTCTACCAGAAGTGAGTTGCGGTTAAAATTTAAGATACCAGAGAAGCATTGTCTTTTACACCTTGTCATGCATGATGTTCTTCCATTTACTGTGCACACCTGCCAAAGAATATTTTCTTGTCGCTAAATAACAGAGTTCAAATTTAAAACAGGTAGCTTTTTTTGCCTGATTAGCTTGAAACTCTCCAAATATTACTTGTGTTCACTGTTTTTACTCATTACTACAACTTGTACAGTAGCGATATGCTGGTATTACAAGGAGTTGATTTTTTTGCCCACTCCAATTTTTCACTCATTTTGGCACCCAAGTTCAATTAAATCAATTCAAAACAAGAATTTGAACACATCTTTCATTCAGTGTGAATGCTGTAGTTTGATATCAAGTAATAGTCTAATTTTACACTCAATAAGTGACCTAAAGGAAAACAATATAAAAAAAAAAAAAGTAATTTGGTTAAAAAAATGTCCTAAGTTTTTGTTGTTTATATGATGCTAATAATACACCAGGATGTGCAGGGGGAACTGGAAATAACTGCTCGTCAGTAGTTTGAGGTAGGGATTTGACCCTGTGATTGTGAAAATTGCACAGTCAGCAGCACGTGACATGCTCTGACACTGACTGACACTTCACAAAAAAGTCTTGGCTCGTGTGCCGCCAAACTGTAGCTGCCCCTCAATCTTCTGCCTCACACCAAACAATTGTTCATGTCCCCCTTTAGACATAAAAGGGGGAAACAATCAGAGTTGGTAGCTGATGGCTTCTCAACTCTTCCATTGCAGGAGTAGTAGGTAATAACTCCTGCCTGCCACGGTGGACCTTAATTTGTTATTGTAGCAGAGCAGCTGTGCGGCATGCTGCAGATAGCAGGTGGCAGCCTGGCAGGAGTGGAGGATGGGGGAGCTGGAGGGGGGAGGAGGAGGAGGGGGAGGAGGGGGAGGACAGGAGCATGTGGCATATGTGGGTGGCTGTAGGAGGGAAGGATGGAGATGACGGTGGCAGTGTGTGTGCGTTTGTGCGTGTTGGGGGTGTTACAGCTCACAGCCTTCTTTGTCAGCATCCAAATATTATTCTTGTGAAGAAGAATGACACGTGAGACTCTGGATGGAGTCCAGATCCAGTCTGTCTGTGTGAGCTTTTGTGTTTGGACAGGGTTCTGGCTAAATAGTAGGCTCAACAGATGACACACCATTTTTGTTTAAACTCAATGGTTAGATTGTTAAACATTTAAAATGTCAACACGGATCGTCCCTCAGGGCTTAGGCATTTTCAAATAAAATCCACTCGCCACTCTCTCCTCCCCATTCTTGCTCATTTCAGTGACAGTTTGTGGAGGCTTTCTGGGTTATAGATTCCGACTATGAAGAACAGAATCAATACACTAACAAGTTCAGGTCATACATGTTTTTGCTCAAGGCAGACTGGAGGATTACTTGAGCTGAGCTGGTGTCCCTCTGTTGCTGCTTGGAGTTAATCATTACTGAGACACTGTATCCCTGCTGTAATTATTGGCTTTGGATCGCCACAAACTACTTTCATATACTCTGTTAGGTTTGAGAAAACATATCTGAGCCTAGCAGAGAATCAGATTGATCCCTCCTGCAGCTCCTGTATCCTTCTGTTTGTTCAATGCAAAGGTGTTTCATAGGTGTTAGATTCAGGAGTTACCCAGCCAAAGTCAAGCAACTGAGAGCGAGAAAGGATTGCAAAGAAGAGGAAGACATAAACATACAAATGCATGGTCAGAATGTCGGATGTCACAACTAGTAAACAGAAAAAACATGTCCACAGTTATGCAGATTTGCACCTGCAGAGTCACAATCAGTGGCCTGTGTCCCTGGTCTGGATATTGTATTTCTCAAGGCCAAAATCTAAGCAAAAGAGAAATGCTTTTCCTGATAAGGAAAATACAGCAGAACAAGAGTGTGTTAACATAATCTTGGAAAAAAGAACACTGCTATGTTTAGACTGCCCTCCCACAGTAAAGGGCTATCAAGAAAGAAAAAAGACTTTCTTTGATACGTTACTTCGAAGTTTATCAAATGATTATAATGAGCAAACAAGACTTCACTCATCCTTTTGTCTGCTAAGATCTTACGCTCATTAGGAGCCATTAAAGGGTGAGAATAAACTATGCATAACACAAACTCTATTGGATGCATTATCCCTCATATAGCCCCCACAAGACAGCCATTATGCTCCAATTTTATTGAATAGCAGCTTGTGGTCTATGTGTCTTTTCAGTGGAGGATTTGGAGGCCTTAATCCACCAGGCTAAGTTTTTTATTTTTTTCCCCCCTCTTTCCACCATCTGGAGTTTACAGCCTTTCAAGACAAAAACACCAGGCGGTGTGAAACCAGACTGGAGCTGCTGCTTGATGCCAGGGGAAGGTTTTATTTTTTTGCCCCCTCCTTGCTTGCACTTTCTTCCTGCTTTACATCAGGGGTCAATAGTCCAGAGCTGCAATGCAGTTAGAGTCAGTAGGGCCTGAGGAGCTTGACAGCAGTTTGACTGGATCACACAGTATTCTTTAAGTCTGGTTTTGATGGGGAAAAGATATGTTAAAATGTGGATTTATGGAGTCCACATGTGAAAACTGCAATAAAGACCGACATCCTCTATGTGAATGACAATAGGTGATCAAATGAGATTTTAAACAGGTGCAGTCCTGCTGTACCAATGGGGTCAGCAAGGTCTGATGACTCCACTGGTGTGTTGCTGTACCTCCCTGGAGAGCTCAAACTGGTCTCTTTTTCCACACAGAGAATAACAGAATGACAAAAGACAAGGCTGTAATGCTTAATGTGATGGTGTGGTGGTGATGATGATAATTATGATGGTAATGATGATGACGATGGAGCTACAATGGCCAGCAGGGAGCAGCAGAGTGTGAACTGCAATATAAAACTGTAGGCTGCTGTTCATGTTATTAAAAAAATTTGGCTCATTCTATCAATCAAATAAGATAAAAAAAACTATTCTTTTCTTCTACTATAATTTCTATTTAGCTTGAGTAGTTTGATGCACAAAGCGAAGCAACTTGGTAAGAAAACTGAATGCTTGTGCTCACTTGGAGAAAATGTGTTAAAGGGTTTGTAGTCTCAACATTGCTACACGAGTCAATCATTTCCATTCTCCCTTGATTCAATTAGCTCTACTCAAAAACATGTGGATAATTTGGAAGCCCCGATAATTTTTCCTTTTGCCTCTTCTCTTCTTTTCTCTGGGGTGGGTTATAGAGTCAGATTCCAATCCTCTGACATTAAAAGGGGAAATAAACGACAAAGGGGCCCTGCAGGTTTGCATTAGAGTCCTAATTGGTTTTGGCTTGAGTGGGCTGTTAGCATTGCCAGACGTGGGGCCTTTGTGTTTTGCCATGTGGGAGAATTTCCCCATCCTGGAGGTAGAGAAGTGCCTGCACATCTATCCTGTCACCCCCACACTGATTCTTGTCTTTGAGCACTGTATGAATGGGAATGTATGTGCAAAGAAGTTGCATTCGTTTTTTGAGCATTATTAAAGCCTGCATGTATTTGCAATGTGTCATGCATGAGGTTGGCTGTGTTTTAGTAAAATGTGTTCGCTTGGCTGTGTGTTCATGTCAGGCTGCGAGCCCAGTATCCATCTCACTCCCTCTGGTCTCTGCGTGGGTCTTTTCCACCAGCACTACCACCTGTTAGTGTTTTACTCAGGCCCCAGGGCTACAATGACTGTAGAACCTTCCAGATTTGCTCATCAAGCTCATCAGATCGGCTCCCTCACCTCAAATCTGGCTCCCATTTCCTATCACAGGATCGATCTCAGATAAATTCCTTGATGCAGTTTAGCTGAGTCAAGATTGTGTGCAGCTGAACAAGTTCTAGTTGAGCTGGGTCTGATTAATGACTCGTGAGCGACAACATTTTGTTCAGTGTGCTCTGCTGCTGGATCACGCTTAAGTGTTTGCAAAGTGTGGTTTTAGTGGGAAAAGAGATGTTTAAACTTGCACATGTGTCAACCACAACAAAGAATCTAGCATCTTCTGCCTCAGTTATAAACTCTGACCGAATGAAAGTTCAAATAGGCTTTAATTCCATGTGCCAAATCTACTGTTAATGATCCATGTGCAGCAAAACATTTCTTTCAAAAGATTGAAATCACCACCCCGATAGTACTGAAGCATTTACAGGAAATGAAATTATATAGGCCCAATCACTGCGGCCTATTATCAACTTCACTTCTTCTGAATCTCAAACCGCTGCAAGCATCATCATCAGTCTTTTCAAACCAACAGGATCTGTCATGTTGCATGTTTCGTGAGACCTTTTGAGCTTTTTGTCCAAGTGTCTGTTTCCAATTTAGCATACTGTGCTCCCCTGTTTATTACTTCAGATACTGTGGCAACCTGAAACAAAGCTTTAAAAAAGAAAGAGAGACAGAGAGAGAAAGAGAGGAGTGACCAAACGGTTAAAGGAACAAAACAGTGAGAGAATGAGAGTAGAAAAGGGGGATTAACTGTCAGGGAAAATGTGAGGCTAATTGAAGCCAGTTTTGCACAGCTGTTTCTTGTTGATGTGCGGCACTGCACAGAACTGCTGGGAGGATAGGATCCAGATGTGATCTTGCACAGAGGATTGCCCAGCAATAGCAGTCTTCAGAAACACCAGCCGCATAGGAGACGAGGGATATTAGACCATCCATGCTCGTCTGCGGCCTGACAAAACATCACTTCTACGCCTGTGAAAGATAACCCAGCTGTGCTTTTCATTCTGGACTGCAGGTCTCAGCATGGCTCCGGAGAGTTGTTAACACTGTCATTGTGTTATACTGCCAGCCACCACTATGACCTCTGTATTCAGGTATCACTAGGTAGCGTAAACATTGCCCTGACACATTTGACTGTTCCAAAAAGGCAGCTTGCAGGACTTGAGAGTAGTTTTGCATATTTGTTTTATGGCTTTTGAAGCATTCAGCCAAGATAGATTAAAGCTTCTTTTGTGTGTTCATCTGTTAAAAGTGTTTCATTTAGTTCATCATTTAAAAAAAAAAAAAAGCATGGTTGGAAGCAGGTTTCATGGTTATGTGGAAGCATTAATTCATTTATCTATTTTAGGTGGGGGGGCTTTGGATGGGAACTAAAGCACCCAGTTGCTTCAGAGTAATCAGGCAGATTAGAAATTTAAAAAAAAAAGCAATGAAAGAAACTTATTGCCACAATATGATTTTAAATGCCCTCTCAGTCTCTGTTTTTATTCCCTATCATTTCCCACTTGGCTCAGCCAGAGAGGAGTTAGCATTGATTATCCTTTCCTCCACGCCTTCCAGGGTTACTCCAGCTCTTCTTTCTCACCTCCTGTTTGTGTCTCATGTTTCTGCTTCCCTCTATCCTTTTTTTTTGGGTTCACTTTATTTTCTCCCTATGTTTCTGTTCCCATTCTCTTGTTGCTTTCCTTTATTTGCCCATATCCCTCTTTCCATCCCTACTCATCTGTCTTGGCCGCCATGCAGAGAGTCCGACTGCAGCTGGCCTGTCATCGCAGCAGAGGAAAGCCGACATCCAGCTGGGTGTGAGTTATTGTTGAAGGCTCAGTCGGAGAAGTCTCAGAGCTGTGTCTGACAAGATGTAGACAATATGACACCTTTTGAAAACACTCATTTTTCATCTTTTAATTCTTCTCTTTTCCACTCCTTTAATAGAAAGCTTTATTAGACATCCCTCTCATTTTCTTGTAAATAAGCCAGAATTACCACCAGTTATCGACTCACATAACACATGTAGTTCTTATGGAAAGCACATTGCGCCGAGTGCATCCAGCAAAGTGATTGACCCAGATGATAACTTCTTCCCATCATAACAAGTGATTGAATAAAGATGTGTAGCCTCTGTCTAGTTTTGTTTGATGTATTTGACACACATGTACCAGAGACTTCTCACCAAAGCTGATGTCTCTTCCTCCCTAGTGTCAGTTGTGAGTTTTATGACTTTTGTCAAGTTCACCTCATCTGTCCTTTCTCTGATTTCACTCCTGCTGGGCCTTGTGTTGTCTGTGAAGAGGGCCTGCTCTCTCGCTACACACAAACTTGCATTGCACTCTGCCTGCTCTTGTTCACAGCATGGATTGTGTTCTGGGTGCTTTTGTTTATGTGTCTTGTCCTCAGCTGGTGTCTCTGCTTGCTGTCTTTGCTTGTTTGTCCATGTACATCACTGTAGCGATATGTCATACCAGTGGTGAGTATGCAAAGCAACAACAATGCAGGTGCAGCTACAAAGTCCCCTGTTGTTCACTTACATGTTTGTGGGATTCGAATCGCAAAACCAAACATGTAACATTGTGAAGACAGAATGCGGTTTGACCCGGCTTGTTATGTCTTGAGATGAAAAAGAACAAAAGCAAGTAAAACTGTAAATACCCATGCATGCTGCCACACTTCCTTTACAGACACACATGCACACACACACACATTTGAGGATTGTATTGCAATACTGACAAGTCCAAACATCCCTAAGGCTTAACCTTGGGAAATGCCAACACATGCCGCTGAATGTGTGTGTGGGTGTGTGTGAGCAAAGCCAGCCGTTATCTTCCCTCAGCTTTAATTGAGCCCTTCAGAAATCCCCCAATCTATTACACACAAACACACCCATGCACACATACACACACACACACACACACACATACACACACCCATGCACGCACACACACACACACACACACACACACCACCAGTTATCGACACACACACACACACACACACACACACACACACACACACACACACACACACACGCACACACACACACACACACACA
>JAOXYM010000003.1:17861004-17877836 GCA_028567055.1 Leptatherina wallacei | reverse complement strand
CACACACACACACACACACACACACACACACACACACACACACACACACACACACACACACACACACACACACCCATGCACACACACACACAGAAAGTAAAGCCTGGAGGCTCTATCTGCCTGGCCAGGTGTTCCCGGCTCCGCTGCCAGATGAACCACCTGCAGATCACAGGTGTTGCCGTCACCGAGGAAGAGAACAACACAGCTGCTCCGGCAGCCTCAGGGAGAGAGATATAGAAATGGAAGGTTCATACAGAATCATCTGCTGAAAACAGGAACCTTTGCACATCAGGCAAAAGAAAACTGTGTAAAATGATCAATCCTAGGCAGTGTTTTCATACCTTTGTCTAAAAAAAAGACACCTTTTCTTTTCTCAGGCAACTGGCAATTTAATTGAAGCATGTCAGCAACATGGATTTTGTAGAAGAGCGGGAGCTGGGTTAATTCTTGACATGGTTTATAAGTCAACTGCAATGAAAATTAATTGTTTATTTCCTGCTGTTTTTTATAGACCTTCATAATTAAAAAAAAAATAGGGATGGGGGAAATTTTACATCTGCCCAATTCTTAAATGTTTTAATCCCTTTAGATTATTGCTTATCAAATAATCTAAACATTCAATCATTCTTTCATCTGTAACATCTACATCCACCGGCCTTTTGATATATTACTGTATTTAATAGTGCCAAAAGCAAAAGATGGTAATGAAAGTTCAGGTTCGTCTCGTAAAATGACACTTTATCCAGTCTCCATCTGAACATTACTAACCCATTCAATTTCTATGATCACGTTCTACTTAACTGATAATAGAGTGTATAAAAACTGTACATCAAAGTGCTGATAACTGGAAACAGATAAAGAAAACCTTAGATATGAACCTGGTTAGTTCGAATTGAAATCTTGTCAAGATAACACCAGCAGATATTGTACTTATGTTTAATTAAAGGACTTTAGGAGCTTATATGCATAAACTGAATGACTCTTGTGTAGTGTGAATCAGAATAAGTGAAGAAGGACCCTCTGGACTACAAGCAGGTGCAGTTCGGCCAAAATGATGCATGATTAGGATCACCCACTTTATAGGCAGATTACATTTAAAGTGGCTATTTAAAAGTCTGTGAAAATGTTCACCTTTGTACTATAATTAAGCTATCACCTGACAGTGTCAAAGTCACATATCTGTCACTAGCCAGCTGCCAACAATACAATACACTGTAACACCACTGTCACAAAGGAAAAGCCTGTTGTCCTGAAATGAATGTCTCTCTACTCTTTGTGTGTGTAATATCTGTGTGTGGGCTTGTCAATGTCTAAGTGAGTATACACTGCTTTAACAGCAGATTTCTCCCAAACATGGAGTTGTTTATGAGAGCTATTCATGTTTATGTGCCGACAATTGGGTGAAACTGGCAGCACAGAGCGAGCTCTAGTCCACTCTATCATTTTTCAATTAGTAAAACTGCTGCATTTAAAGATTTAACTGTGAGCGCCATAGATGGATATCCCGGACAGTGTATCTGGCACATTAGTTAAACAAGGAAGCGGCTAGAGAAACCCGAAAAGTGCATGGTTGTTGAATATCCTTTAAGCAAAGTTATTGGTGAGAAGGGTTTGGCGTCTGGCTATGTACTTGGCTTCACTGTGTGGAAATTTAAGGAAGATGCAGCCAAGTGAGCGTGTGACCCACTGCTCATAAATTGCAAGCACACACACACCCAATCTCAAACCAAAACACTAACAATTTATCACTTACTCTCCCTGTCACTTATGAAGACACTTTCATACATGCGTTCTGCACTTATATTTGCTAATTTCTTCGTTTGTGTTGCATATAAATACACACTTGTTGCACCTAAAGAGCAGCCGTGTGTCTTCCCTCCATGTGTAGAGTGTAATAGGAGATCTGATGGTTTTTTGTGGGTGAGTAGGCGGGTCAGGCCTTACTTAAACTAATGGCTCCCAGCAGTGTTGAATAGCCAGACACACTGGAGCCGAGGCCTGAGGTTTTGGAATGCCACTGCCGGCTCAATGCCTGCCTTTCATCGGCACCAAGTAAAGGAGAGAAAGAGGGAGAGAGCAAGAGACAGAGAAATTGGGAGAAAGGAGGGGGAGGAGGAGGAGGGGAGAGGTAAAAAAATACGGGACTCATTTGTTATGGGTGATACGGGGATGACTGAAAAGGAGGACACAATGGTGTTTGAATGGTAGGACAGAGTTGGGGGCGAGGGCAGGCCGGTAGACTGTGTGGGGAGGAGGTGTGGGGAGAGGCGTGTTTGGGCTTGTGGGATGTCAAGAGGGGGTAAAGTACCAGTCAGTGGCTGTGTTTGTGAAAGAGCACCGTGGGACCCCCTGACCAGCCACTTATTCTTTCTTAATGTCTTTGGGATGAGCTGTGAATGAGTCTTGTGGGAATTTTTATGGTTTTGAACTTAAGGCATTCCCGATCTTCTTCACATAATTCAAACTATGAAAGTCTTATTGACAAACAAATTTATACTTCTTGCCTGAAATTGACCAAAACTTAAATACATTTGAAAGTATGTCATTCTGTGTCACATCCTTTTGTCCTGATGACTTACTCTGTCAGGGTTTAACTAACAGAGGTTTTGTATGGCAATGTTTTGATGAGGCTCTTTCATTTCTTTCTAATGCCCTGTTACAATGCACACAAAGATGCAAATGTAGTCTCTTCCAATTGCAGCAGTAATGCACCATGAAATTTAGCATTTCACTGCTAGCGAGTTTAGGCAATGAAGCATTATTAAATATTCAAAAGAGTGGCTAAGTAAAATTCACACACGGCATGAAGCATCAGTGCCACATGGGCTGTGCCACTTCTATCACACTGAGCCCTGTTCACTCTTTTAATACCATTTATGCACATGAACACTAGAGAATGTCTGGAAAATGTGCAGAAAATTATGTCTGGACTTTCTCTGCAGCTGCTAGGTCACATGCACATCGTAACGGGAGATTCTCCCAAGGAAATGTGTTCTAGCAACAAGAAATGCTCAGGAGTGGTGCCTCAGCATGCACTGGGTAGAACGTGATAGTAAATCTTAGAAATTAAGTTCTTTTGTTTACAGTGTGTCGTATACAAGAACCTTCGGCTATCTGAACTGGCTACCAAATGTAATTGAATACATCTATGAGAAAATATGGTACACATTAGCAGGCAACCTTTTACATGACAGCTGGCCGTGTAATTTCAGTAAGAATTGATAAGTGAAAATTGCATGCATTTGTGTTTTCACATGCAGCCCCTCCAGGAAAATCCATGGCTGCAGTGCATAGAAACAGCTGTCTCCATATCAGCTAGTATAAGTTATTAAACTTTTTTTAAAGAAAAATAACTAAAGATTAGAATTCATTTTTCTTAATCTACTGATTAATTTATCTTAATTTCTAAAATGTCTACAGAAAGTAAATTGTGGAGGTGTCAATATATCACAGATGGCTCCTTTTTTTTTACACTAAGGATTGGTTTAGACCACAAATCAGGGTGTTTTGAGTGCTCTGTTTTCTTTGCATATAGCCAGTCTAAATAGAAGTATATGGTTGTTAAAATCTAAAAAATGTGAAAACAAGCAGAAATGGGTGCTTGAAGTAATTTACAGTAAAACTGTGTTTAACCAAATACATTTTCAATTTTCATCCAGCACGCCTGGAAAAACACAGCTATTTATACACACTGAGAATGCAATCAAAATAAACAGATACATTTGAAAAAAAAGTTTACATTTATCTAATTGCTCTAATTTATTCTTCCTATACAGTGATTGGATTAGAAATTACATTTTTCTGCAATAGCAAAAACCTTTTCTAAAAGAAAATTGCAAACATTGAAAACTTAAAATGGAACAGAAAGTTTTGCTCCAAAACCTTGATGTTATAGGGCATATTTATGATATTGGGCATGTTTATGGTGTGACCACTCTTAGTTGAAAACCAACTGCAATTCAACTAAGAGTGAAGTAGATAATCGTTTTTAAAAAGCCTCTTTTTCCCCCATATCTCTTCTATGGTGTTTAGGTGTGTGGAAATAGAGGCAGATGTGTTGGTGCAATTATGTTCATGGGTGGGATGTTCTGGGAACCTCACCAGCCCCCAATAGTCTTTCATTTTCACTGGCCAGAACCAACACATACAGTAAACAGAAGATTTACTGTTTACTGTATTTGTTTACGCGACCCATCATTTATCTGAGCGATCCACAAAGACAGAAAATAGCCCTCACTTTACCCTTGATTAGTAACAAGAAGCATCTAATTTAATCTCTGTGACTTTTTTCAAATTATTATTTTTTTTTTTACAGTAAACGGTCTTCCAGACAGACATGGACCTGGAAAATGACGTGCTCCTATTAGATAAATGCACTGTAAAAGATGTAATGGAAAATACGGCCTTGCAAGATCAGACAGGGAAATCTATGGCTGTATCAGATTAGCAAACATCAAGAGTCTGAGCAGTGATCAGATGGAGGCAAAGAGGAGAAGGAGAGATGAAGGGAGAACACTCTGGTAATATGGTTAAAGTGCAGGGAGGGGGGTGGATAATGATGAGATTTGGTGGGAAATGTAGTAGCAACGTTTATAATTAATAAGAACTATTATTATTACTCAAATTGTTTATCGGTCACCCAGTTTGAAAGAGAGAGAACAAAACATCTAAAATGGAGGATTCTGCGTACATTAACACTTTGAAGGGCCCTGCCACAATAAACTAACATCTTTGATGATAACTGTTGTTGTATTTTTGGTCACAAAGACTCTGAGATTAGATTCTTCCTCTGTGATGAACCCCGAGTGTACT
The DNA here is from genome assembly GCA_028567055.1 of Leptatherina wallacei. NCBI lineage: Eukaryota > Metazoa > Chordata > Actinopteri > Atheriniformes > Atherinidae > Leptatherina > Leptatherina wallacei. The sequence continues at coordinate 17,873,024 of JAOXYM010000003.1, read as the reverse complement.
TGTACAGTACAATGTCATGTTTCGTGTCTGTGTGGGTTCACTTAAAAACAACATATGTTGGCCATTTTAAGGCTACATTCAGAACGAAACTACATTTGTTTTCATTGCTTCTTGTTATGTTTGTGTGCTATAAAAAACATTTTGGCCAAAGACGCTGAATCTGGTTGGAGTTCCGCCAGAAAACTTAGACATGAAGATACACAAATTTCTGATTGTTATGGCCACATTCACACTGTATACACATGCAGAACATTCTAACAATGAATGAATTATCGAAGCTGCCCTTTCAAACTCCTCAGAGAGTGTTGAAAACAAAATAATCTCTTTGTAGCTGCTTTCACACGTGAACACCGGAGATTTTCAGGACACCAGACAATTGAATCTTTCGTGTTTCCCTCAGTCGCTGTTCATAACTCACAACAGGAGACATTTTGCTAGAGCTGTGCTGAAAATTTGAGGGAGGTGGAAGGGCAATCTAAATGTTGTAGGAGTCAGCACATGATGCAAAGATGACGTTATTTTCGTCATATGTGGAGGATAGAAGCTCCTTGTTGTGTTAATGTAGGTACCGATCTACAGGAATTGACCGTAGACTGAATATTCAAGTGACCCATTCTTAAAAGAGAAGCTGAAAGTACCACTACTACTACAACTACAGCATAGGCTACTACTAACAGCTATTACGTTTTGGTTCCAAAACATGTCAAACACCAATGCTTTTATAATCAGAAAGTGGGAATTTCTCTCATTAAATATGAAGTCAATAAAATGTTCCATTTAGTCATTATGGCGTCACCAGATAATTTCACACTGACAGGTGTGAAATTATCTGGTTAATAGTTTTCAAATAATTCGATAGTTAGTGGCCCTGAGATACCAGATAACCAGTTTGAGAAACTGACAAACATAATTGAAGATATGCCACAAGATTCATGTATCTGTCAATTCAATATTTATTGCTTTGATTAGTGTTGCGTATTTATTTATCTCCCTTTGGTCTGTCAAAACATTTTAGTTTTGCTGTGATAGGTGGTTTTAATCAGTTTCGGTTCAGTTTAACTTGGCTCATTATTCGGATAATTGGAACAACAGATGTCAAAGGATTTGGATAGAGATTGTCCTGTTCCAAGAACATGTCCATGGCTTATATGTTGATGCAGGCATATATGATCCACTGTATATTTGCTATTAACTCTAGTGGTCTCGAGTGCAACTGCATGGGAAGTGTCAGAATGACATCCATGAAGGCGATGGTCACACGGTAAAAATAATATAATCTAACCTAAACAATTTTGTTTTCTGCCCTTAACCAAGGAACATTTTTGTCTAAATCCAAACAAGAAGTATACATTTTCTCACTTTGGGAACTTGTCCCATGCTATTCAATTATCAGCTGTTTTTAACGTTATTTGATAAAATTTTTAGCTCCTGAAGTTGTCGATGGGCCAAAGGCGAATGGATGGAGTTTGCTATTATCAACAGATGCTTTACATAAATTACAGGGGTGGAAAAAAATGCAATTTCAAATTCATGTAAATGAAAGAACGCATACATAATACATGTAACTTTTTTTCCTATTTAAATTGATTATTTGATCAGTTTGAACCCCGTCTTATGTATTCAATTTTCATTCTTCTAACATTCCCTATATCTCCTCCCTTCCTCATATCATCTCTCCTACTGCTTCTGAAAAAAGGCTGTTTACTTTTTCTAAAAGTGGAAGTTTGGCTGGGGAGCGTGTGAACAAAAACAGATGCTGCATACTTTTTTGTTCTGTCACTCTCTCGCTTCTTATCTCACACTTGCACACAATGGCAAACAGCTGTAAGAGGCTTGAGCAGCTACAGTCCAAGAAAACCATTCCGTGTGAATACATGCATACAGCATGCTAATTATTTATCTCAAATTGATAGCTAACGCACAGTGTAGCCTGCTTGGTTAATGTCTTTGTTTAAAACCCCTTTTGCTACGATCAATGATCAGACTCAGATATACAGAATATCTTATACAAACACACACACATACATGTTTTCAGTAACTTCAACAGTAGCTGGGTTTTAATTAATTAAAACAGTTTTTAGTTTTTTGATTTTAATTTCAACCGAGCTAATTTAAAGCAATCTTCTTCTTTTTCAAAAAAAGGAAAGTTACAAAAAAGAAAAGTGAAACAGACATGTTTCCATCAATTGCTTTGGAGTGAATAGGTTAGGCTGCGTATCGTCTCCAGAAAGGGCCGCAAGCAGCGTTTGTGGTTGTTGTACTTCAGTAGAAGTAGCTTAAAATGTAAACTAACTTTGAGGCTGAATAAACAACTGTGGGACAAGAAGAAACTAGAAATAGATCTCGTTCAGGAATTACTTTCATCTCTGGGAATATCAGGGACATTACATCATATCTGGGAAGACGGGGGCTGGTCATATGAATTTAACTGTTTGATGGCTGAGACAGACAGCTGATTAGTTGCACCATTTTATTATTAAGATTCAGATTCCTTTACTGTCCCCAAAAGGAAATTGGTTTTGCAGCCAGAGTACAAGGACACAGGACAACACAAAAAGAAATACATCGCAATAATCAACAGCAAAACCAAAAGCTCATGTCAACAGGGAGATTCTCATAATATGATAATGATAATATTTGATAGGTTAATGTTTTTTTTCCATTCATTCTAATGGATTTCACCTTTTGTTATTCACATTTTCTAAACGCTAATAAAACACTGTAGTAGAAACCCAGTTTATCCCAGTTTATATACTTCTGGTCAGCATATCTACAGGACAGTAAAGAAAAAAGAAACCTAATCATCATGTTAGTGAAAATAAAACCAGGTTCATATACATGTAAAAATATTTTTATTTGAGCAAAATTGCACAAAATCAAAGCTCTCGAAATAATCCTTACACGTGAAGATGATGTAACTCCTCTATGTATATGCTCAAGTTGACTCAAATGGGGTGTGTTGCACATGCTCCAAAGTTCCAGCTTTTTTTTTATTTTTCATCTTTTGCATCCTTTTGTATAAACAGTAAAAACATATGTGCATGCTAATACAACTGAATTCCTGATTAAGCTTCTCTCATTCACATTTCTATGTTTATGTTTATTTTAGGAGGCTAAATGCACCAGAATGTGGGACTGAGAGGCAACCCATTAAAAACCATGGCAACTGGTGGTCTTCATGAAGCAGTTTCAGGCAGAACTGCAGCATCTTCTGCCAAAATAGCCATTCAAAAGAAGCTATTTTTCCCTACAGAGTCCACAATATTGTTACATCACACATACTTTGAGAATAATTTGATTATTCCCTTGGATTTATACGGAGACAAAGTTCCTGTAAATGGCTGGGTTGAACTTTAAAAACATCTTGTCACAACTATGCTTAATAACTACGCTGTGTGACTCTCATAAGAGTTTCATTTACACGGCTCAAGGGGCTTTGTTAGTGCTATAGGTAGCAGTAAGAAGTCCAGATGGTTTAAGAAATGAATTCATTTAAAAGCTAAGCAGACACACAAACACCGAAGCACTGTTTTTAAAGCTCCATTTCAAACTCTGTTTAGCTGCATGCATGTTGTCATTCTGTCTGAGTAAAGGTGGATCACAGCAGGGATGTCAACGCAGGGTTATTCAGCCCAACAGGTGGAATAAAATGTACTTGACTGTGAAAATACAAGTGATTGTACATTTAAAGGCGATTAGTTTGTTACATACACAACTGTTTACGTTGTGAAATAAAAATAGTTTCTGACATCATGTCTGTGTTGTTGTTCATGTTTGATATGCTGAAGATGATAAGCATATTAATGCATAGCCTGCGAAGCCCAGTTCATACTTAGCCTGTGTTCACAAAAGAATTTGATGAAATACTATTAGCTTTTTACCTAGTCAGGGAAGGTCTGTGCAGACCCAAAGTTTATGCTACATGCATGCATTCAGAGAAAGGTTCATGTATGCAGTGCAGTTGTGCTGACTGCACATGAACTAAAAGGGAAAAAATATAATTTACTGACAGTTACTTCATTTCTGAGCTTGTGCAGTCTTCTTAGAGGAGAGGTTGTGTGGGTATATTCTCAGTTATCCACTTTCTCTGCATATTCTCCGTACATTCTTCAGTGCTCATGTGGGAAAATGTCTGGAGAATCAGGTCTGGACAATATCTGCAGTTGCCTTTCCATTCAGTTGCCTTTCCAGGCTGGAGACTGGCCTTGTGAGGCCTGTTTATGGGTTTAAACCAAAGTGCAATACTGATGAAAGAGTGGAAAGCTAAATACAAACAAGGAGGAAAGAATTAGAAGCAGCAAGTTCCATTTGAACACATACATTCCCAGTATGAACTCTCAGGGCATTTAGATGCTTTATTCACACATAGCCATACTCCTTTTGTCATTATGCTGATTTTTATTACAGTCCTGTCTGTATGATATGGGCTAATTGTTTCTCTTTAGCTTCACCTAATAATGTAGAAATTTTCAAGGCTGCATTTCGTGGAAACCACTCAGTCAGTAGCTTTTGTCTGTCAGTGATGCCCGCTCACCACCTTTTATGTGCTACAATCGCATGTTGTTTCCGTATATTCCTGCAGATGCTAGGCCTTCTGCATATCTCCATCTTTTCACCCCCTTTCTCTCTCCCTCTCTCACAGCCACCTGGCCCTGCCTCTAAGCCTGCTGGCTGACCAGATGCACCCTGAATAGAGCAGGCGTCCAAGAGGAGAGGGACGGAAACAGGTTCTTATGGATGAATATTCAGTCAGTGTAGCTTTTGACACTGCATGGCAATATACGCATTAAATCTATTTGGAACTGAGAGAAACATTAGAAATCACCTCAGTGTGAATTATAGCTAAAGGTCAGATGCATCTAAAAAGAACGATTCCATCTCAAGTTATTCAGTGCTGTTGAGGATGGTGCGCGTACTTTTGAATTATAGCAAAAAAAAAGGGGCATCGACTCCTCATGAGCTGTTTATGTTTATCTGGTAATATTTGCTTGTTTTCGAGTGGATTCTTACATGTTGATCCTTTTCTTTGAAATGCTGGCTGTGTAATTAAAAACAGATTTATAATCGTATTTGCCTTGGGCAATGAATTCAACACCATCCTCTGTACTTTGTCAAGGTAAAATATTGGGAGGAGGGAATAAAGGACAGCCAGGCACCTTTATCTTAACCTGCATTGTCTCTGTCACTTTGTGCAATGTTGGGCATAAATCAGACAGATTTAAGTTTAACTCAGTAAAGATGGAGCACAGAGGGTAAGTGAGAGAAAGAGGAGAGCAGAGTAACTCATTCATGCTCTTCAAGTGTCCCCAATTGGTTTTGGCCTGTGAGGCAACGGTAAGCTGGCCGCCATAAAGAACTGAGACAAAAGAGGGCTTCAGTGAAAGAGCAGTTGAAGGGTGGTGGGGTGGATAGTATAAAACTTTTTTTAAGAGGAGATCCCCACTTCTCTTGATGAGATGGGGAGGGTATGAAAGCCCCCCACCACCACCACCACACACTTGCAGATGCTCACGCACACGTTTGTCTCCCTTGGCACGGCCTCTTGTTTAGCCTTTAGGTGCCAAAGCAATTAGTTATGTTAATTGCAGGGTCCATTGCCGGTGAATGCAGGTTGAATAGGGCCAGTCAGCAGCCGACGATTGGCCAGGATCCATGAGGGGAAAGGGAGGGGGTGGCGGTGGAGGTGGGGGGCTGGGACTCTGGGGACGGGGGTTGTGACGTTGCCGGAGCACTCGACCCATGGAAACACTGGAGGAGACGGTGTGTGGGAAAACAGGGGAGGAGCTTGAGCCGAAGGAGAGAGACTGAGTGGCTAGGAGAATCAGAGCTCGAGAGAGCCAGCACGAGAGAGGACTCAAATTCTTTAACAAAAATAGGGGAAATTGGGCACCGCTGCAGAAGGAGACTGACTAACTAAGGATAGAGTGACAGAGAAGGCTTCACATGAGAGAAAACAGAACAGTAGAGACAGGAGGAAATTTAGTGAGTGTTTCTGTATATGTGTGTCGTGCGGCGTTTGCTCGGTTATCTGTCTCCATCTGGGTGCCATCTGTGTCTCTGGCTCTGGCCTTCGCCACACTGGAGCTCACATATGTGGGAATGCAAACACATGCCTGACATATGAAGTCGTGGAGTCACGGAGAAGGACAAAAAGCAGAGGATAAGATAGCAAAACTCCGCCGCTGCAGCAGACTTTCTCCAAGGACTGAAGAGCGGACTCTACTAGAGTGGAGGTAGGAGGTAGTGCGTCCACACTGGAGTTGTGTTGATTTTAGGAGTTTTTTTCTTTTCTTTTTTCCTCTTCTTCAGTGTTTGGTTGTCATATACCTCAATGAGAAAGTGAGTCAAAGAGTATGTGGTCTGGCTTAATAGTGCGCTAGTGTGTGCGTGTGTGTTTCATCCTAATTCCCAGAGCTGTTCTGTACTGTACAGATGGTGCCTCATCCTCTCTTTATCTCATCATCCTTGTCGACTGAGGTAGAGGGAAGCTGTCTTAACCTGAGCACAGAGAACGCCTCCTGCCATATGCTCAAAAATACTGACTTTACTTTCTTTATTTTCATTAATCGAAATGATTCACAGCAACTTAAAAAAACCGTTGACTGTTTAAAAGAAAGCAACAACATTCCCATAATTTGGTTTATAAATTTTATATGGATTATGCCATTTTCTTCCACTTGTGGCATTAACAGAAACGTTTAATCTACCTGAATTTATATGTATATATGTATGTATGTATGTATATATGTATAGGCTACATATAATTTATGTATGTGATCAGTTAGATGAATAAACTTAGCAATATAATTTGCTTTGTGTGTGTACGTGGGGCTTATCTCTCAGCTGGCATTTACTTAGATGGTAATCAGTTTTTCCACATGGCAAACAGAGCAGAAGAAAGTAGGTAAAGAAGACGAGTGCATCTGTTGTACAGTATCCCAGACATATGGAAAGAGGAGGAAAACTGCTGCGTCTGTCTTTCATGCTGTGTCTACATGTTACTGATATTAATTGAATCCTGGTGCAGGAGAAATCCTGTTGTAATGCTGTATAATGTTATCTTAAGCTACTCGTGTGCAGCTTCTTCCTGGAGAAAATGACTCCATATTTTTTTTGCGCATAAGATGATAGGGATGCTTTGGAAGGAGGAGGTGGGTGTGGGGAGGCAGAAGTAGACGGAGGAAAGACAGAGAGACCTGGCCAGTGTCACACCAGGCCAGGCCAGTCCATCAGGGAGATAGGAGCAACTAACTGTTGGCTGCACAGTCTCAAACCAGAGACCCCTGTCTGGTCTACTGGAGTCTGTCACACTCCTGACAACAGGCTCTGTACTGTATCTTTGTTTGCCTGCTTAATTTGCAGAGGACATGCCAGTTTCTTTTATTCAGGAGTTTGATTTTTATTTTCATTCATTCATTCATTCATTGCGACCAGTTGTAGTTTCTGTCTTGGCCTTGTGTGGCTTTGAAGTTTGTGATCACACACTTGATAAGTGTATGTTTGAAGGAAGGGAAGTGAGTGTGTCTCCATGTGTGTACCAGCTGTCTTGCAGACATTGTCTGTAGATCTCACAAGGTTGCTTGTCTTTTAGCTCTCTGCAGCTTTCTTTTTCTTTTCATCTGACCCCAATCGCTCAATCCCAGCTGCAAGTTTCTTTGCTGAAAGTGTAGCAATAAATAGAGAATCAGACTAGGGTGACCCTTGTTCACTTTTTCTGAAGAATTCATCGCAGAGTGCCCCCCCCTGTTTCAGCGCACACATATACACATAGGACAGAGCAGCTGCTTGTAGAGTTTGCTGCAGGAAGTGCTCTATTAGTTCCAGTGGCAAGGGCGATGATATCTGGCCCTGGGGGTTCAGGAAGAAGTTGTGCATTTGAATGTGTATGCACGCTTGTATGGAGTGTATAGACATAAGAGGATAAGCCATTTATCCATCAGAAACTACTCACTCAGTAGAGCCTTGACTGATTGTTTCATCATAGCCATAAACTCCCGATTGAATAAAAAGCTGTCAGTGAACACCTGCACACCCCTCATCCCTCCTCTTACAAGCTCATTGACATTGTACCCCCTTTCCTTGTCCTAAGTGCATGAGTCAGGGGTCTCTTTCAGGGGTCTACTGACCCTTTACTAGTCCGAGAGACCTGCTCAGTGACCCAAGGAAAGACCTTTATTTACTGGGCTGGTGTGGTTTGAGAGGAGCATCAGCATATGCTTATAAAGCTGTAAAATCACCTCAGCTGAATTCCTTAGATGTCACTTTAACGTTTGGTTAGTGAAAGGGACGAGAAGTCACTTCCTGTCTTTATGCTTATTTGGGAATCAAAACAATTAGCTTAAAGCTGCTCAAGAGTGTACTGTTTCTCCTTTTATTTAGCTGTATCAGCGATCCTCTATAGTCTGTACTGTGTTAATATCACACATACACACACACACACACACACACACATATATATATATATATATATATATATATATACATATACATATATATATATATTGCAGTGGGGGATTAATGATAACTTTTCCAATACTTAAGCAAGAAAGACGCATAAACAGAGCTGTGGGATGCATTTAAGTGAAAAGGCAAGGCTGTGTCATTTTCCAGCGTAAAAACCCAAAAGGCTACATTTGCTATTCAAGAGAATTTAAAAAAAATAACTGTGTGCTGTGTAGTTGAGATATGTGGGTGGACAAGAAATGGGTGGTGTTGCCTCTCCATGAATTGTCTGTCATAGTCATTAATTTCTCTCTTCCCCCCCCCCCCGTGTCATCATGAGAAAGTGTGGATGTAAAAAGAAAAAAGAGATTTCCACTCTCTCAGTCTTCTTGCCTCCTATAATTTGGTTTAGTTTTTAAACTTGAAGTATGCAGATGCATCAGCACTTTTGTTGTAGATTATTGTGTCGAAGCACTGCTGTCATTCAGCTTTAGTGCTCCACGCCATTGTGTATGCTGTCGAGAAAGGGGAAAAAAAAAGCAAAACCACAAAAGATACACTCTGCTCTTAGACACAAGTGCAGACAACCCCCAGCAGTACACAGTGATAACACACCTAAACACACATGCTCATCCTCCATGGCCTCCCTGTCTCATTCCCCACATTGTTTTGAGCACAGCTGGCCTCTTTGTTTTACTTATCTGTCTCTCTCAGTGGTTGTTGAGCTCTGGTCTTTCATACAGCTGGGCTCGAAGCTTGCCCACAGCTCTGTTTATGGACTCTGTGGACCATACACTGCTGTACTCGGCTTCAATTCATTACATCACTGAAACTAGAGGGTGACAGATCAGGGTAGAGTCTTTGTTTTAATTTAGTACAGTTGGATTTGCTTTGTTGCAGTTTGTTTTGCAACTAAAAGTGTCTCAAAAGTGAAATTTTTCTTAAGAATAGCCATATTTAATGTCAAGACCTTTTGGCTACTCTGACACATTTAATATCAGTAAAATGCCTTAAAGTACAGGTATGTTTTTTGATTGATATGAACATGAGTATTATGCAGTTGTTTTTACCAGCTTTCTGAACCCAGGTGAAGAATGGCAGGGTAATTGTCCTCAGCATGGCTTATGGTAATGGCAACATCTGGTTGGACTCTAGCCCAGTCCATTGGGCTGTTAAATACCATCACACCTGGTCTAAAATGTCCCAGGGTTTAATGTTGGGTTTGTTTTCTCATATCTTGGGCTTGTACTTTGTTTTATGGACTACTGTGACTTACTAGTTCAGAGCATGTGTGTTAATATGAACTTGAGGCAAACACTGTTTTGCTTGGCTGCAATTTAAATTCATTGTCTGGGTTTATAATATATAGGAGGCCCCTAGTCTTAACCTTCCGGACAGGCACAAATATAAACGTACACCGACGTGTGTCAGGGGAGCTCTATAACTTTGTTCTGACAACATCCTTACAGTTAGGTGAAATGTGCTGCAGGGGGGAAAAAGTCAGCAACATAAATTAAGTTTAATGTCATGCTGCAGCTGACTTTTTTTCCCCACTTGGTGGTTTTAGGTTTACGCACCCACCAAGCTCATGATGATTGATGTGCCGACTAACCAATTAGTTCCAGAGAGGTGAGAAGGCTTGTAACCAGATAGGTAGATAATCTCCTGCGCTTCGAGAAAGGGGAGCTGCTGGGAGAGCCTGAATCTTTTGTGATTTGAGAGCATGATTGACAGATTTGAATCGTCCTTGTTATGCCTCTGTTGTTATTTACGTGGATGTGTGCATATGCCCTGGGCCGGACCTTCGCTCAGGTGTGAATGTGTTACTTCAGGGATATCCATCTTCTCCCTGCACACCTGATGACAAACCCAACACCTGGTAAAGGGGGCCAATGCTGTTACACAGACATACAGGCATGATGACACATTTCCACTTCCAGCTCTGTCACTCACTGCCCAGCTGTGTGTGTGATGCAGGAGTGGGTCTGAATGATGCACATTCATTCGACCTATTGACGATAAAGCTTGTAACTGAGGTCAAATGCAACGGCACGTGTGTGTGTGCCTGGGCCAGCTCTACCCCTACTTTTTAATCCTTTTAATCGAGTTAATGCTGCAGACTGGTACTGGGGGGCTCGTTGTTTAATTTCTTAGTCAGTTAAATAAGAATATGTGAGAATAAGTGCTTGTTTTTCTGTTTAGAAAATGTGTTTCTGAGTAATTTTAAGGTTAACAACTTCAGATCCCATCCAGCTGTTCTCCCTGCGGTCTGACCTCATATACACGTGGACGTTGTCCGTTCTTGGAGTCTAACATCTGCCAAACCACCCTTTCCCTCCAGCATCACATCACTGTACTTCTTTTTATGGCTCATTCTTAGTTTTATAGACGACGTCTGTCTGCCTTGCCGTCCCCTCTTTCGTTTTCTTTTTCTGCCACTAAGTACATTTCCATCCGTGGGTTCCTTACTTCACTATGTGGCATGCTGGATCACAGCAGTGTTTTTGTAATTATCTCACAAAGTGACGAGGTTATGCAAGGGCTTCTCTCACCATTACTCTGTCATGGGGACATGTGAGGAATTCACATCAGGGACAGTTGTGTGCTTTTTCGCATACATGGAAGCCTCGAACGGTTTTCACCTCCATTTTTCCTCTTCCAAAGATTTCCCTTCCACTTCTCTCTATCCTTGTGTACCTTTCTCTCTTGCTTTACCCGTACTGTCCACCCTGGTATCTCCACATTGCTCCCCATCCCAGCAGAGTGAGGAGTGGAGTGTTGACATTGGGTTTTATCCAAATATGTAGTCTACAGGGCTGGAAGGTTGGTAATGAGAGCCAAGAAAAACAGCCTGGCTCTGAGTCTGACAACCAAGCTTGTCTTCTGATGAAACCAATTGAAAACAGTATTTTCTCTCCTTGTTATTCCCACCCTCCCATCTTCCATTTCTTTCTCTCAGTTTGTCTCTCCTTTTTCAACTCCGGTGCCTCTGAATTAATGACTATTTTCTTCATTCTCGTCTTAAACTCTCAGGATATCTCTAAAGGTGCTACTGTAATAACACATATACAATCTTTAGGCCAAAATAACAATACCAAGTGTGATGAAGGCACAACTGGCATGAATGTGTGCATAGTAACTTCTCAGTTTTAGTTCCAATATACAAGAATGAGTATAATCTGAGTTAAAATGTCCTAATTTGGTTCATTATAGAAAGTAGTTTGAAACACATACAAATATGGATGTAAACCAGTTTGCTGTTAGCTTTCTGGTCATGGCAAAACTGTTACGTAGCAACAGTTGAGGAGGTGTAAGTCCCCAGAGAGCAACTGTATGAATACAGTGGGCTGAATTAACCAAGGACAGAAATGTTTTAACACTAAGTCATTGAACCTGTTGTTTATCTGTAAGGCTATAACAACTGACATTGAGAGTGACCATGCATGCACTGCAGAATTATCTGTTTTTAAGTGGATATGGTTGTGTCGCTGCATGCATCCTTGTGCTGTGTGTGTGTGTGTGTGTGTGTGTGTGTGTGTGTGTGTGTGTGTGTGTGTGTGTGTGTGTGTGTGTGTGTG
>JAOXYM010000003.1:17842231-17860904 GCA_028567055.1 Leptatherina wallacei | reverse complement strand
GTGTGTGTGTGTGTGTGTGTGTGTGTGTGTGTGTGTGTGTGTGTGTGTGTGTGTGTGTGTGTGTGTGTGTGTTGGTGGAGGTCAGGAGGGAGCGTAGGCTAGAGGAACAGATGTGTGCTGTATTGTGGCTGTGTGCGCGGACGGATGGGGACCAGGTGCAGCCTTTGTCTCCCCAGTATTTAAGTCCACTCGCTCGCATTCAGCTGCCTCGTGCCACTCCTCCCCTCCGTGCACCCCCCTCCCCTCCTTCCTCCTCTCCTTGGAGGGAAGGCAAGGATGTGTGTGTGAGTGTGTGTGTGTTGTGCAGGGACTGCCTTGGCCTGGAGGAGGAGGCTCCAGCAGTCCCTTTTGCACCCCCCTCCTCCCTCACAGGTGACTGTTGGAGGTCCCAGCTGGCTCGCTCTTGGCCGATTAGATCCATATGGTACAGGAGGAGGAAAGAAAGCCTGGTTAATGTCCAAATCGACTGCTGTTGTCTGTGTTTTAGTTGAATTTTTTTCAATTTCTGAGAATATGAAGACTCCATGTTGTTAAAAATGTGGAGTTACTTTATACAAAATGCAAAGTTGACGTCACACAATTTCTTTTATGGCACTAGATTATATCCCCTCTTGCTCCGAGGTTGCTTCTTGTGTGCATAGACCCTGAATTCTGACTTAAGTTATGTTTCAACGCTCAAATGATATGTTCAGCCTCTAAAATCACAAGTCAGTTTCTAATCCTGATAAGTAGCTAGATGTTAAGTGTATTTGTCCACATTATGGGGGAAAAAAACACATTTCTGATGACTTTAATATTTGAACACATCTTAATTATCGATATAGCGATTATTAAAACTCCATGAAATGGCTCACATTAGTAAGTTTGTTGGATAGATTTAATTTGAATCAGGTGTGTTGGATCAGGGAAACACCAAAAACCTGCAGGCAACTGAATGTGAGATCCCCAGTGTATAGAGGAGCAGGAGGGTCTTTGATAAAGCAGTGCAGCATTTTCATGATGAGTAATTAATTGTAAAATAAGAATATAGTTTGGTAAGTAAAATTTCAAATTTAACTTTTAATTTTGTACAAACAGAAATCAAATTGCAAAATGTTTTGTACATATTTTAGATTAAATTATTAAATTGCATAGTGAAATATTAATTCATTATTAAATACTGTGCTTTGTCATTGTATTTTCAAATGCTATTGGTTAGACAGCCACATTGCGTCTCAACAGCTAGTTAACAGCTAGCTAACCACGTCGACAGCACAGATGCCGATAATGCAAATACTTTAAGGAGACAGCTGCAGATAAGGCGAAACTGTGAAGCATCCATCCAGCATTCAGAAGATGAGTTTCTCTCAAAGTTCGATGAGGTTGAGCTGTTACTTCGCCAAATCAGCAAAGTAACAAGTCAGATTTGTCATTGGTTACCTCATCGGTTAGACAGCCACGCAAATGTGGCTGTCTAGCTTGCTAGCTAGCTTAATGTCCTTGCTAAGCTCGGCTAAACACGTCACTAAACCCACCCTTTTAACATTTGGACACAATTTGTTTTAATCAATTTCTACAGCAAATAAAAAAGTAGTTTAATTCAGTCAGAATTGTGTTGTTTAAGTATGTAGGTGATAACATGTTAACTCCAACCCACACAAATATATCACTGCGCATACCATGAATTTTCTTTTCTCTCTGTGATAAATTAGCCATGCCTGTGTTGTATCTACTCTCACTTCATTTACATGACAAGACAGAGATAGCATAGAGCGCACCAATCCAACACAGCTGCCAGCTTTTCACAGTTTAAACTACAGACTTAAAACAAGAGCTTAATAAATCCCTAACACTGAACACATATATTTATGCACCACATCAAGCATGATTTATGTCCACTAACACACAATAATTCATCAAGCCTCACTTTACATTCCAGATAAATGAATGTTCCCGGAACATTTTCTTTTTCAGCTTCATTAGTCAATTTACTCTTACTAGTGGCTCAATAGAAATGGCTGCACTTTCTGTTTTTCTGTCCCCTTTTTCTCTCTTTGAGTCTCATTCTGAATCATCACCTGTGGAGGCAGAGGCAATTAAAGCCGACTGAATGTTTTAATGCAGACAAGCGTCACCTGAAGCTAAACAAACAAGGAACACCTGGCTAGCAACAGCCATCACCATAGCTGCATTTTACTTTTCCGTCTCTGCAGTAGCAGCTGTTATCAAAAGCAAATCCATAAAGCCAAGTAACGAAGTTCATGTTATTTATGTTAGAGAAGACATGAGACACAAGAGCAGCAGGGAGTGGTAGGAATTATATCGTGTTTTTTGGTTATGTAAGGTACAAATTTCAGAAGACTTGAAAGGATGAGGAAAAGGTAATAGCTTTTATTTTCAGTATGCTACTTAGACTACATCCCCTTTATTTAAAAATGTTAATACCTTTATGACATTTTGATATAATCCTGCCCATGTGAGATGGGGAGCTTTGTGTTCCCTCTCTTTGTTCCATTAGAACAAGGATGACAGGTGGCATTTAGACCAGACAAACAGCCTACATCCTCTTTTAAGCCAATATTCACCTGAGTTAACATTAGACCACTTTGTGCACTCTGTGGATGTGTGTTTTGTGGTTGCAGTGACAGCTGCCTCCCCTGACAGTCCTGTGACTATATACGATGGACTCAGGTGCTCACAAGCCAGATGAACTCATCCAGCTATGTACGCCTTCTAATTGACAAGCAGAGGCAATTCTCTATGGGCTGCCAGCAATACATGTGCGCACACCTGATGTCCCCTGTTTGGGTTATTACCACAGCCACGACTAACAACAGACACTGCCTCATCTTAAGATTGCATGAAAAAAGCTGCAACCTAATTTCTCAGTTTCTGGCTGAAAAAGGTCAAACTATAAGTCACTTTTGTTGTGCATGTTTGTATTCTATGACACTTTTAATTCCTGCCAAAAATGGTTAGCTTTTACATGGATGGCAGTCAATTTGGATTCAAAACCACTACTTGCTGCAGTTGTAGATATGTCAACTTATCAACAAAAAAAACAGCAAAAAAAACTTCTGAATACATTTTAGTGCAAGCTGAATACCCAAATGCCATCTCTTGTCTATAAAGTTGTTTACATGGTAAGAGTGTTGACACTAAGGCCATATGCCCCGTTGATTCTGTTATTGAGATGTCAGTCTAATTTCCTGGCCATACGGATAGAGTGTGCAGAGCTTTGGAACCGGTGTGTGCGCATGCCGCAGGCTGCTTCCTGCGGTGCAATGGCAGACCGCGCGTGTGTTTGGTATGGCAATCCAAATGTCTGCATAGATCCCTCCTTCCTGCCCCCTGTGTTGGCGAACAGGTGGAGGGATGGCAGGCAGGCAGGCCACGGGGCTGAGAAAAAATGAACGAGATAGAAACTGAGGGAGAAGGGTTGAAGAGGACGGCAAAACAGAAGGAAGAACAGTCAAAGCTGTATCATGAGTTGCAGGGGTGACATAAGTTGCATAGGGGAGACGGAGAGAGTTTGTAGATGGGACACAAAAGGCAAAGGAGCTGAGAAATAGGTTAAGACTGAAGCAAGGTTATGTTCTCATATGTTCAAATTATTTTTGGCTCTTTGAATTTCTTTGCATTCTTAATGCATTAATTTGTTTAGGTTTTACATATTTTTTACATGTAAAAATTCTGTTTAATTCAAAAGGCTTCTTTTGTATTCCTTTGAGGTACCTATTGACGGCTAAAACCTTCCAACTTAAGCCTTTATAAACTAGAACCCTATGGCTCAAGGCCATCAAGAGTTCATAGCTGTGAAAAAGATATAAAGGGTGCCATTGAAGCCAAAGCCCTAAAACCATGAAACCACATTTTAAAAGCTGCTCTCTCCTGACCCATGACCTTCGAGACCATGCTTGTCTATTAATCGTCAATTCTTGAAGCAGTTAGAAAAGTCTGATCCAGTCTAAATGGAGACGGGGCCCAGCCTTCATGGATCTCCAGGAGACAAAGGCAGTTTCTGATCCCCAATCTCCCCACCACCACCACACCCTCCCTTTACACTTTCCCCAAGCCCCTTATCTGGTGGTCTTATTCATCGTCAAAAGCATATTGAGAAGTTGCGTTTAACATTCAAAAGCTTTGCCGATCTTGTTAGTAAAGCGTGAAATAGCCCCGTCCCTTTCTCTCTCTTTCTCTCTTTTCTTTCTCAGCCCCCCGATTTGCTGGGGAGCTCAATGTGGGGGCATTCTACTCCCACACAATAGACTTCTTCAGCATTTCTTCTGTTATTGATCTGAATGGGTGAGAGTGAAGGGCTAAACTTTAGACATCTGGCTCTTTGATGGGGGCAGGGTGGTTGATGCCCTAGCAGTATGTGTTGTATGAAGTGAATTTTGCGGGGAGGGGTCTTTTGCAGCTATAGAACTGTAACTTTTGTATTAATTTAAATGAATGAGGTGAAAGTTTAACTGGAGCAACCAAACCTGTTTTTTTTTTAATCAAAGTTGCTTTATTTACTGAATGAATAAACAAAAGAATAAACAAACGTATTTGTCAGAGCACCACTTACTCATATAACTGTCAGCAAGACACATTTTTTAGATATGTGATCTCAGATTTTAGTTTTGTCCCTGAGAACTTTTTAAAAAAAAGGTTTCTGACCCACAGCTGACCTCTTTCCTCTCTTTGTAGACAGTAGAGAGAAGAAGAGCCCTGCCATGCCCGGTTCGCCTGTGGATGCTAAAACTCATTCCAGATCATCCCCCAGCAGCAGCTCCAGCTCCACTATGCCACCCCTGCCCTCTGTCAACCCCAGTGGCCCTCGTCCGGCCTCATTTTCCACCACAGCATGTAAGAACAAATCCCTAAACTCTCTACATTGGGAAAGCACTCTTAAAAAAGTGTTTAGTCACAGAGTTAGGGCAAGAACATCTGGCAACACTCAGCCGAGTTTATCTTAATTTCAGCCCTTTTCATCTCTCCTCTCCTCCCTAGTGACCAATGGGAATCATCATTCCCCACCAACCCTAAATGCAGTGCCATCTCCACCGCAGCGTTACAGCAACGGACCATCCTCCTCCTCTTCATCATCGCTGGCTAACCAACAGCTGCCGGCCACCTGTGGGGCTCGCCAGCTGAGCAAGCTGAAGCGTTTCCTGACTACGCTGCAGCAGTTTGGCAACGACATTTCTCCTGAGATCGGAGACAGTGTCAGAAGCCTAGTTTTGGCCCTTGTGGTAATTTCAGAAGCAGTGTCTTGTAGAAATGATTTTTTTCATCTCTCCTTGTCTTTTAAATCCTTCACTTTGCCTGTCTCCTAGAATTCAACAGTTACTATTGAGGAGTTTCACTCACGGCTCCAGGAGGCCACCAACTTCCCCTTACGGCCCTTTGTTATTCCTTTTCTTAAGGTAAACAAACCTTCCCCCTACTCTTCTATCTTATTAAATTACTTTGACATTATCCTGATGGATTACTTCTAGTTTCCTCTTGCTGCAGTAGCTTTGCTTCTTTTCTTTCTCACAGTTGGGTTTAAGCTTTATAACCCATAATCAGCCTGTTGTCCACCACTCTGTGAAATGATTACTTCCAGAATAAATCCATTTCAGAATGAGCCGAAGAATCTGCGGACAATCACATCGATGTTTGGGAGTCATGACAGAAAACAGAATTGTTACACTTTGTCCGTGTTTTCAGGACTCAAGGCAGCAGTCCTTAAATAGGCTGTTTTGTAGTTTTGATCACTGAATAAATTTCTTATCAGCAGTTCAAAGTACCAATCAAGTTCTTTGTTTCTTCTTGACAAGCAACAGATGAGTGTGTGTTAAACAGCCTCTTGAGGCCCTTTGTAACCAGGGGGAGTCTGCAACAGTATACATTTTAGGAGCTCCTCTCAGTAAAGCAGCCCATAAATCTTTAGTCAGTTGTACCGCTGTACTTAAAGCGCTCAAAATCTTTTTCCACACTTGCCTTTTACTTACCTTTGGAGCCCCTCCATCTGTCTCTCCGAAGCTGAGACAAGAATCCTCTGTTCACCTCTTTCTACTAATTTATTACAAGGGTGTGGGCTCCTCGCTACTTAATTCCAACTCTTTGAGGGTAAGAAAGAGATGGGACAGATGGGACAAATTCTGTGAGGAAGTGGAAAAGAGAGAGGTGGGTGAGATGCAGAGAAGGAAAAGTGGGAACTCGGAAGTGTGAAACATGCCTATAAAGTGTTCCCTTCTCTTTTTATGGGATCCAGTGCGCCATATGGAGCCGCTGTCCCTTTTTAAAAGAGCATTCAGCTGCCAAGGCGCCGCCAATCTAGCATCCACCCCGCTGAACCCCAGAGAGCCCTACGCTCAACTGACACCCAGCACATGTGTCCGCTAGCTGGGGCCCCGGGGAAAGAACGGATGCAGAGGAGCATGAGAGAGGGGTACAGAGGCACTGTGGAGTAAACCTTAAAGTGGAAGTATTGGCATCTTTCTGGAGAAAGTACAAGAGATCCTGTAAGCTTCAGCTGACGGAGGCTTTGAAGAAAATGTGGGGTTCAAATAGAAATGGATGTAGTTTTGCAGAATTTTTCAAAACGATGATTAGAAGTCCTCCTCGATAAGACGGGGTCCGTCATAAAACCAGAAGGGTATGGTTATTTATTTGGCTGCTCAAGAAGAGGGAACAGAGGAAGTGAGGAAGTGGTGTAATTGCAAACACACTGGAGTCTGTTCCTCATTAGGGAAATGCAGGGAACAAAAGCAAAATGGAAAATTTGACAGACAGACTCCGATAAATATTCATATACATATACATGGGGGGTAAGGGAAGGGAGTGAAGTAGCTTGTCTGTCCTTAAAAAAAAAAAGTTTCTAAGAACTATTATTGGCTTGCATAACTTTGCTGTTACCAACATACTCTGCTCAGCAGTTGTACTGCGAGGAAGGCTAGAGATCAACCTCAGTGGCAACCCTGCTATTTTCATTTGAATTAAGAAAGCCACAGCCACCATGGAGGCAGCCACAGAACATCACCCAGACCCAGTCCCAGCCTTACAGCCAGACCTCAAGGAGACAAGCTCCCCCTTTAAAACTCTTTTTCTTCTTCCTCAGGAGGCAGATCTGCTCTCTAGCTCTCAGCTATTGCTTCAGTGTGATCGTTGATTCTCTAGGCCTGTAGAGTTATAAGAATATTAGAACAAAATCTCACAAATATGATTGCTTCCTTGCTAGGCAAACCTTCCCTTGCTGCAAAGGGAGCTGCTCCACTGTGCACGGGCAGCCAAGCAGACCCCAGCTCAGTATCTGTCCCAGCATGAGCATCTTCTACTCAGCACCACTCTGGCCTCCTCTCCAGACTCCTCTGAGCTGCTGATGGAGCCTCCTGAGGCAGGAACCAAGCGTCACAGCCCCAGCAGGTAAGGTCACAGCAGAAAAACCATGCTTAAGATTGTATAGACCCTGTTGGTTGGTAGATGTAAACATAAACCCAGTCATCAAATGAGAACTTTGTCTTCTGTTCAGAGCTAAAGAAAATGGCTTCCATGAACGGCCACCGGTAGCCATGGAGCCTGTGGCAAAACGGATCTGCACCATCAGTCCTGCTCCCCGACACAGCCCTGCTCACCCACTGCCCCTAACTGCCCAGCTTCACCCGACCCCTCCACCTTTGCAGCATTATGCCCTGGACGACATAGCGGCGCCACACATTTTGCAGCGAGAGCACAGCCAACGTGTGCTGGAGATCCGCGAGTTGAAGGACAGGCCCCGGCTTCCTGGTATGTGATAACGACTTGACTGCATTGTACTTGTAAAATATAGTTGAAGACCCCCATACATCCTTGTCGGCATTAAACCACTTCCCCAACCATGTAAACATAAATTATTTAATAATTGGACATTCCTTGTTATTATGAAAGCACAAAAAAAAAAGAAGTCACTTTTCTGTTGATCCAAGTGGCAGAAAATCCATTTAGACATTAACATTAGAACATACTGGCATACATATAATATCTACACACAATAATGGGTGGTCTGTGTGTTTGTGTACACAGGCCCCATATATCTCTGGGGTCCAGATATGTGTCTAAACAGAGCCATACTGTCCAGGCAGCGAGGGTCGCTTCTACTCTGGTGTATATCTGCCCTCCATTTGGGGCTTGTCAGCACTCAGTGGAAACGGCAGTAGCTCACAGACACAGGCGCACACATGCATGCACACCTTGATGTGTTCATGGTAGAGGTGCTGTGTTTACGAGGCCTTAGTCCCTTGTCTGACAGCCTCCCGCCCGCCTGCCGCCACTTAACGCACAAGCACACACGCACGCACACGCACATAAACACATCAGTCCACACACTCGTAGCTTTGAACTGATGAACGCTGATGAGAACCAGAAGGAGGGAAGATGTTGAGAAGGCGAGTCTGTGTGTATGTGTGTCTGTAGTCTTTATCGTTGGCTGTTTCTTACCTAGACGGAAGAAACTGGTTTCCATTTTTCCAGTGTGTCTTACTGCTGTTCCCATGTTTGTGGACATGTATCTCTGCTCGTGTGCAAACTGCTCTTTCTCTGCAGCGTATAATTAGATATTGCTTAAGTCATGCAGTGATTGGAATCAGATATTTGTGCGTATGTGCGCTGTAATGGTCCACAGTGAGTGTCAGACCGGCTGGTTGTGTTTAGAAGTGGAGCCACTCCACTCAGCCTGAGTGTCTCCCTACTGGAATGCTGGGAGCTCCAGGAGGGGAGGTGCTAAGGGAGAAGCTTGGGGAGCGTGTGTGTGTGTGTGTGTGGTTGACAGCTGACTTCCAGATGTGTGCAAGCTCTGGATGCTGGGAATCTGTTTTGCATCCCCGGTTTTGGCTTTTCACTCTCTCTCCACCTTTGCTCAGACTACCATGCAGCTATGTGTCTCATTTTCATCCTGCAATCGCTTCGCATTGTCCCCGTCACTCTTAATCGTGTACGAGTGAAGGAGTCGCTTAATCATTCGTAGATTGTTTTGCTGCGTCTGGGAAGTTTACACAAGCTTGATTACTTTGCTGTAACATTTGTCCACAATGATGGAGCGATCAAAAAAGTTTAACACATTTACCAATATCTTTCACTCACTCACTGTCACTTGTGGCTTCTCTTACACTCAGAGGAATGTTAATCACATTGGCCTGTGGTCTGTCCTCTGTATGTGTGTTTTAATCAGGCACTAACGGGGGCTACCGCGAGGAGCCGGTGGACCACAGACTGACAGACAGGGAGTGGGCTGATGAATGGAGGCATCTGGACCATGTAAGTCTGCAGACAAGGCACCACTGCTGCTAATGGTTTGTGATATAGAAGGAATGTAATTTGTTTTACTGGGATCCTGAGCAGAAATGTTTCAGCTTTTCACAGCTTGAAGGTAATGATACATTGGTACCATTTCCTGATAAGACATCAAAGGTATACAGGCTGTAATAAATTGTCAATATGTTATTAAGGTTTGTTTTAGATCAGTTAAGATATTGGCATATTAGAAACCCTGCTAAATGGACTATGTGGACTTCCTACACTATGAAAAAAGGCTGCAGATCATGATTTATCTTTAACATTTATAGCTACATACTTAATAAAATGTACTGCCACTTTTTTTATTAACAGTTTTAAGAGCAGAATCTCTTATAACTTACAAAAATACAAAAACGGACTGTAAAATAGTGTGTTTCTTCATCTTCTAGGTGTTAAACTGTATAGTGGACATGGTGGAAAAAACGCGGAGGTCTGTGAGTGTGCTCAGAAGATGCCAGGAGTCGGATCGCGAGGAACTCAATTACTGGAGACGACGAACAAGCGAGCAGGAGGACCCTCGCAAAGGAGGCTCAGGCTCCGCTCCGTTTTCCAAGACACACAGCCCACACTCTGCAGAGTCTGGTGAGTAACTCCTCTCTCCGTATGAGTGTGTCGGTTTGACGCATGCCCTGTGTAATTTTTTTTTTATTGATTGCTTCTTCGTCTCTACAGTGAAGCCAAACTAATATAAATCAGTTGATCCAAAATACTCAGTTATTCTGGTATTATCTCACTATACAAATGGTCCTATTTGCCTAAGTTTCAGATGTTCCACCCTAAAATTCTGTTGTAAGACCAAAGAGATTTTGCTTTGTGTGCTCACAGATTATAGTTTTTAATGGCCAGACTCTGCTTTGAGCATCACAACTTTCATTCTTTATGGCAACGATGAAAGAAATTTCAGAGCGGGATATTTCTGGATTTCTGTGAAAGGATCTTTGATATGAGTAAGCATCACAGATGATCATCAGTTTGGCTTCTTAATACAACAGACATCTTGGTCTCAATGAATCATAACCATCGGTCACTTATGGTACATGAACTTCTACAAGCACAGCCCAAATGTCTGCTGGATTTTGAATACAGGGATATAATGATTTGGACATCCTGGGTTTAATTTAGATGACAGACTTGTTTCTGTTTTCATACTCTTTACATCATCTAGTGGTCATAAATGGAATTACACCCATAAATCACATGTCAGTGAGCCTTTCCACAGTTAGTCTTCCAGTCTGCTGTGTACTGGCAGTGTTCTCTCTGTGTGCCAGCCCTGCCATCCCCCTGCTGCTTCATACTCCCAGACAGGTGCCAGGACTGGCCTCCGCCATATCGGCCACAGAAGGGCCGTCCTGCCGTCCTGCAGGCTCAGAGACCCAGAGCTGGCTGACTCTCCAGAGCGCCATCTGGGCCCCCAGTCGGAAAGACTGCCTGCTTGCCTGGGCTCAGGCCACAGTAGTGGGGGTGTACAAAGGCTTGTTGGAAGACGAGGGATGTAAATGAAGGGAAAGGGAGAAAAAATGGGGAGATGCAACATGAGAAATCGGGGAAGAGGAGGTGAGTCAGGCTGCAGTGTTGGACAGGCAGAGCGTAGAATTGACAAAGAAGTGAATTGAGATGCAGGGAAAGAGATTTGAGGGAACAGCGAGAATATTGACACAGCTTGTTGGTCTGTGTTTCCCTCCAAGCCAAACACATTCCTTTCTAAAGCTGTCAGATCTCAGATCAGTCCAAGACTCTGACAACCAACAATTACGTTGGTTGTGTGGCCTAGATATGTAGACTCGCTTGCATCAGAGACAAACTGCACGACTATCAGACAAAAATAGAGTTAGTGTCTGCCTGTGAGGCTTTTCTTTTTTTACACATCTGCTTCCCTGACTGAACTGTCGGTCTCAAAGGCAAACAATATAAAAGAAAATTAATATATTTGAGTCCTGGCAGGTGCTTATTCCCTTTGTTTTGCTTTTCCCACAGACTCCCAGCGTGACTTTGCTCCACGGCCAGGCTCTGCATATGTTACAGATGAGATCTGGAGGAAAGCTGGTAAGAACACTGTTAAAAATATTGATTACAGACAAATGATTTCTATGGTTCTTGATGCACAAAAATGGCTGCCTTAAGGCTTTATGTTCCACACACTTGGAGGACTTCTGTATTCCGGACACACAGGGTAAACTCATAACACTTGTGTATCTTCCCTCCCTATGCAGAAGAGGCAGTGAATGAAGTTAAGCGTCAGGCCATGGATGAGGTTCAGAAAGCAGTGGCAGAGGCCGAGCAGAAGGCTTTTGAGATGATCGCTTCCGAGAGGGCTAAGATGGAAAAGACTCTGGCTGAGGCAAAACGGAAAGCTCAAGAGGATGCCATCATGGTTATTAATGAACAAGAGGATTCCAGTGAGGTGAGCAAAAATAGAGATATGGAATAAATGCAATATTTAGGTTGTTCTGCATAGTTATTTGCTACGAGGCACACCAGTTTAAATTTCTTTATACATTTTATGTGGCCAGTAATTTCAACAGCAGCAATGTATTTTCAGCAGAATGTAAGAGATAAGCCTCAGTGGCCATAACAGAGCATTTAGCAGCTTCACATTCAGATATTTTCTTGAAAAAATATCAGAATATATTGTTATAAGCAAATTGTTCAAAAGCTCTATACTCATCAAGACTGAAACAAACACACCTTAAAACAGTGTTTAAAATATCAATGTCGTGTTATAGGGTGGCTGTAGCTCGGGTGGATAGAGCTGTCGTCTACTAATCAGGAGGTCGGCAGTTCGATTCCCCCTGACTACATGTCGAAGTGTCCTTGGGCAAGACACTGAACCCTACACTGCCTCCCGATGTGCCTATCGGGGGTATGAATGCTTACACAAAGCACTGAGTATGTTTCAATATAGGTGCTGTATGAATGGGTGAATAAACATGTAGTGTCAAAGCGCTTTGAGTGGTCACATGACTAGAAACGCGCTATTTACCATCAGTGAAGAGTAAGTATTTGACTTACCAGGTTGTAGAAAACATGAATCCAAATACAGGGGTAGGATTAAATAAGCTCATGCTTCTTCCTATTCCTTTCTATGTGATATATGACAATTCCATGTAATATGCTTACATGCGCCCTGTGACAGACTGGCGACCTGTCCAGGGTGTACCCTGCCTCTCGCCTGATACTTGCTGGGATAGGCTCCAGCCCGCCCGCGACCCTGCATGGATTAAGCGATACAGAAAATGGATGGATGGATGCTTACATGCTCAAAATAACCTTATTTTCTTTCATTCAATCATTCATGCTAAAGTTCTGTAAATGCTGGATATGTAAACTGGCTGCTTTTATGCTGACCATGTTTCTGTTTAAGAAAGAAGTTTTAGTTTCAATTCTTGAGCGGATGAACCGCGAGATGGGAAACTGGAAAGTTTCTGTTCCAGGATTAGAGATAGTTCAGTCAAGTTTGCACATGTCCACTCTGAGTTAAGCACATGTGTAATGAAAAAAGCCATTATCTGTGGGATTTTGAATACAGCAATCCATCGTAGTAATGGATAAATAAAGAACAGAAGCTCTTATTTTAAGGAGGGAACTGGAAACGCATGAAAATGGGGACTTTAGAAAGGAGAGGGAAGAGTGGAGAGAGGAGTCAGTACCCGACTCTATGATTAAATATTGAATGATTTTCAATTGGAAAAGTTTTTAAGTTCAAGCTGATTTTTCTTCAGTCTTTCTTTCTACAGTTGTGCCAGAGTATGTAAAACAATACGCGCACTAAAATCTTACAGTCCACTTTTCTTTTCTCCTTAGTGTTGCTGGAATTGTGGCCGCAAAGCTAGCGAGACATGCAGCGGCTGCAACGCTGCTCGCTACTGTGGATCCTTCTGCCAGCACAAAGACTGGGAAAGACATCACCTGATCTGCAGCCCCGGACTTCAAGCTCAACCCAAGCCAGTCTCAACCATCACTGCAAGCAGGACAGCTGCCGTGGCTACAGCAGCAGCAGCAGCAGCAGCTGGAATGTCTCCTGTCGGCCTAACTGGGGTCAAAGCTCCCGACAGTTTGCATTCAGTCTCTAGTCCAGGTGGAGAGAAAGCTTCAGTCGCATCTCGGTCCTCCACTCCCTCCACTCCAGCCTCAGCCCCTGAGACCAATGGACACTAGGAGGTGAAGAAGGATTTCAGGGCCGCATGTGTCACCTATCCTCGTTGCTAACGGTGAAGAGTTGAATCAGCAGCATGAGGAAACTATTTGTGGGTTAAGTTAGGATAACAGATTTTTCATCATATTCTTTGGCAGATAAAGAAGGACAGATTATGGATGACTGTTTTGAGTGATATGTCAATTGGGACTTTGGCTTTGGCAAAGAACAGAGGGACTCGTCTCGCATGCATCCATTGGATGAACAGATCTCCCTAACAGATGGAAACGTGTTTCTCATCGTCCAAAACCTCAAATGTTGGATCTGTAAGGGCTGGAAAAAAAGAGACTGATGATTGATCTCAGTCTATCTGTGGCTGCAGGGAGGAAGTTATGAAAGGAAGGCATATATACCCCCCCCCCCCAATCCTTCACTCCACCTCCCGTCTGCAAACTAATATCCTCACTTTGTTGTGGATTTATTCAAGATAGGGAGGTAGTGTTGGTAAATGTATAAAGTGTAATAGTACCAGCCCTAAAGCATCTGTCTTTGTTGTGTAGGAAAAATCTCACAATAGACCACGTTAAAATTGTCTCTGCAGCTCCTCTGTATACATAAATATTTGCTCTCCAATGTCTTGTCCGGATTTCGCGTGTCAATGAGTCAAACGTTGTGGCGTCTGTGAATATAGTAAAGCATATGAATATTTTTGTCAAAGCAATATTAAAAGAAAGTGTTCAGGTATTTCAAGCTATTTCTACATCACCAAAGTTTTTCAGTTGCTGAAGCGAGAGTCACTGTCTTTGCCTGATATGTGTCATGCTAACCCTTCTTAGTTTAACTGGGAACTCTGGTCACTGTCATTTCTGATCAGAGATGAGTGATGGCAGTTGGAGCAAGCAAGCACAGAACTTTTCAGTCATTTGATTGCAGTTTCACTGTGGCTCACATCAGCAGCTGTGTGTGGGTCAGATGTCACTCCAAATCTTCCACCGCTGCAGTGTGTGCATTGCAGGACAAGGATTGTCATGCATCTGTAGAAATCTGTTTTAACACATTACAAATTACCCAGAGGGATAAAAACTCACTGATGCCCAGTGGTGCAGGTCCTGAGCAGCCACTTTGTCCCTCAGAGAATCTCAGGAGCTAAACTGTATTTGTATGTACAGATCATTCTTATTCTTTTACCACGGTTAGGTTCAAGTTTAGTGAGAAAATTTGATTTATTGTACTCTGCTGTTACAAATGAGATTTTCTTGTTTCCGTTTGTTGTAAGATGACTTTGTAAAGATGATGAGAATGTCTTTATTTTGTGAGCCACAATTCTTCCCTTCATTCTTTAAACATGTTCTTTTATTATGAATCATAACTTCATATGAAAAACATATCTTGACATAAAGTATGGAATAAAGAAGTAGAATTACTGCAAGATTTTTTTTTGGTTTTCTTTCTTCTTGACATACAGTGACAGGGAGGTAGTTTGAAACAGATTAAATCTTAAAGAATCAGTATCAGTTACCACACTTTGCCGCTCCTAACAAAGCTCCTATTCTGCATCAATCTTGCATTCTGTCTCTTCTCTGTAAGTAAAAGTGAGTCTGATGTTGTCTCTTCTCTGTCACATTCTCTCTTTCTTTGTTTCTTTTAAAGAACATCCTCTTGGACTTCTTTGCTAAATGAGTCATGGTACGCATCCAGAACAGCCGATGTGTTTAACATCCAGTTTCTGACGTGTAATGCGGTGCCATAAAGTAAAACACAGCTTTCACGTGATGCCCTTGGCTGGGGGGGAAAAGAAAAAAAAAGAAAAATGGAGTGTGGCTTCTCAACCCTGGGATGCTGCAGGACAATGATGGCTTCAGGAATGTGCATAATGAATGTCAGTGTGCCATCAAAATGACTTTTGATAAAATGAATTTTAAGGTTAGTAACTTATGTAGTGTTGCTTTAAATCATTGAAATCATATTTCCTATTTATAAACACTAGCAGTGTCTTCAACTCTGACACAGAAATTAAAGGGCTGATTGTTTTAGGAGCTCATAACCTTGGAGTTCATAAATATTTCTGAAACTACAACTCTGAAAAGTGCAAAGATTTTCTTAAATAATTTAGAACTATAAAACTATATGAAAAACATAAATATGTCTCTTATTTTAACTTTTTATCGGAACTTTAATCAAATCTTTTTTTAAAGGATAACCATTTTGAAAATTCCTTTAAAAGTATAACATCAATATATCCACTGGAGGGCAGAAAACACATGTCTAATTGCACGCAGCAGGATTTTAAGATGCATTTTAATTATGTGAGTGGTGCAGAGGTCTTTGAAACATAACAAGTATGACACATTGGGAATCATAGCATTAAATGCTATTTTGAAAAAAACAAGTAAAAAAGTAAAAAAAAAAAAAGAAAAGATGGGATACATAAGTTATTTACACATACATAAGTAATGGAGAAAATGGGAACACCTGTAAGAACATGTCACGACTCATGTAGTTAACTGGCAAAATGTCAGTTACATCATTTGGTATAAAGTGTGTCCCAGAAAGTATTTAATGCTGTAAAACACTATGTTGGATGTAGCTATTGTTCAGAATAACACAAAATTGCAAGGAGTTGGGGGATTTCCTCATTCATAGTCCACAATCTTATCAAAAGATTCAGGTAAATCTCAGAGCTAAATTAAAATAGCGGTGATCTTTGGCCTTTAGTTGGCACTGCATTAAAAAGTCAGTTGTCAAATCCCTGAGGGCTGTTTCAACTGGCAGCCCTAAATAGACCACAGGAATGAGTGTGAGAATGAATGGTTGTTCATCTTGTTTGTCCCTGTGGTGGTTCAGTGTATCCTGCCTCCTGCCCAATGACAGTTTGGATAAACCTTAGCCCCTCTAAAGCATAGTTCTTCAACTCCAGTCCTAGAGGGCCACTGCCCTAGAAGTTTGAGTTGTTTCCCTGTTTCAACACACCCAATTCAAATAAAGCAGATTTTCTCAACACCTTTGTGATGGAAGTGGGTTCCGGGTTCCACCCTGTGCCTGTTCCCACAGACACAATGCGGTGTGCCAAGTCTCTAACGATGAAACAAAAATAAAGAGTGGTCGAAGGCTTGCGTTTTTGTGGAGCTTTTATTGTGAAGGTGCAGCTCCTTCGTGACAGTGAGGTGGACCAGCGCTAGTTATATTTACAACTATTTACAATATTTACAAGTAGATGTCTGTGCCCGTCTACACCCCATCTACTAGTTCCCCGGAAGCACAACCTGCGATCCTCCTGTAAGTCAGCCTTCAGTGTGACCTCAGCTGATCTGCTTAACTCAGCCTCTGGTTTCCTCTCACTCTTCACTTTCACTATTTTTCCTTTGGTAATCCACTACAAGATCCATCTCATTCTCCACCACTCTTTCTCTCTCTATTATAGGTTCGCTTCCAGGGTACAAACAGGGTTGTGTCTTATCAAACAGATGCAACACATACAGGTAAGTAAACAGGTAAGTAAACAAATGGAAATACTAACAATTCCTCTCCGAACAGGTAGGTCTAGTGAAGTAGCTGGCTGGAAAACAGCTACTGTGACGGCTACTCCGTCACAACCTTGTTCTCAGGTTCTGCACAAACCTGTTCAGGTGACTGCAAACAGCTAAAAACCTGCAGGACAGGGCCCCTCAAGGACTGGAGTTGAAGAACCTTGCAGTAAAGGATGAAGTGGGAATTAAAGAAATTAACAAACTGATCATTCATGTAGAGTTTTCATAAAGAATCTTAAGATTTGATATGTTTTTCTTTGCATTTTCAGATCATTTCACCGTTTTAAACAGCATCCCAAGTTTTTGGGGAAACTATATGATGTGAGAATACTGGGTTTTTTGGGGTTTTTGAAACACCTGAATGGTGACACAGTTGCCTACTATTATCAAAGTGTCTCTTCCCCCAATCTATTTAATCTAAAGTAGGGAGTGGGTTCAACCTGGGTTCAAGTCCATGGTGTGCCAACAGAGATTAACCACTGTGGTGATCCCCTTAGCAAGGCCCTTAACCCCCCAACTGCTCTCTGAAACATGGCTGCTCACTACTCTTTCATCTACTGGAGATGGGTAAAATGCAGAACTTCATTTCTAGGTAAAGGGCCTGTATCTCAGCAAGAAAAGCAACAGTCTGCTGAAGGGAAAGTCGGTAGATTGATTCCAGGCTTTCCGTGATTACATGTTAAAAAGTCCTTGGGCAAGACACTGACCTCTCAATGTGTTGCTGAGGTTCCTTAAATGTTATGAGTCTCTTAGTGGCTTCTGATTAAATATGCAAGAGACACCTTTGAATTCAGTATGAAGAAGTGAGGAGGTTGTTGGTGAGATGGAGTCATTCTGAAGTTGGCTGAAATAATGTAATGTATAATGCATTTCTTTTTTAACCTCTGAAGTTAATTAATATTAAAGTCTGAATATACCTTCACCAATGAAAACTGGGTTTGTGGGAAATGCTTTGTTTCCACAGTTACTGTCATCACATTTCATATATATACTGAATATATTAGACTGAAAATATTAATTAATTCAAAGGCCAGTAGGCACTATAAAGATGTAATTCTATATTTTACCACAAGGTGACAGTAGAACATGTTGAAAAATTAAACATCTCTGAATCTGAAGATCCTGATGCAATCATGGATCATGCAAAAAATCAAAAACAAAATATACAGAAAAATATTTATTTAAAAATTCCTTACAATGGTTATAAACATGGCTAATGTAATGTAGAACTAAGATTCTGGAAGGGGCATTTATCTAAGGTTAAAAGCTGAAAATGTCAGTGATTCAACCAGCCATTTTAAAATAATTAATGTGACATCTGTGTGAATGTTTTCACTTTTTTGGTAGCTTAATATATATAAATTCAATGCATTTTATGGGACCATGATATTCATTTGTAAAGACAAAAGTAATTTAAACTACAAATATAATTTCAAGTCTGCAAAATCACAGTTCAACACCTCAAAATCAAATGTGCTTTGGTGTGGCTTGACATTGATTCTTCTAATCTCTGTAATTTAAACAACTGAATGTCATTCTGTCAAAGCATGTTCCCAAATTTCATGTTTTAATGACAATAGAGAGTGCTGTTTATTATGCTGATCCAGTCTCTCATAGGTGCTCAACTGGGTTCCCTGTGAAGGTCATAGTGTATTCATTCTTCTTCTTCTTCTTCTTCTTCTTCTTCTTCTTCTTCTTCTTCTTCTTCTTCTTCTTCTTCTTCTTCTTCTTC
>JAOXYM010000003.1:17806488-17818644 GCA_028567055.1 Leptatherina wallacei | reverse complement strand
CCTGTTAGAATGCCATTACAGTAATCCAGTCTACTGGAGATGAATGCATGGATGAGTTTCTCCTGGTCTTTCTGGGATACTAAACTTTTTATTTTGCTGATGTTTCTGAGATGGTTAAAAGCTGTCTTAGTGACAGTTCTGATGTGGCTGCTGAAAGTCAGATCTGAGTCTATCAACACTCCAAGTTTGCAAACTTTGTTTGCGATTTTAAGAGACCGAGTCTCCAGGTGTTTAACAATGCTGACTCTTTTCTCTTTGCTACCAAACAAAATAATCTCAGTTTTATCTTCATTCAGTTGTAGTACACAGGCGAAAGAACAAGAACCGACTGCTGGTAAAATATATCTGTATGCAGTTTAGCCCTTGAAGCATGGTGTCTAGCTAGCCAGCTAGAGAGCAACATGTCGAAAACAAAGGGGTTGGCCATTTGCACTAAGACAGATATTACTGTAAAACCAGTTCCACTCGGAGGCCTGCTTGTTGAAACTGTGGAAACTTTTAAGTATCTTGGGACAATTCTTGACCACCAGCTGAGATTGTTATTTGGATGTGTTATTGTCAGTCCTCAAGTTTTAGAACTTGTGTATGTCGCACACATCCCGAGTGCTTTAACTTTTCATCTCACTGCTTGGTTTGGTCACTTAAACTGTAAGTGCAAAAACAAATTAAACAGGACTGTGGTGATGGCAGGCAAAGTTCTGTGAAAAGCCCAACTACCCCTTGTAACTATCTATACTGAGAGGACAAAGAGGAAATCTTGGAAATCAGTTTGTGCTCCTGAAGTCAGGAATTTGTTTTTGTTTACCTTTTTGATGTTTTAGATGTATTTGTATTTGTGTCTCTTTTATTGCACCCATGCAGTACTATGAGGTACGTATAGACTGTGATGGTGGACAATATTCAATTCAATTCAATTCAATTCTATTCTATTCAATTCAATTCAATTCAATTCTATTCTATTCTATTCTATTCTATTCTATTCTATTCTATTCTATTCTATTCTATTCTATTCTATTCTATTCTATAACAGACAACGAACAATACTCATCCTCAAAGTTGAACAAAAATAACTCTCTCTACCACAGGCAGTCTGTATCTGACTGTGCTGCAACATCCTTTTTGTCAGATCTGTGTCCAGCCAATAAAATGTTGACTTCGGATAAATAAAGTACATTTTCATTGGTGATAAATAGTTTTCAATTATTTTAAACCTTTTCTATAATTGAGTGAGCAAAACAAATATCTATCCAGCTCTTCTCCGGTATAGAAATTAGTTTTTTTTACATTTTTTGGGGGGGTCAACTCATGTTTTATCAGAATTTTTTAATGCCTATTACAGTGGATGCCATGACTGAACAAGTGTAAAGTGTGGTAGTCTTTGTTGGGGAATCTGTCTGTATGTGTTGCAAAATTTGTGCAAAAGGTCTTAAAAAGGACATATTGATGAACAGCAACTTTCATCAATATTTACGTCAATATTGCATAAAAGCTCAGAAAAATAATAAGATGAACTCTGAAACAATGTAAAAAAAAGTCAGGATTTCTTTTTTTTTTTTTTTATTCTTTGTATGTGTATGTGTTTATGTGTGCATACAAGTTGGCCTATATATCTCTGCACCAGGAAGCATATGTACAGTATGTGTTTACTGTACAGTGTCTGCACATTTGTAGCTGTGTTTGTACTTGATATGTTTTCATTTTTATTTCCAATGAGTTTCCTTGAAGCAGTTGTTGACCTGTACATTGTGTCCTCATTCCTTTCATCATTTGGCATGTCGAATTGCACTTAATGTATTAAACATTAGTTATTTACTGCATAGCTTAATGTATAGCACAAAGATATCTGTTAATATATTCTGCCTCCTTTTAAATCTACAATCCATCTCACACCTCTCATTTGCCTCATTTCCAGAATCCAAGTGATGAAACTCAGATTCTGAGAGAATTTACTTAAGATATTTTAATATAAACATATTGCGATTATAACTAGTACAACTTGATGAAGCTATCATTAACAGAAGATAGAAGTTAAAAGGTGAAATTAGTACTTACTCCTTTTCTCGTCAAGTTGGTGAGGCATGGCTGTGTAATTCCTGTAAATCTCTCAGATTAGGTCACAACTGTTTGTATCATTGTGATTGGTTGGTTAAGGGCCTATCAGTGACTTGGTAATGTTCAAATTGAAAAAGCATTTGTTTTCATTGGTATACAGATGAAAACGTGTAATATCCATTCCAGTGGATGCAGGCTCTGAAGGGATTTTGTTAGTTTATGACATAGATGTTATGCAATTATCAACATATAGTTAGAAGAAGAGCGGAAAGCAGCCAAAGTTGGCAGAAAGAAGAGCTTCTCACCTGACACTCCAGTTTATCCACAAGTTGCTGCAGCCTGTTGATTTGAGAGCACCAGTTCTCCCCATCTTCCATGTTGACACCTGAAGACAATGTAATATGAATCATCAGACTGACTAACAGTAAAACAATTAAAAATTGCATCATTCACTGATTCTAACCTGTAACCAAACTAGATAGAATCCCACCAAAGTATATACCTACACTATGTATTCATTGATAGTTAGGAATCAAAAGTAGGAATGATTGACATCCTTAAGTTATGAGCAAGGATTTTTTCTATTTTGAGAAGTGCATGCTTATAGAACAATTTGATAAAATCAGAATATTATGACAGAGCTGTTGTTTATTTTTTGGAGTAAGAGAAGCAGCAGAGTTGTGTTTGATTGATGTTACAGACCTCATTCAATCACTCCAAGATGATGATTTCCATCATATGACATGAGCTAAAACATAATCGGCAGTGCAGACATTTCGAGGTAGAGGGATCCGAGTGGGCAAAAGACACAGTGAAGTGAGAATGGTTTGCAAAATCTCTGTTCAGACTTCTAATTATCTATGTTCTCTTTTTCACAGTTAATCTAGTCCAATTGTAGGGTCACTTGTCTTGAAATGGCAAGACCCAACAAGCAATATGAGGGAGAGTTTCTGTATCGGAGAAGACATCTTTTGTCAATTCTTTCACTTAACCGACATAGTTGGCATAAACAGAAAGAACGAGTGACATGGCATAGATGAGTGTCGTAGTTTCAACCCTGGATCTTTGTAAAAAGTAATATATATATATATAGTTCAACAAATGTTTCCCCAGAAACAAGAAACTATCTAACTAAAATGGGACTTTAAAATCTGTAAATGGGTTTTACAGGATCTGCCCCAGCACATAGACATAGAAAAAACATACAAACCATCAAGGACAATAGCTTTGAAACACATATTTGTCCAATTTAATGCAAATGACTTGAAACAGAAGTTTAGTTTAGACAAATTTGAATGTTTATGTAGAACATATGAAAGTAATGGTTTTAGTCTGAGGAAATCATCATATATTTGCTCTTAGCTAAACAACAGCCCAAAATTGAGGATACTAAAAAAATAAAAATAAAATAAAACACCTTTGCAAGTTAAATATAATTGAACATTCCTATTACCTTTGGTCAGGGTGCCAGAGCAGGGATCTGATGAGGACACGCACAAGTTGTTATGGACCCTGCGACCACACCGCCTGCCATTTCTCTGCACTGCTGTCAGTTCTGGTGCCTTTACCTCCTCCCTGCCATGACAGCAGTAGAGACCCAGAGAGACAAACATCAGAGAGAAAGACAGCAACTGTCAGAGGAGTGTGGAAAGAAGAAACAAACAAAGTGAGGATATGGCAGACAGAGTTAGTCACAAGAGGAAAGAAAAAGAGGATGCAGAACTAAGTTGGGGGGGAAATGAGAAAATTGGGAAACAAGATGAGAGACTGGAGGAGAGGTGAAGAGGGATGGTAGGTTAATGTGTGATGTAAGAGGCAGAGATGAGCAATAATAGAGGTGAAAACATTTAGTGAAGGGCAGGACAAGCACTGGTGCTTATCACCCCACAGGTAGAGATTTAAAGAGGATGAACACTTGCAGTTACACACTCAAATGATCACACATACACAGACACCCACTGCTCCATCATAGCTGGGAAAGTGTGTTGGGCTGCTGCACTAAGTGTAGAGTATCAATGGCAGGATGTAAACAACTCTTCCTTTAGAGAGAGCTACACCCAATAACCCAATAACAAAAGTGTGAGAATACTTTAATTTCACTTGTAACTCTTTGACTTTCACTGCCTGCAAACCTTTGTTTATTCTTGTTAGCATGTGCCCGTCTCCCTTTCTTTGTTGTGTCTTTATGTATGTGCGAGCTATTATGAATTTCTGTGTGTGCAGCATCATGCTGACAGCGCAGAGGGAGTGTATTGCTGGGAGGTTGTCATGCTGAGAACAGCCTGGAATCCAAAGGCCACTGCAACAGTCATGAATCCACACTGAAGCAAAACAGAGATACATCTATACACCATTAAAAATCTTAACAGTCATTTGTAGCAAAAAGCTCCTCATAAAGTTTCCAGAACGAGGTCTCTACACCATCCTGTTTACTTACTTCCTGCATTTATCTTAGCTTCCTTTTTCTCTTTGAGTCATATTCCCGATATGTCATTGTTATCCTCACTTCCCACTCTGCCTTCCAGAGTCATTTCTCAGTAAGTTACCTATATAATTGCTCTCATATTTCCAATAATACCAGTGTGGTACCCAAAGGGGAGAGATGAGAGCTCAGCTGAGGCTAGATGCATGCAGCACAACAGACAATCTTAACTGCAAAGTATGCTAGTAAATTGTTTAGCCATGAAAAATGTAGGGAGATTTATTGCTGATTGAAATGGTAACAAGGTTTTTTAAAACTCATAATCTTGACCTGAGCTGAGATATACAGAAGCTACACTACAAATGTTTTGAGGCAACCTCCTCTATACTTAGGGTAAGGGTTCAGCCAGGAAAACAGGAATGATGCAACTTGTTAAAAAATGCTAACATAAATTGAAATACAACAAATGAGGCAAAACAAAAATAATCTTAATGAATTTAAAAAATAGATATTTGGTATGATCATCCTAACTGTTCAACACAGTCTTAGACAAGCTTTCTTGTAATTTCTCTGAGCAGTATTCAGGAATAGTTTTCCAGGCTTCTTGAAAGGCTTTCCAGAGCTCTTTGGCTATAGGCTGCCTTTTTGTTATGTTGTCTGTCAAAATGATCCCACACTGCTTCAGTAATGTTGTGGTCAGGGCTCTGGGGAGGATTCATCACTCCATAAGACCTGTTACTGATTTTCAGTTCCATCTTGTGCCATCTGACATACCTCAGACATTTCTCTCTTACTCTTCCATAAGAATGACTTTGTGACAGCCATCTTCCATGGTGACCATCATTTCTCAGACTTTAGTGGACGAGTGAATAGTAGACAGATCAGCTAAAAGTCTGGATCACATTCAGATAGGGTTCATCTGTTGTTAGGCCTTGTTTTGTCCTCTTCTCGTCCACTTTTAAGACAAACTACACATATGCTTACTTATGCCAAGAATTCAGTTAATATTTCTTTGTGTCTGTCAAACTGTGTTATAGTTGGAATCTTTTTTGTGGCATCTTTTGCAGTTGCAAATAAAAAATGGGAACAAATAATATGTCTTTTTGACAGGCCACTGATTCAGTGTCTAAAGATACAATTTAAAACAGTTTTTTTGGTTTGTTGTCTGTTATGTGTTAACACAATACTGGTTTACTTTTTTAAGTTATGCACATTTTATGCTCGGATGATATTCGATGAATATAAAAATATCACTTAGAAAATGGTCAAGTTCATAGATTGGACTGAAAATGAGTGAAAAATCTGCCAGTGCCCAAAGACAAACTTTGAGAGACCTCCAGAAAGCCTAAAGAACGATTATTAAAGACCACTTAGAAGAAAGTCTGGCTCCTTAGAAAAAAAATTAAAACACAAGTGACTCAAGACTTCTGCACAGTATTATAGCTTTCTACTTTTTAAATGCCCATGAATTATCGTATAAACGTTTTCAACAAAATTGAATGTTTCTAATAAATACAACAGAGATCTGTGATACCTAAATCTAATACAATAAAAAATTAAATAGTTTGTACATGGTTGATGGTTTGTACATAAAACAATTAATTTATTCTAGGAACTCCATTTGAATTTAATTAAAGTTATAAAGTCCTTCACAGAAGTTCTGAATTTTAAGCAACTTGCTTTATATTGAAGAAACTAAGAGAAATCTGAGAAAGCTCATAAGTTTAAAAGCCTTATGTTGACAGGCGTATGTAAAAAGAAATAGTTTTAGTCATAGCACAGTACTGACTGTTTGACTCTTATTACTCCAAATGCTGTTTTCAAAGAAGATATTTTCACAATTAATATTTCAAAGATGCTGCCCAAAATGCATGGTTGCCTTCTGGACAACACTTGAGAAAAATATCTATTTATTTAGTTAACATTAATAGATTTCATCCATGAACATGTCTGAAAGTGTTTTTACCTTTAGAGCAGGGGTGTCCAGCTTCGGTCCTCGATAGCCACAATCCTACAGGTTTTCGATGTTTTCTTGCTCCAACACTCAAATTAATGAGTTATTGTGCAGAACTCCATAAGCTGTTGGATCCATTTTTTTTAGTCAGGTGTGATGGAGCAGGGAAAAATTGAAAACCTGCAGGACTGCAGCCGTCGAGGACCGACTTTGGACACCCCTGCTTTAGAACATAAGCACAGCAAAATAATTGTTGAACAAGCTTTATTTAATTGCTTTACTGCTTTGTTTTGCTGCTGGCTGCAGCCTGCTCCGGCTTAAGCTGGTCCAGATCCCTTGCGAGTAGAGGCAGGGAGGAGAGGTTTAACTTTGCATGCTGGATTTGTAAACAGTAATGACTCAGTAATTATCAATTGTGTTTTTTTTTTACTTATTCATAGTTTTCTTTTTCGTAAATGATGCACCAGTGAAGGTGATTCTTTGGAGACAATGGACTCACTGCTCCCTGTTTTGATAATAAATGATAACAGAATTATCATTTTATCAGAGCATATGAGTGATCTGGCAACTTCTTAAAATTAATACAATGTAATCAGCAAGAGTCTGCTTCAGTACTGTCTCAATATGCAAGGGAGAATTTGTTGTAATCTGAAGAAATATCCAAACAGGATAATAGACCGTGTCATATGACAGAACTTACAGAGCAGGGCTGCTTTGTTCTTCAACAGCCTCCATGGCACATTGAAGAGACCTCTGTAGAGACAGTAGCTGACTGGAAGTCTCTCTTAGCATGAACCTGGTGACGAACTGGCCCAACACACTGGCATCTTGATACTCCTAAGAGAGAAAGTAAAAGCCACTCAGAGACAAGCGAGACCAGCAAAGATGATTTGATAACACTTCAAAAGCAACGGCAGCTTCTTGTGCATAGTGTGACAGCTGCAGTTAAATGGGGGTAATTAATTCTCATTACACACATTATTCCGTGTTATGTATCCACATTTCAAGGTGAAAGAAGTTGAACAGGATACATAATTGCTGCCTGAGTCCCCAAACAAGAATGTCATTACATGTTCTCAGAGGAATCTTATTCATGCAATGTGCTACTGAAGTCACAATGCAGAACTCTTTGTCAAAACTTACAGTGACTTGTAGCCTCTACAGAATATGCATCATGGGACAATCCGAGCACAGCTGCTCACTAGTGAATGTACA
This sequence comes from Leptatherina wallacei, assembly GCA_028567055.1. NCBI lineage: Eukaryota > Metazoa > Chordata > Actinopteri > Atheriniformes > Atherinidae > Leptatherina > Leptatherina wallacei. The sequence continues at coordinate 17,811,001 of JAOXYM010000003.1, read as the reverse complement.
ATCCTCTAAGGATTTTTCTACTTCAAGAGATTTTAGGAAGAGCCAGAACAGAGGAGAAAGGTGATCTAATTAAAACAGAATGCATATTTATTCCTAATGCATCACCTCTACTTTTCTCATTAAACAAGCAATGTTGTTTCTGTTGCATAATAATTCAAATCTCTAATTCAAAGTTGTTCCCTCAAACAGCCCTCTGGGCAGTTTTAAAATATCTTTTCAGCATCAATTGAATAACATCATTATTTTGTGTCGAAAATGTCAAAATGGATGCAAATTAAGCTCTGAGGCTATTGCCTAACACACTGGGACATTTGAAGTAATGACAACAATTTCATGCAACATTACGTTGTCAAACGTCTCTCTAACGGTCATTTAGTAATACAGTATTAATACAGTATTGGATCCCCACCCTCTTATGCCACATACAGAAATGGTTTGGTCTGATGAGCTCATGATGCATTCAAAAGTAGCTAATTTGCAAAGGTTAATATATCAGTTACTTTACTTCAGTAAACAGAATGAAAAGCATTTGTAGTTGTTACTTGGCTGCACTTTGTTTGCTCCACTGACTTGCAATCAATATAGAAGAGATGCATCTTCCACACTTCTGTTGAAACATGATTTTGATTCTTAATTACTATATATTACATTTACATATTCTCACCCCCTCTCTTATCTGAGTTGTACTTCCGCTGATGCTTTGAATTCATATGTATTAAGGGTTGATAGAATATTGCACATTGCTTGGTCATGTACTCAAGCATGTAATAACAAAACATCTATGATATTCCTGCTGTATATCTCCTGAATTTTTACATAGCAAATAATGAAAGAATGAATTGTAAAAATGATTATCAGATTAATTGAAAATAACCATTAATTGCAATCTGCATGAAGCAGATTCCACATTTCTCAAAAAGAGAAAATGGTTCAATCTTGCATAAAGGTGTTTAAACAAAGCTTGTGCCAAATGAAATCTTCTGGCTATCCAATACTCATACCTCACAGAAAGTTCTTTCAATAATTTAATTCTCAGTATGAATGCAAACAAATCTCCCTCCAGCAAGGCAATTGCTCTTAGTTGTTAGCAAAGGAAAATATCTATGGATGAAAGATGGGGACGTACACAATCTAAAAAAAACAAAACGCTGAAATGAGGTGGGCAGATTTCCTGGCACTACTAGCTGCAATACTAATCAGAATCTTTGTCCATCTGAAGCAGCAGGAGCAGCAGTATCAGCAGCAGGGAGGACTGGAGGAGCTGGATTGCAGGGAGGGAGCAGAGATCTGAGAACATTCTCCCCGGTGAGCAACAGGGGAAAGTTGATTAATTTACTTTGATTATATTTCAGTGCTGGCACTTAATCAGAAATGTGACTTTTATATTCCACACTGAAATAATCAAAACTGTGATATAACACCTCATATGAGGGAAAAATTATATTCATAATTATTAAAAAGAAAATATGTTGGAACTGTGTAGATATAGAGAAACTGCAATTAACAAAAAAAAAGAAGAAAGAAACTGAGTGCACCAAATTGAAATTACTGGTTCAATGATTCAAATACATCTGTGATAATAGTAATAAATTACTATGCAGTACCATGCCACACTGTATCTCTTGCACAGGTTGTATTGTGCTCCTCCATAACTGCTTTTACATTCCAGCTAGTCCTGGATATTTCACAATACCTCATCATTTCAGACAGACTTGGTGCAGCTTTGGCTCCATCTGTGCATGCTGATGCTTCCTGCCATAGCCAGGAATCGGCATTAAACTAAACTAGGGCCATTTGCAGCTCAATCATTTGACTTTCTCTATGGGTATGTGCAACTCAACATCAGTTTCAGTACAGTAAACAGAATTTAGGTCAATGCACATAAAATAAATGTTTTGCGACATGCTTTTCATGGAAAGAAACATCGCTGCGCATGCTGTTTAAATCTTACCTCTTTAGTTTTATCCATTGCCTTTAAAATGGCCACATTCAGGCTTTCCAGAGCTGAAAGAACACTGAGATACTCTCCAAGGTGCTGAGAAAAATAATCTATTTGGAAATAAGAAAAAAACTGTTACTTCAGTGTCAAAACAATTGGAAAAATAGTTATACCTCCGAGAGCTGGAGAAAAACTCTTACGTGTTGCCAACAGATTAGAATTCAAAACCAACCACAAGCTAGAGTATGAATAACTATTTGTTTTGATCTGGGTGATATTTGAAGAATCAGATGCACATGTCTGCATGTGACAAGGCCCACCTTCAGATGAAATTGAGTTATTACATCCATCTACAAGCTTTGAATCATTGGCAAAGGTATGAGTACTCTGTGTCAGTGTTTTCATGTCTGCTAACAGACAAATGGATGTAACTTGCTGAAGAAGTGGAGCCTGGCCAAGGGAAGAGTTCATTTAATGATGGTGAAGATGCTGATCCCTTTCTTTTAAACCACAAGACTGGCCACTGACTTTGGAGGATGTCTGCACTCTGCTTGTGCCTTCTAATTTTAATCATTTTAATTACTTCGAGTTATAACAGTCATTCACTCCCTCCTTTAAGACAGCAGCTGAGAGGAATAATTCATAGACTGCAGACTATAGACTTTTTCTGTCACAAAATAGTTCATGGAACTGACAAACAAACCACTTTTTGTCATGAATCACATAGAAAAAGTTACAACTATGTACATCAGTGAAGAAGATTACACTTAATTAGTTCTTAATTCTTAATTAAGAACCTTATTTTACATGGACAAATGAGTGACAAAAGGTCAACAATGAGGTTAATGGATCCCTTTACACTCTTCAGTTATCTTACTATATATAACACCATCATTCTGAAACACTGTCAAACTAACAGTGAATGATAAATGCTTAGTGAACTCAAACTGAGTTAAAAGGAGCCTTCTGTTGTGGAAAATAGTCAACGTCTCTTGACGTAGGACGGCAAAGATGCCATTCCCATTTAATCAATTATGCATCAGTTTTATTCTGGGCGTAACTGGTATTTACCAGTTTCTGCCCCATTTTTTTCATTTTATTCAGGCCATCTGACACTCATGCTGTTTTCAAGAATTTCTTTTTTAAATAAAAAGAGGTCAATAAATCAGAGCTAGATTTAGTCTACAAATTAAAGTCAATATTGCTGGTGAGTGGTGGTCTCGGTGCCTGAAGGGCATTATAAAACAATAAATAAGAAAAGAATAAAAAACAAAAAACAGACAAAAAAACTAAAAGAATACAAAAAAGATTAAGGAAAAATGTGCAAATTTGCTTTCTTGGGGAAGAAAAGAATCTTGATACTCCTCTTGTATCTGTAAACATCAAGAGACCACCAGCATCTGCCTAACTCAGCACAGGATAAATCTGTAAATATTGAAACAGCTGCCTGACTCTTTGCTAAATCTGCCCGCCACCATCTCTCAGACAGGAGTTTGATAGAAATATGTCTTATGACACATTAAATCAGAGAAACTCCCACCAACCTGATAGCTTGTCAGTGTCCAGATTGCTGCAGGGCCGAACACAAAAGGAGATAAATGGGGAAAGTTAATTAGGCAAATTCAAAGATGTGTGATTCTTAACTCTGGGGATATAACAGCCTAAGGAAGTGATGCACAAAACTTTGGTTAAAACTACAATATCCAGATATATCTTTGTGTTAGAACAGCATGATTGATATGAACTGAATCAGATGTTAGTGCATTTACTCTGCAAATAAAAATTGTGTAATTTTTTTCTGTCCTTCTTCACAAATGTTAGTCAGAAATGTATGATAATGCAAATGGTGGTTGCATCTGAATGAGATGTCTTTGTTTACCATTCGTGTCAGAATTGACAGCATTGGAGGATATAAAGCTGTTCTTACTGTCACAGTTTCGCAAAGACTGCAACATTACAACATAAAAGCATTTCCCTGTTGCTTTCATGGCATTTTACAAGCTATTTTCACTTTCCTGTCCAAACCAAGAGTGGAGCAGGGTAATGGCTTGTGCAACATAAATCTAATATTATGTTTATAGGCAAACACAAAATGTGTATTTTTGTCTGTCACAGTTCAATGAATGCCTTCTCATCACTGTTGTCGGGAACCACCATAATGTCCAAACCAATATTTTTTTCCTTTTTAATCACTTCAGAAAGAACATTTGAGCATTTCTCCTTGTCATCATGTAATTTATACTGTTATTCAGAACAAAGACAATATTTAATCTGACATCAGAGCCCAGGTCAAGCCAACTCCCTTAAAGCTTGAAGGGTGACCTGAGAGGCATCAGGGTGTAAGTGACAAAAGCCTCATATGCAAAAAAGAAGAAGTTCAAAATCAGTTTATCCCACAATGATACAGGAATGAGTAGTAAATTATAGTCCTATATAGTCTCTTGACCTAAAATCATCACTGCGTCCCAGCACATTTCTTGGTTTATTTTTTATATATTGTCTTTCTTTCTTTCTTTCTTTCTTTCTTTCTTTCTTTCTTTCTTTCTTTCTTTCTTTCTTTCTTTCTTTCTTTCT
>JAOXYM010000003.1:17767291-17791141 GCA_028567055.1 Leptatherina wallacei | reverse complement strand
TCAATTCAATTCAATTCAATTCAATTCAATTCAATTCAATTCAATTCAATTCAATTCAATTCAATTCAATTCAATACGCTTTATTGGCATGACTGTAGAGCTGCAATAATGCCAAAGCCATTACAATATTACAAATAAGGTACAATATTAACAGTCAGAAAAGTGAAAAAAGGAACAAAACACATATAAATACAAAATAACAGGTGTACATTCAAACATATGGTATACACTGACAATATGAAAAGCAGATTGTGTGTTTTAACAACTAAATATAAACAGGTGTGTCAGGTGTTGTCCCTCAGGCTGTGGAATAATCTGACATATTTAGCTGCTGCTAAGCTGCTGACTATGTTCTCTCCAAGGATGTGTTGCATTTTGTTTTGGTCAGGCAGAGAATCAAATTCACCAACTACATTTTTTACTTTTGAGAAGAACTCGATTCTTATATTTTCATATTTGCTGCAGTGCAGCAGGAAGTGTGTCTCTGTCTCCACCTGTCTTTGTGGACAGAGCTGACACAACCTGTCCTCTCTGGGCTGCCAGGTCTGCCTGTGTCTGCCCGTCTCTATGGACAAGCTGTGGTCACTCAGTCTGTACATGGTCAATGTCTTTCTCAGCGTCTCATCAGTCACAGTGCTCAGATATTCTGCTACCGTGTACTTTTTAGAGCCAAATCACTCTGGAGTTTGCTTTGTGATTTTGTGACAGATGTCCAATAGTTAATGTAATTTTCTTTCTGTGTTTTTATAATTTGGTGGGTCCAGATTGTGTGAGGGCTGTCCTGAGATCTTGTGCTGTTAGAGGAGCAGAGCCTCAGGACTAGCTGGCTGAGGGGGCTCTTCTCTGTGTTCTCCTCTTGGCATTGCAGGGCTTTATAGTGGTAGGAGTTGGGGTCACTTGTTTTGAGGTGTTTATATAATTTGATGGCTCTTTTTTTAATTCTAATTAAAAGGGGGAATTGGCCAAGCTCAGCTCGGCATCCATTGTTGGGGGTGTTCCTGTGCACTCTGAGGATACTCTTGCAGTTCTCTGTGTGCAGGATTTCTATGGGGTGTTTGTCCCATTTTTCAAAATCTTGATTTGCAAAAGGACCCCACACCTCACTACCATATAGTATAATGGGTTCAATGATAGATTTGAATATTCTGAGACAGATTCTAATGGGTATATTAATGTTTGAGGATTTCTTTATAGCATAAAAAGCTTTCTCTCTCTCTCTCTTTCTCTCTCTCTCTCTCTCTTTCTCTCTCTCTCTCTCTCTCTTTGCCACAACAGAATAATTTGGTACAATCTGCTTTAAAGACAAAACTGAATTTCTCAAGTCAAAATCTGCCAGCAAAATAATTGGACAAGAAGCTGAAACAGTTCCAGTCTCAGCACACTGTTCTCCTTCACCAAAGACCAGTGGAATGCAATAATAAATAAGAATTAATGAGTTAAAAAATATATATCTAACAGAGAAAGATGTCAAATCTAAGCCAAGATAGCATGCCCCTGCCTCACTAATAGGCAATATAGATACAATCTCCTACACAGGCCGCTTATTTGGACAATTTACGTGTAATGTTTTGAGCTTCTGGGTCCATTACTGTTTTGTGCTCTATATGGACAGAAAAACCCCAAGTAGAGGACTAGGACAACTTGATGCAGAAAACCCCAATTTCTGCAAAAGCAACATCCTTTTTTTTTGGTGGGGGGGGGGAGATAGAAAGAAGAAGAATCTGTCTGGGTGACTGCATTAGGGACCGACTAGACACAAAGCTGTCAGCTAGTGAGGTTTCAGATCTGGAAACATCATTGGCCTGTTAACCTCAAACAAGATGGATGGTTTCTATGGCAGCGTTGAAGGTTTATCTGGCAGCGAGTGTTTTATTTGTTTAAGCTCCATTTGGGGTTAGTGTGTAGTTTTAGGGGGAGTGCACAAATTTGAAACAGAGACAAGAAGACAATCTGTGGCATAAAACAGATGACACCACCCAATTATGTTTGATCTGTTATTATGATTATCTTTAGAAAACAGAGGCCTGTTGTGTGTGAGTGTGTGTCTGTGCAAGGTAGTTTTGTGCAGAGCTTTTGAAAGACCAGAAGTGTTTCTGTGTGTAACAAAAAGGAGAACCCCCAGCAATCTGTCCGACTGAGAGCTTAATCTATCATGCAGAGGTAGCAGCTGCAGCTCTTCCTACTTTTCTCTTATGTGCACGCGCACACGCACATTTCTCAGAGAAACATCTGATAAAACCCTGCTGTTTTTACTCATAACATTTTTACGAAAGTAAAAAGAGGAGTCGATATGCTAAATTCCCCGATTGAACTGAGATACTTCCATAAATCTGTCTTGCATCAAATATTAACTGCATAGAAAGATGCTGAGGTGTCTCTCGGATTAACGGACACAGCAGACGCAATAATCAACGGTGGAACAAATGAACACTTTATGTTGATGTAAGAGGAAGGGAACCGATCAACTCACATCGTGAAAGATAGTAAGCCCCTGTCCGGTGATGTTTAGCGGCTGTTGTTGCTGCTGAGCCCGAAGATGCTTCTGTTTGGCCGACTGCAGGCACATAGTGATCATCTCTGTACAAGCCAGCATCTTCTAAACGCGTCAAAACACACTTTGATCGGGCGGAAAGCTCCAAACTGTGGAAGTCTCAGAGGTCTGGAGTGAAATGGAGGTGATGTTGCTGAAGGAAGGCAGGCTGCTGCAGGTGTGAGAGGTGTCAAGTGGAGGCAGACTGGCGAGGACTCAGAGATGCTCCGCAACTTTGTGCTGCGCTGCCGAACAGAGTCGCCAGCCCCTCCTGCTGGAGCCGCTGTGATTGGCTCATTTAACAGCGCCCTGCATCTGGACCAACACGTTGACTTGATCAGGATGAACTGATGAAACCTTTGACATTTCACTCCAGTTTTTGAATAAGCCACAATAAATTTAAGTTAAAAGTAAAATTTGATCAGAATAATGATCCTAAACTCTAACATCCTAAATAAAGTGGGAAAAGAGTATGTTGGCCTATAGAATGGGACAACAGCCCCAACCAATGACTTATTTTTGGAGTAATTAAAATTTTGTGGCAGTTTTGCTTGGCTAAAGAGGTCATTTGGCGTCTCTTTTAGATTTGGATCAATTAGTCTCTTCATTATAATCTTGTGGTCATTTTAGTCCCATTGTGGTCATTGTCTCTGTGATCATTTTGTTACTCATATGCTGGCATTTTTGTGCCTTTTTGTGATAGCTTTATGTAATTTTGTATATGTCTGATCATTCATTGTGTGTCTCTATGACAATTTTGTACATTTTGGGGTTTCACAAACTGGTTCTTCTGTGCCTAAAAGTCTAAACGGTGTTTATCAGATTTAGATAGCCAAAGTTAAGCAAGGGTAGGCCTACTAGTCCATCTTTTGACAGACACTGCCTTCTGCTGGATGTTTGGAGTTACTGCATTGACTATGTTCAAAAACAAACAAATAAAAAACTATTTGCACATTTTAAACTATATTCCATGCGGTACCTTTTTGCACTTCTATCATTGATGAAAGTTAAAAAAAAAAAAACAAAAAAAAAGGGGGGGGGGGGGGGGGGGGGGCAAACTTCACAGTTTGGGCGGAGCAGATGAATTCCTCTGCGACCTTTTTATATCTCTTCCTGAACTTGATCCAGTTTCACTTTCCATTCTTACCTGTCAGCCACAGAGAAGTGACAGCTGGTCAAGTTCAGCCAAAGACGAAAAAAGTTTGGAAAGACATTTAACTTCCTCGACATTTAACTTCCTCGAAGACTCAGAAACGACCATTATTACCCCAAGCTGAACGGAGAAATCAGCTTTTGAATGCGGACTGAACTGCAGCAACAGGTTGGATAAGTTTAATATTTTACTGACAGCTCATGTTGATCGCAGCTGCTTGTGTTACTCATTTACCTGTTGTTTCAGGTGTGATCATGGCCTCAGACGTTACCTCAAGCCTCGATTTGAAACAGGGTAAGTCAACTCAGTTTCGATTTTGTTTAAAAGCGATCTTCCCTGAATTGAATGTTTTGCTGTCCCGGGCATAGATTTTCGTGTCGATTTATTTCACCGAGGATTGTGAAAGAGGGGTCTCAGCCATTAACGACGTTTTCTTTTTAAGTTTTGCCAAGTTAAACACTACAGCTCTAACTTTCTCATTTCCTCCTGTTTGGATTTCGTAAGCTATGCGAGAGGACTGAGAGAGCAATGAGCATTTAATAGGCTACACTACATTATTAGAGATAAATTAAATGTGCTTCTGATAAGTCACGTGAGTATTTGAATTCTTCTTCCTTTGCAGCAGAGGAACTTGCCAAGTCCCTGAGTGAAGCCCTCAGCAGTGGAAACTGTGAAGAAGCAGTTCAGCTGTGCAAGAGGCTGTCCGGGCTCTCAGTTCCAGTGTCAGTCAGCATCAACAGCCAGGTCTACCCCCAGGACTCTATTAGGTGGGACACATTGGACTATGGGCAATGTGCATATGTGTTACTTCCTTATTTTGAGCGATTGTTTCCAACACAGTTCAGCAGATGCTTGATTTAAGTGTGTGCTCTTTTAACATTTGAGGTTATTTATGAAATGTAATAAATGCAAGACAACAGATGCTGACAATTAATGGGGGAGAGGGGTGAACATGTATGTGAATATCATTCAGTGAACAAGTAACTAAGTTGATACTCAGGTTGTATTGTTTTTTTAATTCTTTTTGTTGTTGATGTTTTTGTTCTATAGATTGATTGTTGGAGTGGAAGATGCTCAGTCAGATACCTATATCCCTGTCACTGTTGTGGTTTCACCAGACATGACAATTGCACAGCTTAAAGAAAAGGTGATATTAAAATGTCCTGTCAAACTCAAATTTCAGACATTTCCTGTTTATTACATGCTTTTTATGTCCTTTTCTATGATTTAAGTTGGTCTCTGTGTTTCTACTACTATATTTCTGATGCCCTTTTGTTTTCCATTCTCAGATCAGCCAAGACTTTGGGTTCCACCCAACGCTACAGCGTTGGGTGATTGGCAAGCGGCTAGCTCAAGACAGAGAGACGTTATACAGCCACGGCATCCGTGAAAGTGGGTATCAGGCTTTCCTGTTTATCCTCTCTGCCCATTCAGCTCATCTCTCACGGCATCAGCAGAAGCTGGACCAGGACGAACAACGTCTGGAGAGTCAGTAACACAAACGCACACTCAAGCTGAGATCACAGGAAGAGCTGGCCATGTTGTCATACAACACCTAACTACTACAATCCAATCAGACTTTGTACATTTTTCTTTTCATTTGAAAAAGCTGTTTCATACAGACTCACATTGGTTGGTAAAAACATAAAGTATGCAGGTTTGCTAAGGAATCCTAGACTCCATATAACTTGCTTTGATTGCCAGTGGAATTAACAGGTCACCTCTTCATACTGAAGTTTCATTGATTGGAATCTATTTTTAGGCATCATGGAGTCGATGCAGGCCATTCGGCTTTGTCCCAGAGGGCTGGCTGGAGGTGGTGGTGAGAAAACAGTTCTTCTTCCAGAGATTGGAGACGCTCCTCCTCCTCTACCTCCTAAACCTCGGACTGCTACCAAACCCACCGTTGTTCCTAAACCTCAGGTCAGGAAGTTAATTATGATCCTGTTGATTCTTCCAATTAACATCTGCCCTGTGAGATGTGGTAATAAGTGGACATCTTTGGGTTTCAGCTGACACCCAGCGTTACAGTTGTAAACAATCAAAGCAAATGGTTTTCATTATTTCCTTTTTCCTATTTCCCAGTATTAGAGCATGGGACCAGCACATTAACCAGATCCATTACGGTTGTAGTGTAAAGGCTAGCTGGGAGTAGACCTGAAACAGAGATTACTTGGCTTGAAATCTAGTTTTCAATTCTAGAACCAAAAGACTACTGGGACCAATTGTGTATCAATAATCATCTCAAATTCAAGTGCCAGGTCCTCAGTTTAAGTGTAAAAAAAAAAAGAAAACAATCTGTGGATGAACACCAAAGCTACACTGTCACTTACTTTAAATGCATAGTTGCTTTTCACTGGTTGAAGTCACATCAGTTGGGTAAATTGTCAAGTGAGTTTATTCTGCAAAAATAATGTGGAAAAATTAGAAATTGCCCAAAAGACAACCCCTAATATGGAATGAATTGTCTGATTTTGGTGCCATTGCAATTGTATATGCTGTATTGCTCTCCACTCAATACGTATGTCAATGTTTACATGTTGAATTTCAGCACTGATTTGTGTTGATGTGTGTAGTTGGGCTGGGCCTGTATGATGTGTACGTACGTGAATAAGCCAACGCGCCCTGGTTGTGAGATGTGTGGACAGGAGAGGCCAGAGGATTACAAGGTGCCGGACATCTACCAACCAGACCAGGAGGAAATTCTGTGGCTGCAGAGGGAGCAGCTGGCCCTGGTGCAGTACCAGCAGGTAACTATGCTGCTCATTAGATGTTGGGGCAGATCCAGGAAAATGAACTGTAGATGCAACCTGATCCTCAACACCCACACTAACTAAAATACCTAGTTGTGTTGGGGAAGTAGACCTACAACACAGTGCATTTCACTAAAATAAACAGTTGTAAACCCTCTGTTATGTAAAAGGGCACACAGCAATTATCTAGATATAAACTATTAGAACAGATCCCTACAGCTACAAACACATCTAGTTGAACTTTTTATTTTTTTGGAAAATAGTCACTTGAATATTAGATTATTATGAGTATAATTTTCATGCATGTACCTTTCTTGTACTCTGTGATGAAGGCTCAGTTAGAGGAACGTGAGAGGAACTACCTGTACTTGTTAGCAACAGAAGACCAGAACCTCATCACTAACACCGAAAAGGCAGATTGCCCTATTTGCTTCTCTGCTCTGCAGCCAGGAGAAGGCATCTTGCTCAGAGAATGTCTGCACACTTTCTGCAGGTTTGAGATAAAACACCTACATAGCTTTTTAAAAGAATGTTTGAAGAGGTAGAAAAGTTTCATAAGATATGTTATTATTTGTTCACTTTGACATAAATTTACTGAGCTGAACAAGAAATTACATTTCATAACATCCATTTTCTTCTTTTTTTCCTCTTTCTTTCTATGCATTTATGCATTTGTCTGTTTTTATGTGCATGTTCAGGGAATGTCTAAAAGGGACCATAGTGAACAGTCAAGATGCTGAGGTGTCCTGTCCAGACAATTGTGACAGCAAGTTACTGGACAGAGAGATCAAAGAGGTGAGTGGAGGCTAGGAAAGCAAGAGTTGTAAACGTAAGACTGCACGTTCAAAACACAACAATGTATAAGTTACAGTAAAACAAGAAAATGAGGTCAGATACTGAAAGCCCAACAAGTTTACCATTTTTATATCTGCGGCCAGTTATATTTAGATTTAATGCACATGCTTATATCAAAATAGGCTTAGTGTGATATATTTTTGTCAGCATTGGATGTTTAGACTTAAAGATAAATACTAGAGATGCACAATATTATCGGCACAATATCGGTATCTGCCAATATCGGCTTCAAAATTAAATTTCTGATATCGGCCATTCCACAGATATAATTAACCGATAAAATAAAAGGCGTGAGGAGAACATAATTCAAGTGTGTTTTAAGTAGGATAGGATGCACATATCTTTCCTGCTTTCTTTAAAAACAATTGTAATGGTGCAATTTTCCGTGTTGTACATACCGCCAGTTGAAATATTTTTTGTATGGTGCACAAGGAATAAAAATTGCATAATTTTTAGCTTTTTATAACGTCTGGATTTGCCACTAGGCCAACATGATAATACTGTATTTTAATACCACGACAGAGGAAACTGGATAATCTAGATATGTGGAGGGTATATCAGTTATCGGCCAAATGAGTTGTAAAATATCAACATATTGGATATCGGTGAAAAATTGAATATCGTGCATCTCTAATGAATACAGTAACCTCTTTCTTCTGTAAATCACACTGTTAAATGTAAAAAAAATTGAGAAGAAAAAATTTGTGGAAAAAGTAAGTAAAAATGTGACACATGAGATTATTCGTTTTGTTTTATAATAATCTGACTATAACTTGAATTCTTCAATTGTTTGTTCCCACAACAACCTAATAGCACCATTAAGTACTTAGACAAGTGTTCAAATCCACTGGGTTCTATTTGGTTTATGGTTGCTATTCTTCCCTTTGTGAATGACAGCATTCATCAAAACTGGCATCGCATTGATGAGCACCAGATTTAGTGATCTGGAGTATGCTGCACGAGTTGCTTGTTTGAAAAACAAGAACAGTTGCGGAGGAGAGTGTGTGAGATTGAACATGTTAGCGGGACACTATGACCCATCAAATTATCGCAAACATTCTAAAAACATCCACGCACAAAATTGTTAAAAAAGAAGTTCATGCTTAACCATTTGTTTGTGCACGCACACAGCCTCTAAAAGTAGTAGGTAATAAATTCCTTAATCACACATAGGTGGCAGTGGTTAAAAATGTAACCTGTCATTGCTCCTCTGTTTCTCTGCTGTGATCGTGGGTGCAGCTGCTTACAGAAGAAGAGCACCAGCGGTTCCTGGAGTTGCGTCTGAGCATTGCGGAGAGCCGCTCAGAGCACAGCTTCCACTGTCAGACGCCCAACTGTCGAGGATGGTGCATCTACGAGGATGAAGTCAACGAGTTTCACTGTGACCTCTGCAATGAAACCAACTGCATTCTGTGTCGGGTAGCTTTATCATGTACTCACTAGAAAGTTTTCTTTCGTTTGTAAAATTAGTTGAAACATCAAATACGATGGATGTTGTTCATGATTCCAGGCCATCCATAAAGACATGAATTGTAAGGACTACCAGGATGACCTGCGCATCCGAGCAGAGAACGACCAAGCAGCTCAGCAAACGAAGCAGATGCTGGAGGTAGGCCAGCCTTAAAGCTCAGTTTAATTATTATCATTTTTACTTTATTAATCCTCTTGGGCAAATTCAGCTCTGTATTTGACTCATCTCTACAACTACTACAGAGTAGGGGGCTGCCATGTTTGGTGCCAGGGGAGTTGGAATGGGGTTAAGGGCCTTGCTCAAGGGCAGACAGTAGTTTACCTCTGTTGGCGCACTGGGGACTTGAACCTGGGTTCTCCAGAACCAAACCCACCTATGAACAACAGGCTACCACTCCCCCGAGAGACCGATGACAGATAATGGAGACGGTCTTAAATTTACCTGTGATAAACTCTCAGCATGGATTAGGGACACATAATACAAACAATATTGTTTTTATCATTTCTGTCCATTATAAGCATAACGCACCACTTCCTGTACCAAATTCCTGTTTTACTCTAAAGCAGAATCAAACTGACGAATTTGGTAGGTTTTAAAATAAGCTAATTCGATTTGAACCTTTACTGCTGGTGGAGTTCAGTTTGCGTGTGTAGTTAATTTTTGTGCCTTTTTTTTCATGTAACATTTCTTTCTGTTTGGCTGTACTTTGCTGTAGAGCATGGTGCAGAACGGAGAGGCCATGAAATGTCCACGTTGCGATGTCATCGTCCAGAAAAAGGATGGCTGTGATTGGATCTGCTGTTTGATGTGCAGGACAGAAATCTGTTGGGTCACCAAACAAGCACGATGGGGACCAAATGTAAATACAAATGCACATTTAGTCTGTGTGGTGAATTGTTCATTATGGGATGAAGCTATGCATCTGACTCTCTTTCTTTCTTCCAGGGCACTGGTGACACATCTGGTGGGTGTAAATGCCGGGTCAATAATCAGCCCTGTCACCCCAACTGCCAAAACTGCCACTGAACACACTAATAAACACATAATGGATGCTGCTGAAGTACACCTTTCTTCTGTGACAACAGATAAACATGCAACACTGACAGAGGACCAACTGTGTTGCAGTTTAGGATATCAACTTTCACTGTGGACAAAATAAGCTTTGCTAAAACATTGATACATATTTCTGTAATTAAGACACATAATCTTACTCTGACCTTTTTGTTACTGATTTCAACGTGATTCCATGTGATGAGTCAGAAGTGACATTGTGCTGATGCATAATTTGCTCGGGGCAAGCAAACCCAAGAAAACATTTTAAACATTGGAAAGAGAAATGCAAGGTAAGGCTTATATGTGCAATAAATAAAAAGGTCTGTACTTCAGCAATGTAAGGACTTACATGTTTGTTTTCTATGCAATGTGAGGTTACAGCTAATTAAGTAATTTTCATGTATTAATAATTTATAACTTTAGTGAATAAATTATGGGTTTTAAAGCATCAGAACAAATGATGAAATGTTACAATTATCTGAGCTGAATGGATGACTCTAACCGGAGCTGAAAAGCTGTTTTTCTTATGTTTTATTCCCCAAAGTTGTAACCAGTTGAGGTTTGTGCAGTGACAATTATTTTGTCATTGGAACTGTAAGTTGTTAATGGATTAGTCTATTAGACTGTGGTGAAGGATTCTTTAAGTGTTTAAATTGAATAGATGTTTTCATATTGCAGACCAGACTCCTCTGATGCACTAAATGATGTTTGTATAACAACTCAGCTGGACAGTAATGCATTTTAATTCATTCACCATCTATATGTTTTCAAGTGTTTTTTTCCTCCAGAGGTGCAGGCTATGTAGTACTCTTACAAAGACAAAAAAAACCCTACTTCTGTATCTATAAAATTGAACTTGACTACATTTTGGAGTGTGTGTGTGATGTTGCTTGTCTTGATTTGGAAAGCACGATTGAAATATGAATCCAAAAACATTTTGATGAATCCAAAACTAGTAATTGTGCTGTCCAAAAACTGTACTTTAGGTTTCATGATCTAAAAAAAAAGAAATTGCACCAATTATATTGCAGATGCCTCTTTACCTCATATGAAAACGATCTAAATTACGCAGCTCAGTTCTAATAACTGGAACCATTTGAGCATGCTGGGACTATACTGCAGTTTAACCCATTAAGAATCTCAACAGACTGGTTAACAGGAGAAGTGAAACTGATGACATATAGCTGGTTCTGTCAGTGAGCATCTAAATCAAACAGCAAAACATTTGAGCCTGAACGAGCTTTAACTCATACGTTCAGCTGTATAAAATAGACATATGTTTGAAGAAAATGTCAACTGAATATTAAAGTCAAACAAACAGTAACCAATTCCACTCGTTTATTAGCGTTCTATTGTACAACTTAACATTAGTATAACAGTTTCATTATAACAAAATAAACATAAAAAGGCAAATAAACCATTTAGTGCAATGAGATCAATGAATCCCACACTGAGTGCAGATGCATGACAATACTGGTGAACGACTGATTTCAGCAACGTAAGTGTCCTTGGTGCCAGGTCACCTTCAGTTTTGATTAGCATTTCCCAGTTGAAGCTAAGGAACAGGATGTCAAGTGTTCAAATGACAGTGACAACAGCATCTCGACATCACCATGAAGACAAACTAAAGTGAGAAGTTCTTGGTGGTCTACTTGGGGCATCAAATGTATGTGACTAATAACTCCAGGATCATGATTGTGAAGATTTATGCTAAGCAGGTTAGACCAAAAAGATCCCAGAAAAACCTAATTTGCCATCTCATGAAATATTTGCTCTGTATTTACTGTTAGGACAAGGGTACTGGGGTGAGTGCCAAATCACTGAAACTTAGCTGCTGCTTTTTCTTTTATAAGCTTCAACTGCAACAGGAATGCAAATGCTGCTCATTCTATACTCAACGCAGTTATATTTACCAAGTGGCATGTGTTCAAATCAAGCTTAAGTTGTGTGTAAAATTGAAATATTAGACAGCAGTCACCAAAAGGCTCAGGTGCTTTTTCTCAGACAGAAGCACCCTTCCAACACTAGCGAGCAAAGCACCCAGCAAACTCATTTTAAGGTGATTTTGAAAAACTAAAGCAGTGCAAACTGGGTCCCTCGCTTCCTTATTTCTGTTACCAGGCATTGGGTGAATGAATATGTTTCTTAACCATAACAATATTGATCTAGTACTCCAGAAAAATTACATAAAAACATAAACTAGTCATCTGGGGGATTGACACACAGACATTTTCAAGGTTGTGCAACTCAACATTAAGTAATTAGAAAGCTCCTGTTGAACAGTTTTGATTGGCTGTTTTACTTCCTGGATTGTAAAAGCTGTATTCTAACATTGGGGGCTAATCTTAAGTATCTCAGAAATTTTAACCGTTTGAGATAAGAAAAATAACCCAAGTGGGCCTGGGCTAATATACGTTTACTTTGGTAACACCAATTGTATAGCACCGTTTCCTAATCACTGAAAAGTTCAGCTAGCTCCATGAGCCATAAACTAATGTTTTAAAAGACAGTGAATTCAAAGTGATAGATCACTTTTCCTTCTTTAAAAAGGAAACAACTTAAAGGAACAAAAACAACCTAAAAAGCAGTAAAATGGTCCCCTTAAAAGTGCCTGTGTGTCATGTTGTTGTGCAGTTACGTCAAAAGTAACAAACAGTAAATTTTACAAAGAGAAGATTCAAAGAATCGTCCATTTGGTCTCAGTCCAGGTACAAAATAGAAAACAAATGGGCTGCAATCACACACACGTGCACACGCGCATACATTCTTACCAGCTCTCTAAATTGGCAGCAGTTTCAAGTGTAGTGACTCCACCAGGCTTTTAGCATAAATCTCTGTGAGCATAACATCATATACATCTTAATATGAAATATAAATAAACTTTAATGATGACACATCAACAGTAGTCCTTATAAATTGTCTCTTCATTATAACGAGAAGGATCCTTCATTTCAGAGCAACAGCCGCTGGTACACAGATGCAGTCTCTTCAGGAATCATAAAAAAGGCTGAGGCCTTGTGAGCTCTACGCGGAGCAGGATGTTTGGACACATCTTTGATGACAACAGAGGAGCATTAAAATGCTCACCTTTATGAGTACTTTCCAGACAGTGTTACAGACTCCACAAACTGGTTTTACTGGTTTCAGGATTCTTGGAAACTGACCCACCAGCTTGTTTTAGTCAAAGATAGGTTGGAGTGTTCATTTTGAAGGCAGTTCAAGGAAACAAGTCCAGCTTGGGGGCCCACTCCAGAGCAGTATTGACCACAGCGAGAGCCGCTGCCCCTAAAGCCACGGTCAGACCCATCACTGCCAGTCGGACAAACCGTCGTGCTGTTGAAGGTTGAGCAACTGCCGTTACTGGGCTCACTGCCGAGCTCTCCAGTGCAGCCTGTTTTTGTCTTCGCCTGCGACGAAGAACTGAGTCTGGTAGTTGTTGAGTCGATGCAAGTTCAAAGTCCTTAAAGGTAGAGGATGCCATGCTTAGGAGTTGAAGGACAGAAACATAAAGAGAGACCAAGAGAAAGAAAGTGCAAGGGTTAATGAAAGAACAGCAAGTGACGAATTGGTGAGAAGCAGAAGAAACTTGAATATGAATGAATATTATTATTCGGTGCTCTTTAAAAGCCTTGAGCCACCCATGGTGTCTTTAAATTCAGCATCGAAGGAGTCAGACTTTTGTGTAATCTTTTAAAGAGGTTTTAACTGTTGTTCTCCAGGCCTTCTGAATGTCTTTCTAAGTTTACTTTGAACCCCAGCTGCCTTTTCACTCACTTTTACCAGACCATTTTTTAAGTCTCTGTGATTGATCTGCAATTCACTTCACACCTACGGACATTCAAGGATAAGACACCCAACTCACAGCAAGACTCAGATTTGTGTCTATACAAAACAAACAAAAAGGTTTTTGAAAACTTTTTAGCAGCTTTCAGAAATGACACATTAGCTGTTCACATTTTTTAGTTACATCTATGCAAAATACCAAAAATAACACTTTGACGGGTATACAAAAGTATTTTAACGCCAATAAGTTGATTCCCAAAGAACTATTGGTCCAAAACAGTGTTCTTAGAGAAATAGGTGAGGAACCTGGCCACCTTTGGAATGGACAGATCAAATGTGCCAGCAAAGACCTGACACACGACTTAAGAGATACACCTGTCCTTTTACTGTTTACTGAAGCCCAATCAAGCCCAATCTTGATCCTTATTTCCAGACTGTGTGTGTGCCTATGTGTGTTAATTTCAACTGTTTAACTGTAAACACTGTTGTGTCTGAAACTAGACCCCTTTAGGTAAGAGGTATAATATATAATGCAGCTTATAGCTTGTATATAGCCTGTGTGTTCTTTACTCTGTTACATACACTGCTGTAATTTTAGATAATGTGGGATAAATAACATTTCTTTAAAGAAAACTTGTGAAAGTGGATCCAGACTGTGTTGGGAAAAAAAAGAGCGTTGAGAGCAAATACTGGCTTTCAAGATCTTTAAATTAGAACAAATTCTGTCTTTGCCATATATTACTGCTTATATTACTGTTTGGATGTTTGAATAAAACACTACACACATTGGACTTTTTCACAATATTTAAAAAAACAAAAGAGGGCTGGCTCAAGACTTTTTTCTGTACTGTATAGCATAGTGTTCATATGTAGAAGCAGAGAAAATAATGGAGTCTTTCTATTAAAGCAGGTACAGTCCATAAGGGTAATGTGCTTACATGTTCTAACCCTAAGGACTTAAGTACCTTTCATGCGCGGCAGCCTCTCTAGCCAGTTCAGAAGGAGGAAACTGGACAAAGAGGTCTCCTGCTCGGCTGATGAGTGTCTCATACGGCAGATCCTGAGGAATCTGAGACAGCAGGTGGTGAACCATGGCCATATCACATTCACACTCCAACACCTCTTCCTCTCTGTACAGCACTATCTGCAACAGAAAAAAATCAAACATTTACGTAAACACTTCTCAAAGGTAACACTGAAAGAAACAGCATGGAGAGTTCTCGTCATTTAGGGATGTGTCAAAGGATCCTCCAGGTCAAAAAACATGGTCAACTCAACACTCAACTGGATTTAATATAATTATATCTGAACAAACTATGAACTGTATTTGGACACAAAATTGTACAAGACATCTTCCAGGGTCATGTGAACTTCTGTGTAGTTAAGAGCCTGCCACAGTTATACACGGCCTCAGATTAAATGACACATGCCTCAAAGATAACCATTAGCCTTTCACATCAATGGATGAAAAACTCATGAATTAATGTTGAGAGAGTTGGGAAATAAATCATTAGTTCAGAAGATCTAAGTTGTGGATTGCAAAGATAAGTCTTTTTTTCTAAATCAGTCACTTTGAAAACCAGAAATAGCAATAACAGGAAACTCACCACAGCAGCGAAGTAGATGGGCATCAATGGATGGCAGGCCAAAAAGAAGTCATACAACCGTACAACATGGCGAAAATCTGACAACACGTGGCCAAACCAGGTGATTAGCCAGCTGAGAGCAAAGACTGTACCCACTTCGGCCCTAAAAAAAAATAAATAAATAAAAAAAATAAAAAATAAAAAAATAAACAAATGTCTTAACAATGAGATTGACATAAAAACAATACTGGTATGTTTTCTAATTGCTAATCTCCAA
This sequence comes from Leptatherina wallacei, assembly GCA_028567055.1. Lineage (NCBI taxonomy): Eukaryota > Metazoa > Chordata > Actinopteri > Atheriniformes > Atherinidae > Leptatherina > Leptatherina wallacei. The sequence continues at coordinate 17,775,680 of JAOXYM010000003.1, read as the reverse complement.
ATATTGCATATACTGTTCATATGACAATCAGAATCTATTAGGAAATGTATTTGTACAAAGAGATTGGGGACAGCAGATCAGACATGAAGATTGGCCACCAGGTCAGCCCTCCAAGTCAAGGACTTAATGACGTCTTGTTTACCCCTGAAACTTAAGCTGTCATAATGGGATCAGTGTGCTGTTAAAGAGTAGAGTACCTTCACTTAAAACAGTCATCTTTGAGAATGCTGAGGTTAAAACATTCACACATTGTGTTTCAGAAATTTTTTTTTTTTTTATGAGAATCAACACTGAGCCAAAATTCTCAGGGAAAATAATCAGTACTCTCACAGTCTGGGCCTTTTACTGTCCTGAAAATGCACAACTGTGTCTGACCAATTGTAAAACAAACTAGCACATAGATCCAACATTAAATGCAAGTTAGTGAGCTTGTATTTCCGTATTTGGCTGAAAATGACGGCATATGCATACAGTATTACATTTATTAACAGCAAAGAAAACTGCGCTGGACAGGAACTTATAACAAATGACAATGCTTAGGAGGATTCAAGCTTCAAACTTTATCAAGATATAACACAGGAATAGAAAAATAAATTAATCAATCTATCTATTCTGTAAATAAGATACCAAAGAGTCTTACTGCTGCATGAAGTCATGCACCTCCGGATTGACCCTATCAATGATGGGCATCAGGTAATTAAGTATGTGTTTTGTGTTGTCCATTGTAGGATCCATGAAGTCCCTGTGTAAAAATAAAATAAATTAAAAAAAATTTTGATTTTTAAAAGTCAATAGTACTGACATTCTCTTTTTCTTTGAGACACAAAACCCTCTAAAACACTGCACGTAAAGAAAAACTGATTGTTACACAAAGAGCAATTAATTTGCATCTATGGTAAATACCTGAGGTGATGGGTGGAGAGCTTCTCCACAAGAGCAGTTGCCAGGCGTTCCCCCAAGACCAATAAGAAGGTGACAACAATGTCATGGTATCCTTGGTAATAATGCAGCTGGGAATTACGTTTCAGAACTCTGAGGATGATGTCAATTAGCTCCTCCTGAAGACCCTCTCTCTGCTCGTCTGGCATACCTGTCCAAATCATTAACAATGACATGATGTTGTTAGCTTTTAATATCTTTAAGAATGCCAATCGCCACTGTCCCTAAAAAAAAAGAAATGTTTGCATTTGTTAGTAATGACTTGATACTCTTCAGTTGAACTAAAAAGTCCCAATTTTCAAAATAAAACTGGTAGTCTATTTAAAAGTAGGGTCTTTGATTATGGCCAGTAACATAGGCAAGGAAAGTGTTGAATTGAATTAGAAGAATAATTAAGTAACTTTAACCAAGGACACACAATCAATGCAAGATCAATGCAAGACTTTTTTGCAAATGTATTACATGTTAAACTTTAAACAGAGGAAAAAATAAATAAATGTCACCAATACAAACCTGCCTCAAATTAAGTCTTATTTGTTTGGATAAACAAGTGCCCCAGTCAAAATCTTAGGAAATCTGGTCATTGAGTAATTAAGGACCATGAATGGCTACATTCATTGCATTCACCTACAAGTCAAAACTACAAGAAGTAAAGTAAAATGCAGAATAAAAGGATAATTCTCAAGCATGCATAGCATACCGATGCAATGTTCCACAATAACTAATTCTAAAACTTATAATTTGAAGTGAAAACCTCCACTTGGCCTCTGGTAAACATCAAAAGTTGGAAAAGATCTACGACAATGTGATCAGCATTTGCACAATGTGGACATTTTACCTCCTGCCAGAAAAACAAAGTGTTACTCCAAATCCTTTGAGTAGAGTGTTACATCAACAAATCTTTATTTGAACATTAATACTTTTGAAACTAATTTGTACAAATCCCAGTAGTGCAGAGTACATATTATAGCTGCAACCTTAAGAAACACTTTTGCAATTCTGTCTAGGGAGTCAAGCCGCCTACCAGCAAAAATTTCCAAATCCTTAGATATATCCAATTTATTTTCTTCTTCATTTCTTTTGTTTAGGTAGACAGCATGAAGTTGTGATGGGTAGGAGTGGTATGTTGGAAAACACGCAATGAAAAGCATTCAAAATATTTTGTAGCCAATGAGCGGGGCAAAACATTAGGAACACTTTGATACAATGCTGTATCCCACGATTACACACATAACGATTACCTCAATAATTAATATATAATCAGCAACTTTGTAAAGTTAACAAAATGTGAAAATAAGAAATTACATAAAAATAAACATTTATGACAGAACTTTTGAGTTGGATTGCATTAGATTCCACCTCGACTGCTGTTCTAACAAAGCACATAACATATACTCAGAACAAGAACATAAATCAGTGATTCATAGCAGTTCTTTTGGTAGATATGGGTTGAACTCACCAGGGGGAAACCTTCGCAGTGAACGCTGTACATCCAGCAAGACCTGGTTGTAGTCCTTATTGTTTTCTCGTTCTACGGTTTCTAGAAAGACACATCACACATGCTTAGACTCTGTGTCAATACATGTCATGCACAGTAACAAGTATTTCCTGTCCACTGAGTCCCATTCATTGCTCTGTTCATGAGTGTATGTCAAAGTAAGCATCAGAGTAATATACCGGGCTCTTGGTCCAAGATGTGAGGGGGGACGTTGAGGAGCCTGGGCCAGACCTGACAACGTATCTCATCAGTCAGCAGACCTCCTTCACTAATTGCCATCCTCCTCAGAGTTGCCACATCCACTGGATTCGCACTGAGGGCCTGTGCAATGTCCGCAATTTTCCTCTTCCTCCTGGTATCCCAATCTAACAATAGGATTATCGTGTTTGTCTGTGTTGACTTTCAGTCAAAAACTACTTTTACACAGTGAGAAAACATCTGTGAACGCTACGGAAGAAATATTTAGACATGTTTTACACACACACAAAAACAGTCTGAAGGCTGTGTAAGAAACCACTACATGACAGCTCAGACAGGGAAGAGTGGACCTCACATGACACATTTGATCACCGTTACCTTGCCTTCCATTCACCGGTGACGATGCACCATCACGTTGAGGTTTCTCCATTTTTCTCCTCTTCTTGATGTGTCCTTGTTAGATATTATTACCAGCCATCCTTTTATATATATATATATATCTTGGTAACCCTGATTTAGCCTTTTGCTGCTTCCAACTGGAAGCTAGCTAGCTGTCTAATTAGCAAGAGCAGCCTCATACAAACAGCCAAATAGTTAGTTAGCTATTGTGTTAGCTAGTCACCGAGCTAACGTCACGTCGCTCTGTTTCTAAAACGAATATTTCCTGCAATGTAGCCATCGTTATTAGGACAACTGATACCCTACCAAGAAGCAAAACGATTAGAAGGCAACCAATGACTACATGTTTACACTGGCGGAAGTGACCAAGGATAATATATGCGTTAGCTTCCCTGCTAAGACTGAATGATGACGTAGGGTCAGAACAGAGAGGGCAATGAGAGGGGAGGAGTGTATGCTCCCAACTCACTTTATAAATGCTGCTAACGACAGCAACAACAACAGTAATAATGCTGACAGTCATAATCAACATAATCATCAATTGATTCACATGTTCAAACATCAGAATGTCATTACTAGTTTAATATAATAATAATAATAATAATAATAATAATAATAATAATAATAATAATAATAATAATAATAATAATAATAATAATAATATCAGCAGCAGCATCATAATCATCAATAAGTCTTACTCAAAATATGTAAATGTCGAAGTTTATTTATTTTTTTATTCCTGCTTTTTTTATCCACTGAACTTAAGATGTACAACACACATAATTTCTAAACATTTTCCTCAAAAAATTTAAACCACAGACAAAATGTTTGATTTACCTGTGCTTTAATAAAAAAGCTGTGATTTTAATTGGCTTATTGCCCTCTGTTTCGGCTGCGGGAGTTTTTCAATGTTTCAATGATTAATGTTTAACCATATCTCAAATTCAGTTATGATCTGATTTCGATTTGAATTAAGATTATCTTAATAATCAGTCCAATCATTGGATCTTATTAAGATCCAATGGCGGGAAACAACCAGGAATTTATATTAATCAATTCAAATAAAAAACAATCTAAGGACAGACTGATAATAAAGGGAAAACAACGTGCCTGGGGAACTTAAAATCCAGCCATTTTCTAAATGACAGTGCGTTTGATAAATGGTTAGTGTATCGATTTTTGAATGATGTTTGCATTTTGTTTCATTAGGCTATCAGTCGATATTATAGACCAGATGATCGATATATCGATGTAGATTATTATTGTTACATCCCAACAAGTTTGTTAGGATTGCCACAGAGACTGTGAAAACTCTAAAAATCAGGCGAGGGCAGTATCACTGAAAGGACACCGACAGCTTCTAAACTGTAAAACAATAGAAGAAGGGGCGCTAACTCCTGCATGAGAATTTTGTTTTTTATTCGTTGACTGTATCAGAAAGGCTTGTGACATGCTATAAAGACCTCGGGTAATATTATTGCTTATATTAAAAAAAGCGAACAAGTTATTTTTAAAGCCCACACATATTTGAGCTAATATTTGAATTGGTTCAGATCGACCCATATTACGCCAAGTTAGCTAGTTAAGAGCACCCTCTTCTGGAGCAAAGATAGTAATTCAACGCTGGTGGCTTCCGCAAATTGTAGCCTTAATTACACAGCTCGATTTGTTGATGATCAGTTTCTCTACGCTTCATAGCAACCAGCCTGTCAACTCATATCAGCTTAAGTAACCATTTCTTACACAAATGATCCTGTAGGTGTGGTGCGTGTTTCTGATGAAACGAAACTAAAACTTGGCGGTGTATAAATAGCTGCTTCCTGACTTGAGAAGAGAGAAGAACACCAGCAGCTGAAGAGCGTCGACAGACAGCCGAGACCTCTAAAGGCAAAAATAACTTTTCCCATTTTTAAAACATTGTTTGTACAAATGTGATGTCAAGGGGATATATCTGTAAAGGTAAGTACGTTCTTCCTCTTTCTGAAAGCTACGTAGCTTTCGATTAGAATGCAGATATAGTATTAATTTAAGAACTGTTTATAGGATTACACTTGTAATAAATAAAACAATTTACTGATCAATTTAATTACTCTACATATTATAAACAAAGCGATCGAAGACTGAAGAAGAGCACTTTTAAACAAACATATGACAATAATGAGTAATAGATTGTTGGATGAATACTTTCGGAGGCCTGGGTGGTTTTGGTTGAGAAACATGTCAACAACATGTCCTGTAAATAAAAGCTATCACCCGTTTCTAGTGAAAGGAAACTACACTCCCAGAGAAGGATAACCAGTAGAGGGCACACTTTCAATTGGGCTTAGTCATTGTATTTTCCTACTGAGCTGCATAGATACAGTAGATACTAAAATTAAGGTTTCTGTCGGCACTGAAATGCATGGACATATTTTATAAATAGTTACATTTAATCTACTGTTTACACAGTAGTACAAATGTTGCTTTGTTTTGCTCCAAGGCCAAAAACCATGAGATCATCCCCTCTTATCTGAGTCCAAAGCAAGGCCAAACATAGAGAATCTTACTGACTGTGAGAAAGGGAAAATACATGAACTGATTACTCTGATTCGTAGTGAAATTGACTCCTTCCTATTGGGCTTTGGTCTTTTTTCCCTCATGTCATTGTTTTCTCATATGTTGTTTGAATTTGATTTTCCTTTCATTTTTGTTCCCTTGTCAGTCACTCAATGTTACCAAGCTAAAGTTCAACAACTCGCACATGCAAGAATATGGAAAGGCTGACTTTAGGGAGAAGAGGACTTCAGAATGGTAACTATATGGCATGATATAGCAATTATAAAAAAGGAGGAATTGAATAAACTGAAGAAAGCCTGTCTGTTTTCAGTTTCTCATTATATGATTGTTATTTTTCTTCCAGATACTGATACTGGCCAAAATGAGAATGGTCAGGGAGGAAGAGGGGGAATACGAGAGGGTGCACAGAGAGAGGGGGTGAGAGATCAGGAGGTCAGAAGAAGAGCACAAGGTCGAGGAGGAGGTCCAGGTGAAAGGGAGGAACCATGGAATAGAAGAGGTGGAGGAATGCGTGGGAGAGGAAGAGGAGGAAGAGGTGCAGGACCAGGGGCTTGGATGGAGGCAAGAGGAGGTGAGGGTTTAAGAGGGAGAGGGATAAGAAGAGGAGGAGCAGATGCAGGGAGAGGAGGTGATAGAGATCCAGACAGACAAAGAGGAAGAGGGAGAGGTGAAAATAGAGGGGGACGCACAGAGTGGCAGATATTTGGAGTAGGAGGAAATGGACAGCCTGATGGAGCTGAAAGGGAAGGAGTGAGGATGGGAGTGGCAGGAGTGGGTGCAAGGAGAGGAGGGCACAGTGGGGATAGGAGAGAAGGTAGGTGGGATGATAGATCATACGAACGTAAACTGGGCTATAAGACACTGGAACAACTCTCTGAGGAGGACCCGTCTGTTGTGGCCTTTACACTCTCCTCAAACCGCGGCTTTCATGCACGACTTGGTGAGACGCAACTGAGTCAGGATTTTATCCAACTCCTCTGCCTTGTGCTGAATAAAGCCTTCACTTCAAGGACAGACAGAGGTACCTTGCAGCACCTGGCTGGCATAATAAAAGATTCAAGGTTCTTTGAAACCACCCTGATCAGCTATGTGGGGGGCATGATGTCAGAGTCGAACCCTAGCCGCAGAGCACAATACCCACAGCATCTGGAGAACATCCTAGCTATTCTTTCAGAGGTATGTAAAGGAGTGAATATTTAAAAGAACCAGTCATATAATGAATTAAGGGGAAGGATAAATTAAGTAATGCATAAAAACATCCATCAAGACATTCTCTGGCTCTGCAGAAAAGAGTCCCAGAGTGTCTACTGATTGTAGTAACTCCTCTAACTTTGGTTCCATGAATAGATGTAAAGCCCTCTAACCTTCGTAGCACAGTGTTGGTTATTCACAAAATTAACTCAGAACGAGTTTCTCAGGGAAGTATGTGCACATTCAGTAAAGTCCATAAAAACTATGTTTCAAGATTTGTCACCTTAGTCCTTCAACCAATGATCTTAAATGTGATTTTTCTGAGCTGCTTGTGGCACCGCCAGTGCCATGTTAAATTTTTAATTTGCCCTTTACTAAAGGAATCCAGTTCTTCCTGTCTTTATGTAAGCAGGCCTCCAAGTTCTCCAAATTCCTACAGCAAGGGAATATGTATCTCCATAATGAGGGCAGAACAGTTGGCTGATTAATAGTTAGATACACAGCTAGAAGGCATAGTTGGAAACCAATTTGTAACATTTTGACTTCGGTGCAGGGCCAGCCTACTTCCTGCATCCTAGATCCTGGATTTTGAAATTGCTTTAAAAAATCCCTAAACAAAACAAAAAGCAAAAAAAGAATTTAATTGTCTGTTACCATAGTTCAGGTCTCAGTCTTTTAACACATTTAAAACAACTGTCTGATATATTGAACACATATCTGTGCAAATCTGTGAATTTACTCAGACTTTAAATAATATTCTCAATATATGTTTAATAGGTGCTTAACATCTTCCCTGCAAGCTCTGTGAAGGCAGTGAGTATCTTGATGTCAGTGCTCCCAGCCTCTGTCAACAGCCTAAGGGCATCGGGTGTGGACATCCAGCCTGAAATAGAGGAAAAGATGGAACATCTGAAAGGCCTGATCGAACATCTCCAGGAGAGATCCAGGGAGGGTACCCTGCGCTCAGACAGGGACTCATACGCACTCCTACCCACTGGTGGGGACAACACAGGTATTTCTAACGAAAGTCATGTCTAAGCAATTAAGCCAACACCACGCTATTAGCTAAAAGATATTTTAGGAAGCTTTAAAGTTTGACACAAACAAGTGAAAGCAACCCTGTGTTATAACCCAGATGAAGAAGAACACCAGGATTTCAGGACCATACCACTCTACCCAACTCCGGAGGAGTTCCAACAGGAACACAGGCCATTTCTCAGACCCAACATCACCTCTCAGAGGTACACAAACGCCCATCTTTACCTTGATACACACTTCCGCCTGCTCAGAGAGGACTTTGTGCGTCCACTTCGTGAGGGGATCCAGCAGTTGCTTCAGAACCAAATGGGAAGGATGGATAGCCAAGTGAGGACAAAGCGCTTTGATGACATCCGTGTGTACCATAACACACAACTGGTGGCACCCAAGTGCACGCAGACAGGCCTTGCCTTCATTGTCCAGTTTGACATTCAGCCACTTAAGGTTAGACTCAGGATAGATCTGGATGTTCTGATATCCAGTTTAATATTTGTATGACATTTGAATGATGCAATTGAGGATATTATGAGGACTGTTCACAGCTGAACTTTTAATAATTCAATTCAATTT
>JAOXYM010000003.1:17754580-17767191 GCA_028567055.1 Leptatherina wallacei | reverse complement strand
ATAATTATAAACATTTCCTCCATTTTCTTTCCTACTGTTTGTACGTTGGCAGAACTCCAAGAGGCTGCTCTATGGCTCCCTGGTGTGCCTGTCGTATGATAATTTTGAGAACTTCTTGTTCGCCACAGTGTCAGACAGAAAACCCGAAGGTCTACAGAAAGGACAGGTTCAGATCACCTTCACTGAGGAAAGCAGACTAAAGTTGACCAGAATTCAGGTGGGACAGTATTGCGTTAGTAGCCTCTCCCTGCAACTCATATAACAGTACAAACTATAGTAGATGGGTAGTCAATCATAAGATTTATTTCTTTATCTAAACAGACAAGTCAGTTGTTCCTGATGGTTGAGACCACCGCCTACTTTGAGGCCTATCGATATGTTCTAGAGGGCCTGAAGGAGCAGACGGAAGACAACCTGCCCTTTCAGAGGTAAGACTTTTATATGCGTGCTGTGGGGCAGTTTCCCATTTTACTGCCAAGGTAATAGTTTTTTGAAAAGCCAACAGCCCTTTCAAAACAGTTAAATATGAAGTATTATAAAAGCTACGGAGGGAAGAAAAGTTACAATGCAAGCCCTGCAATCAGATGCCTCATTGGTATTATTTAGCAAGATTCACCATAGCCTTTTCAGACTTTAGTGTAGACCTGCTAACAGATGGATAAACCATAGCAAACACATTAGGAGAGGAAGTTAAATCATCTGACTAGACTCAAAGATTTTATTCACAGATTATATCAAAGGTTTCATTTGGACTTCCAGTGTGCTTCTCACATACAGTATAAACGATATTGTACATTTTCACCACCTGTCTCCCTAAATGAAACAGCATCACACCGTTTCCCTCAAAATTAAGACATTTGAGTCAAAAATATGTTAATCACTCAATTTGTCAAATTAAAAAAAAAGTCCTGTCAATGTTGGATTCTGATGTCTTCAAGGAATAGCACATATTTTTTCTTACCAATTAAAATGGGACTGCTCACCTTCTCAATTCAGTACTCTCAGAGGGGCTACTAAATTATTACTCTTGTCTGGTGTGCACTAATTCAGCTGATTTCAGCCAATCTCGTGGCTGCTGTACAGCAAGTGTAATCTGACATTAAGCCTGTAGATGTTTGGATTTTTAATCAAGATTATATTCATGAGAGGTTTTCTTAGTAAAAACATGGATCTGTATGTTTCCAGGTACATTGTGGAGTGTAGCACAGATGTGAAGCCACCAGCTTATTTAAACATAAGCGACTTATATGACCTTTCAAGCATTGCCAACCCTGACTACAAGATCAGCATACAACCCTTCCACTGCCTGGACCCAGAGGCCTGGCCAGCAATGGAAGAGCTGGGCCTGGATGAATCTCAGATGAGAGCCTTTCACCTGGCCCTCACCAAAGAACTGGCAATCGTTCAGGGCCCTCCTGGCACTGGTATGAAATATAAAAGCTTTGTAAGAGTGATAGCTATATTTGCAAATGAAAAGTTTATGTGTAAATATACTTTATATATTTGTACAAACTGGGACTCTCATGACCCTTTTAGGTCAAATAGCTTTCAGAGCGCACCGCCTCACTCTACAAGACAGGTGTGGAGGATTATTTGCTGCCTTCTGTCATATGCTCCCTAATTGATCAGCTTAATAAAGCCCAGAGAGTCCATTTGTTTGACTTGTGATTCAGGCTTTACTTTGTAATAATGAAGATTCCTCCACACAGGCTCCTTTTTTGTTGTTAACAACACTGCAAAAAACAAACCTGAAGCTTCCTGTCTACAAATAGAAATGCCCACTTGAAGTCTTAAAAGTCCTCCTATTTTTTGCTTTGTATTTTGTGGCTCTGTGCTGACCAGTCACATTTGGTCTAAAAGGGCCTTCATGCTCCTATAAATCAAATATTGACAAGTAAAGCAAATGCCATGGTTGCTGTGGGGCTTCAGTTTCACAAAGAAATGGTTCTTTAAATTTCACATCTCTTGGTGCAAAGAGTGAGTGAATATTGGAGCCTGAATCTGAAAATTACATTTTAGGAATTGTTTCCAAAATATACCAAAAGAAAGCTATTTGTCTTTCATTTTCCACAGGAAAAACCTATGTTGGCCTAAAGATTGCTCAGGCCTTGCTGACCAATCAGGGACTCTGGAGTGGCAATCTTGATGATGATGATGATGATGATGATGATGATGATCTTGGGGTTAATGTCAGTGGCAATGCTCCAATGCTCGTTGTGTGTTACACTAACCACGCTCTGGATCAGTTCCTCGAGGGTAAGCAGTGATATAATAACAACTCATCTATTGTCTGTGCATTCTAAATAAGTTGGTCAGGCCTGTTGTAACGGCAACACGTTTTTTTTTGGTCAGCTTTTCATACATTATTGATTGATTATTATTTCTGCCTGTCACCTTCTGGTCTTTGCCCTTTAAGTCACCTGTTATAAAACAAAATTTAAGCTTCCTTTTAACATGAATCTTAACCTTATGATGTATCAACATTTGGTTAAATTCTGTCTCAGGTATTCATAAATTTTTGAAAAGAGGCATTGTGAGAGTGGGAGGTCGCAGCAACAGTGAGATCCTCAAACAGTTTAATCTGCGGGAACTGACCCACTCTCGAATCTTCAGGCATACGCTGCCAAGTCACCTGCGTACTGCGTTTAATCAGGTGAGCTCAAGTTTCTTTAAGCTGCAGTGTGAAAGTTAGACATCAACTCGATCCTTTATGTAAGTTTCATTTCTCTCATCTCTTGCAGAAATGAAGCTTAATGGTTTTAAGTTTATGAATTTGATATGATTTTGTAAATGACCTTTTTCTACTTCATACTTCACAGAGATAGGTTGCTTTTCATGAATTAGCTCTGAGTATTGAAGTTTATCACTCACTTTGTTGTGTATTTACACCCTCCTGTTTGGCAGATATACAGGGAGCTAAACGAGAAGATGTCAGAGATTGAAACCCAGAGTATAAGGCTGGAGTGTTCTCTGAAAGGTGTAATGCGTGAAAGCTTCTTACAGAAGTTCATCTCCGACACACACTGGGAAAGTCTTAATTCACCCCCTGTAAGTCACAGAATAAGAAATCCATATTTCATTCTAATTCAAATTAAAGTCTAAAGAAATTTTTTAATTTTTTTTTTTTAATTATTTATTCTTTTACTGATTTACAGAAAGAGGATGGATTTGTGGTCTGGAATGATAAGTCCAGCATTATGATGGATTGGTTGGGTTTGGGTTCTAATGTCTTCCAGCAGAGGGAGACAGAGGATGCAAATACAAATGAAGGTATGCATTTTTTAGATCAAGTGATGCTCCACTGACATGGCAAATGAGTATTTCATAACTGGGTTTAAAACCAGCTCAATTGTGAACACTTTAAAAGTTCTAAAAAACATAAAAGTGACAATAAAAATCTAAACTCTTTGTAGATTCTGTTACTCAGTAATATAAAATAATCCACCATAAAGACAACTTCCCAGTCAGAAGATGGGGAAAAATACAATGTACATTTTAACACATACAACATGTATTTTTATGATATGTTGAATGTAGGATTGCATTGTCTTTCCTCTATGCTGACTTTTTATTTTATTTTATTGTGTTTTGTACTTCTATATCAATAGAATGACACATTTCTTTTCCACTGTGAGATTGATGTTATTTTCATGCACATTCTAATTTGAATGTTTTCTTACAGCTGAGGAAGCAATGGAGCAGGATGAAGACCTCATTGAAATCGCAGAGGAGGCAGATCTGATCCAAGCCGAGCGGGTGATTGAAGACGATTGGATGATCGGTGCCAGAGTTGGCAGAGATGAAAGAAAGAAAGGAGACATGGAGGAGGCTGTCAGAGCAGTGGAAGAGCTGATGCTGGCTATGAACCTGGACAAAGTCGACATACAGGCTGAGCAGAATGAGAAAGATTGGCAGGTAACAGTGAGACGTTAACCTTTGAGATGTTACACGTGGTAACATTTCACCACTTCATGTTATGAATTGTTTACAGCTTTCCCCTTTTTTGGTGTATATCTTAATTTGGCACATTAAAACCATCACCATGTCACCCAGTGGAAGGCCTAAAGCAGTTAGGTGAACCATGTCACATGTGTAATGCTGTAAAGGTGTGTACTCCAAAGTGTCTTCGGTACTTAATGCAGTCAGGAGGTTTAGATTAAAGGTTTACTAAAGTTAACTGTGGTTTCCAATGATTACTCTCAATGATGCTTTTTAAAGCATCTGATATCTGTGCTGCACTAGGATCCACTTGATGTTTCAAATGCTCCACACAACTTTCACTCTGTAAATAATCTGCCTCTGTACTGCTGTCTCTTCAAACTTTACCCATTGCATTGAATATAACAGAGACGCACTGCACATCTTATTTGAGTTAATGTATAACAAACCAGACAAAGTAACAAATGAATATCTTGTGGTAATGAACTGAAGGTGTGCAGACTAAAGTTGACCATGTCCTGATCTATGCAGATGCCACGGGAACAGAGGAAAAAGATGAAGAACAAAATCAGGAAAGAGTTGGGGAAGAGCTCAGTCATGACTGAGGAAGAGGAGGAAAACATCTTTGATGTTTGGAGTCTTACTCAAGAAGACAGATGGAAACTGTATCGGTGAGGTTGCAACCATATAATCTCTTTTTTCCCCATTAAGTTCTCCATCTATTGTAAATGTATCATTTTATCCCCTGTCTTATAAAACATGATGTCCAATCCATTCCCTTTTTAAAAAAAAAAATGTCCTCACTCTGCTTTGCTTCTGTCATCGTTCCAGCAACCTTAGTCTGGCAGAAGTGTTACATTCCCAGAGTGTATAATTAAGTCAACTAATCACCAGGAAAATGTATCCCAGAGGATCTTATCATCAGAGTCTAGATGCAACTCTAAACTTAACTTCCTGTAAAAACAGGGCTGTGGGGTCGTAATGTTCACTTAAACAAACAAACAAGCTGATTTTCACCAAAAAGGATACAAAATTCTTTTTTCCTTGTAGTTGTTTAACAAAACTGTGTTCTGGAGTGCATGTCACCAAGCTTATGCAGATTTTTTTTGTTACATTTTTAATTATTCATTTAAGCTTGGCTCAGTATTCTAACTGGAAGTAAAGTGATTAATGAGAAATGGCTTCCATATTTATTTTTCATTTCATCACTGTGTTTTACAATGATTAATGTACGGTGTGTCCGCAGGTTGTGGATGATGCGCTACAGGATAGAGCTGCGTACAAAAGCCCTCGCATCTGAACAGGCGTATCAGATGGTAGTGGACAGGCTTGCTGACGTAAAACGACGAGAGAACCTTCAAGTCCTCAAGAATGCCAAGGTACAGAATAACTGGATCGAATCTTAAATAATACATAATGCAATTAACAAGTTAACATTAAGCAGCAGTGCTGGTTGTATTTGCCAATATTTTTAGATTCACATCTCTGCCTCTGATAGCACCAGAGGCTTTACAAAAAAAAAAAACTCTTAGTGGTCAGACTCCTGGAAGTTACTGCATTATTGAAGAAATAGATGCCCATACTTTACACAGCCCCAGACCAGCTGTTCTTCACCCTGCAGCATCTGACTTTTACCAAAGTTCCCATTTTGAAATTGGCATTAAAAGTACAAGATACAATGCTTTAAAACTCTATAGAAGATAAAACAATCAAGATAGAATTCATTAGAACTGCATGTGCAATAAAACTAAAGGTCTTTTTCATTTAACTGAAAATGAACATCAGAGCTCGGGTATAACAGCTAATCTAATTTAGTAGGTTGAACACGCAGCTTCCCAAAAACTCAATTAATGTACTTTTATTAAAATTGGCTTAGTGGTAGTTAAAGGGGGCAAGAAAACAGTTCATTATGATGACAGAATTAATGGTAAATAGCTGAGGTAATAAACTACAATAGTGTGTAGATAAATGGAAATTTTTCATCAGGTTATCGGCATGACAACAACAGGAGCCGCCAAGTTCCGGGAAGCTCTGCAGGTATTATGTCCACGTGTTGTGATTGTGGAAGAGGCGGCAGAGGTTCTTGAAGCCCACATCGTCACTACTCTGAGCAAAGCATGCCAACACCTCATCCTCATAGGAGACCATCAGCAGGTAAGAGCTTATCTGGACAAACGGGAGACAATTTCCTGAAAAGTCATTCAACTCATTCTCATTAAACTTGGCTTGACTTTGTTTATGCCAGTGCAACCAGATCTGATTGAAGTTTACCATTTTACAACAACAATATTAAGACAATAAGAATTTTTCAAGAAAACTAGTTAATACAACAGACACAACAGATGAGAGGAATGATATTCTGGACATCAGCAGACCATCATACCGTAACTTGTCAGGGCCTGCCAAGTCCATATGGCAAGACAGCCTGTCTAGCGATCTGCAGCGTGTGATCACAACTACACACAGATCTATCACACCTCTCAATATTCTGTCCTGATCCCTCCTTGCTGTGTTTCTTCTGCTAGCTGTAAACTAATATTGCTTGTTGTACCTTGTTTGTTCATGGATTTATGCAATCTGTGGTACATTAACAAACCTTAATAATGTGAATTTAGTAAGTATTAGAATGGGATTTCAATGTTCACTTCAAAATAGCTTTCCTTGTAAATAGGTCTTTGAAATCAAGTGCCCTCACTATACTTTAGATTACTGTAATCCGCTCTGTCTGAAGCTTCACTCTTTAATATGCCAGACATGTTGGCTATATGTGACTAACTTTCAAATGAATAAATTACTATGGAAAAGATATGTGATTAATCACTTTTAATTATTGATAGATCAAATTAGAGCAGCTAACAGATAACCAGCCAAGGGATTCTGGTGGGTCAAATTGGAGTTATTTTATGGTTTTAAAGCTTTTAAAATCATTTAATCTCCTTTTTAACTCCTAAGTATTCCGATCATTGTCTTTGTAGAAACTCATCTTGAAATTGTAATGGAGGTAGATGGCTCACACTTTCCAAATAGAATAAGCTTTGGCATCATTGTACTGTTCATTAATCTCAGGTTTGGTGTTGAATCGAGCAGAACACAATGCTACACATTTATACTAGAATTTGTCTTGCCTCCCCCACACCCCTCCCACATGCAGTTTGTGCACAATCACACTCTGTCCTCTTGCTAAATTAGGTTTGCACAAACATACACAAACACTAGCACTACCACCCACAGGCAGAATGGGGAATAAAAGTTTAAATGTATTTACATATATTTTATATTCCCATGCAGTCATCCTAACAGACCAACTCAGGTAATATTACTACAGACTGTTGATTTTCTCCTGGGTTTCAGAACTCTATAATACATTTTTACTAGCAATTGTGTTGCCAGTGATCTGATTGCTTTCAGCATGAGATTTAGAAAGCATTTTACTCTTAAACTATTTTGATGTTTGACTATTAAAGGAGAGAAGGCAAAACCTGGTAAGAAGATTTTAATATGAATGCATGAATGATGTTGTCAATAATGAAAAACTAAGAAATATAACAGAACCTGTTTTAAAAATGATAAATGTGATTTTATTTTTTTATTTTTTTTGCTTTCAGCTGCGTCCAAGTGCCACAGTTTATGAGCTTGCCAAGAACTTCAACTTGGAGATGTCCATGTTTGAGAGGCTTGTACGGATGAGACTGCCTTATGTGAGACTCAACTACCAGGTTTGTGCCTCTGTTTATCTTTTTACAATATTGAGTTAAAGGCAAAAAAGTGGACAGATTTTCACTTTGAGATACCAAGTTATAGTATGTTTGTGGGTGTTGCACAGGCCTAAATGCCTGTTTGAGATTGTGTTGTTTACCTGTGTTCTTCAGCATCGTATGAGGCCAGACATTGCCCGTCTCCTGACTCCACACATTTACACAGAGCTAGAAAATCATCCCTCTGTCCTGGAGTATGAGAACATCAAGGTAGTTACTGCTTTTCTGTCCTACAATGTCTCAATTCACTTTGTGTGTGCAAATATTAGATTAGGAATATTAAAGAAATACATGATATAAATATTAAAGATTAACACACAATGTGTTTGCTTTAATCTCATTAGGGCCTCAAGACCAATTTATTCTTTGTGGAGCACACCCACCCAGAAGAAGAGATCACAGATGGAAGAAGCCATCAGAACACTCATGAGGCAAAGTTTGTTGTCGCTCTTTGTCGCTACCTTCTCCTCCAAGACTACAAACCAGAACAAATTACCATCCTCACAACCTACACTGGTCAGCTCCACTGTCTGCGCAAAAATATGCCCTCAAGTGACTTCTCAGGGGTCAAAGTCCATGTAGTGGACAAGTATCAGGGAGAAGAGAATGACATTGTTTTATTGTCTCTCGTGCGTAGCAACCTGCAGGGTAAAGTTGGCTTTTTGAGTATTCCCAATCGTGTCTGTGTAGCCTTATCACGTGCCAAAAAAGGTCTTTACTGTATTGGTAACAGTGAGATTCTGAGAAAAGTCCACCTGTGGAGCAACATCTTCCACACCCTGAGAGAGAAAGACCAGGTTGGCAAAGCGCTGACCCTGTGCTGTCAGAATCACCCAGATCGACAGATACAGGCCTCTTCTGGTGAGGATTTCAAACAAGCACCTGAGGGGGGGTGCACCCAGCCTTGCCAGTTCCGTTTGGATTGTGGCCATGTTTGTTCAAGAGTCTGCCACCCATATGACCCAGAGCACAAGGATTATAAGTGTGGGAAGAAGTGCGAGAAGATCCTTTGTGATCAGGGACACAAGTGCACGTTTGTGTGCCATAAAGAATGTCCAAAGAAATGTCCAGTGAAGGTTGAGAAAATCATACCGCAGTGTCAACATACACAAAAGGTTCCTTGCCACCAAGACCCAAACAAATTTGTATGCCAGGAACCTTGTCATAAGCTGCTGAGATGTGGACATCCATGTGATTCAGTATGTGGGGATAAGTGCACCAGCAAGTGCAAAGTAAAGGTCACCTTGAAACTCAAATGTGGACACAGCCAGCAAGGTGCTTGCCATTACCAAACACAAACGGATGAGCCTGAGTGTAGGGCCCCGTGTGAACACCTACTAGAATGCGATCATGCCTGCCGTGGTAGCTGCGGTAGGTGTTATCAGGGACGCTTCCATAGCTCCTGTTCCCACCGATGTGAGCGACTTCTGGTTTGCTCTCACAAGTGCATGGAACCATGTACTCGCGATTGCCCACCCTGTCAGAGGCCTTGCGAGAACTGCTGTGTCCACAGTAAATGTATGAAGCCATGTGGGCAACCATGTGCTCCTTGCATTGAGCCCTGTGCCTGGCAGTGTCCTCACCAAAGCTGCAAAAAACTTTGTCACGAGCCATGCGATCGTCCACCGTGCACCAAACGCTGCACAAAGACCTTGGATTGTCGCCACCCTTGCATTGGTCTGTGTGGAGACAAATGTCCAAGCAAATGTCGCATCTGCAATCACGATGAGGTCACAGAGATTTTCTTTGGAACCGAAGATGAGCCTGAGGCCAACTTTATTCAGCTGGAGGACTGTGGACACATCTTTGAATCTACAGCCATGGACCAGTACATGACCATGGATGCCAACAGCCAGGCAAACGAAGGAGAGGAGGTGGCCATAAAACTAAAGGAATGTCCCAGATGTAAAACTCCAATACGTAAGAATCTACGATATGGATCACACATCAACCGCAGTCTGGCTGAGATAGAGATGGTAAAGAAAAAAATAAATGGAAAGCTGCCCAATATTGAAGAGAAGAAAAAGACTCTTCATAATCAGTGGACAGATAATCTTCAAACGTGTGAAACACATCTGAAAGTGGAATATAATCGACTTGGTGACAAACTGAAAATAAAAAACCTCACAGCAAATGATCTGTGGGTCGTGGAGAACAAGATTGATTTCATGGTAAGAGTTGCAAAGCTTCTGGATATTGAAAAGAGAAGCATGTTTTTCAGGGACGGCTATACATTTCGACAGCGTGTCACACTGTTCTTGTGTTGGCTCGATGACCCTCTCCAAAAATTCACAGACCAACAGATCTTAGATTTGCAGAGAGAGCTTTGCAGACTCAACCTCATGGCGGAACTCAATTCCCGTTGCCATATGGCAGAGAAAATAGGAAAAACTGATGAAATGCATTCCGAAGTACAAGAAATCAGAGATGCTTTGGAAATAGTGGGCCAGTTCACTGAACCCAATCAACTAAAAGTTAAACAAGCTCTGAAGGGACTGGATGCAAAGTTTCCAGTCAGAGGATTGGGAATCAGTGACGAGGAGAGAAAGATGATTGTCTCAGCCATAAAAATGCCACCAGGACACTGGTACAAGTGTCCTAATGGCCACGTTTATCTCATCACAGAGTGTGGAGGAGCTACCGAGAGAAGACGTTGTCCTGATTGTGATGCTACGATTGGTGGGGCAAACCACACACTCGAAAGTGACAACGAAGTTGCCACAGAAATGGATGGATCACGGCACTCTGCTTGGTCTGAGGCCAATAATCTTTTTAACTTTGAAAATCTGCACCTCTAATAGCCATTTCAGAGACGCCTGTGGTTGCTTTACATTTTAAATGCAAAAAACAAACGTTTGGTCTTAGGTCCTGTTTGTACTGCAACAATTTTTTTATTGAAAGCTGGACAAGTAGCATCCTTAGAAAAGCCATTGAGCACTGTAATTACAGAAGATTATATAGGTTTCTGCCAAAAGAGATGAGTAATGCAAAAAACTGTGCATGAAATAAATTAAATGAAATTGCATGAAATGTAATTTTAAACATTTTTAAATGTACTTGAGCATCATCATCACTTAACTGTAATACTTTTGGTGTGTTCAATGATGAATTAATGTTGCAAATTGTGTTTATAACTGCTGCAGAGTGCACCAGTAGGTGGCAGTAAAGCACCATAGTATAACACACTGTATTTAGTGATTTTCAAGCTCAAAATTAAGTTTGTTTAGACCCATGAGCAAATTCTTTTCTTTATTTTACACACACTTGCTATGACATAAGATGGGAGAGGTGTATTGTATTTTTCTGAAGAAGTAATGCTTTTCTTTTTCTTTTCCATTAATCTGTATTGATAAATAAAATAAAAAGATGTGCAGAAACATGTAAGACAAACATTTATCATTTTTAGACTTGCTACTCCGCTAAAATGTTAGCAGCTAATGCATGAAAAAAAATCTCACTATCAGAAGCCTTTTTACTCTCTTGCTTGCTGCAACCACACTTTGAGCCAGGACCAGCAAGAGTTAAAGCATTTGTGCCTTTAACAGGATATCATTGGCAGTGGAGCCAAAGAAACAATCTTGAAATAGCTTCCATTCTTCTTCACTATACAAGAGTCCCAGTTGTAGAGGTTTATTTTGCCATTTTGTAACAGCTTGCATCACTTTATTACATGATAAATGTGTCCCTGTCACAGACATGGCTCCAATGCAAACTGTGCGGTCTGAAGGAAGGGGGATGGATATCAGGGAAGCGTTAAAACTGAACAAACTTTAAAAGCTTGCCACTTTCTGAGTATTTATAGGATTCAAGCATCATATTGAGGGAGAGCTGGATGAAAGGTGATGCTGGAGAAAAAGTGTAATAACCTACAAGGTGGACTGACTCATCTATCATGCCAGTTTGCCTTAGAATATGCTATTGTCAAGAGTTTCAACCAGTGTGCCTCTGTAATAAAAACAACCTGGCTGCTCCACCAGCCACTATTCCAGTGTACAACGTGTAGTTTAGTTTACTGTCTATTCTCTGTGAAGTGAAATAGCTGCTGACAGTGTTTGGTAAACAGCTTAAAAACTAAAAGATAAAGTAGACATATTCTGGACTCCTATGGTTAAAGGATTCCTTGTTGCACATGCTTAATATATATGTATATGTACAGTGTGACTAGTAACTTTCAGATTTAATTGTTTAATTGTGATTAGGATTATGAGGAGCTGTATGATTTTAGGGTTGCACAGTGGTATGGTGTGGTTGGCACTGTCACCTCATAGTAAAAAGGTTCCTAGTTTGAATCTCAACCTGAGCCCTTCTGTGTAGAGTTTGCATGTTCTCCCTGTGCCTGCATGGGTTCTCTGCAGGTACTTTGGCTTCCTCCCACTTTCAAAAAACATGTATGTTAGGTTAATTGGTGATTCTAAATTGATAGTATGAATTAGTCTCTGTGATGGAGCACCAACCAGTCCAAGATCTTACTGGTCGGAGTACATCCTGGAATATGCAGTTTATTGGCCCCAGTCCCCAGTGACCCCAAAATGTATAAAAACAAGTAAAATAAATGTATGATGGGATGCAAAAATGTATTTTCTGGGCGGAAGAGACTCTTTCTTTACTGTCTCTGGTGTAGTCAATGGATCTTTACGGTAAAGTAGACGCTAAATCCTTTGTCCTATCTCCAGATATATAGAAAGAATTGACAACAGAGAGCGATTGAACTGATGGGTAGAGTCTGAAAGATGGGTTTGTACAGGATGTTGCAAAGTAAACTCAATATCTGACTAAATAGATAGTATTGGTATGTTTCAATATAAACCTAGAAGCACTCAGAACCCAGACCTCTGCCAAGCCATTGTCTATCTATCTATCTATCTATCTATCTATCTATCTATCTATCTATCTATCTATCTATCTATCTATCTATCT
>JAOXYM010000003.1:17739652-17754480 GCA_028567055.1 Leptatherina wallacei | reverse complement strand
TATCTATCTATCTATCTATCTATCTATCTATCTATCTATCTATCTATCTATCTATCTATCTATCTATCTATCTAGTAAAGAATCCTTTAAAAAAAAATCCTGGATCCAGGTGGTGATCTAGCTCACCCCCAAATTCTAATCACTTGTTCCTTATTCCATTTCTGAAATTTCCTGAAATTCAATCAAAATCTGTCAATAACTTTTTCAGTTATGTCGCTAACAGACAAAAAAACCAACACTGCTTGAATACATGACTTCTGCCTTGGAGATAATGAAAAAAGTGTTTTCCTCAACAACCAAACAGAAATACCATTGAAACTTTGGTTAACAAGTAATCTTCAGGGTCAAAAAAAAAAATCAGAGTATGCCATCACCGAAATTAAAGTTCAAAAGTGAGAATAAAAGCAAGCAATAAGAGAGATACTGTGAATACACAAAATATGAGAAGTGAATTATGAGTGCTCTTAGATAAAAGAAAAAAATCACTCATGTTTTTGTTCATTCAAGGTGGATTTGGTTTGTTATAACTTTGTTGGAATATATTTTGGTATTATTTCATATAACCATGGTCCTTAATGAAAAAAAACAAAAAACTTTTAATTTAGTCTCTAGCTGCTTTTGATAGTATCGTTTTCACCTCCTCCCATTTAAAAATCAGCCAGAGGTAAGAATGTTCAGTGTTAATCTACTCCTCAGAAAAAAGCACCTGAGTTCATATACAGAGACTGAACTGTTGGTATTATGCTGGCTAAGGGTAATGGGTTTGTATTATCAGAAAATTGCTCATTAATTTTCCCTTGGAGGGTTTTCATCAGCACAGCAGGTTGGGGTCCAAAGTTTCTATGAGACAGACACTGTGTGATGTAATGTCATACTGTAGATGGAGAACACAACAGCCTTGTTCTTATGCCAAAAAGATCTAAAGCAAATTTATGAAAACATTAGTCTTCGGTATCATGCATTACCTTCAAGTATCTTCATTTGCTATAAGCCATGCCTCCATGTTGAATTATAAATGAGATGTTGTTTACTTGGTTGTCCTCCAGAGAAGTTTTCTTTTAACTTTGTTACTGCACTGCATAATTGCAGCTTGCTTATGCATGCAAACTATTAGACACTTCATACGAAGCAGGGAATTAGTGGGACATTTTAGTTAAATAACAACACTTATGTAATCATCCTATATCTTTACACCTCTTGATTTAAGAAAAAACAAACTTTTTTTTTAAAACATGCACTTTGAAGTCTTTTAGTTATATTCCACTATATTTTTGCCTCGCACACTTGATTACAAATCACTTAGATTTGAGTCCACCTGCATCATTTGTGGCAGTAAACGTTTGTTTAGCACAAGTAGTTTTGAAAGAAAGGACAATCAAGATTTCATTATATAGCTCAACATTCTTACTGGCTGTAATTTTCTCAGAATTGGTCTGCATATCCAGATTGAGACTCTAACAATGCAGATCTCTGGGCTTTTTCACTCACTAACTGACAATGGCAGAGTCACTTAGCTTCAACTGGTCTCCTATTCCTGCAAGGCCTTTGCTCCCACAGGTGTTTTGGGTTCTGTTAACATGATGCTCATTTCCCACTGGATTTGACTGATCCTCATCAGCTGAATCAGAGTCGGAGCATACCACATAGAGAGGCAGACACACGCACACACACACACACACACACACACACACACACACACACACACACACACACACACACACACACACACACACACAAACGGGACACACAGTCATACTGACAGAGCAAGCAGAGACAAAGATAAAATCAAGGGGAAAATAGCAAGATTGAAATGGAAGGGGCTCTAGCAGACTGATTGACTGATCTGTTTTCAGGCCACCAGAGACTCTGCTGATATAAGGAAGAAGTCCAGAGCCAGAGAGAGATATGAAGAGAAAATGGGCCCGATTTGATATGAGGTGAAAAGAGTAGTTTGACTGATCCTCCTCTCCACTGGGCCAGCGAATGTGATGTGAAAAGAGATATTCTAAAATACATAAAGAGAAAAAAAAATCAATATCAAAAGAAAAACAAAGTCAATGGTGAATGTGAGATAAAATGTGAATGTAAG
Source organism: Leptatherina wallacei (assembly GCA_028567055.1). NCBI lineage: Eukaryota > Metazoa > Chordata > Actinopteri > Atheriniformes > Atherinidae > Leptatherina > Leptatherina wallacei. Next base: position 17,752,391 of record JAOXYM010000003.1, on the reverse strand, counting down.
TTAAAACAACTGAAAATAAACAACCAACTAGAAGAGTGAGGCTGACATTTTTATTCAGAGTGTCAGATTCAGCTCCATTACCAAACGTGCCTTCACTTTTACAGCCACAGTTGTACTTTCAAAGTAACAGTTAATTGAGATGTTAGCATGAACCCCAGCAAATCTGTTGCTATTTAAGTAATTTGATGAATTACCATTACAGCTTATGTAAATGATGGTAAGTTTGAAAAGAAACAATTAATCAAGCCATTTAAAATTTACAAGTAACTGTATGTTTTGAGATATATCTGGGAAGGATGAGATTTCTCCTAGTCTTTAAACATTTGTGAAGTGGGATCAACTTAATAAAAACAACTAATAGCTTAAAAAACTATATAAAAGAAAAAGCCAAATATCTTATGTCTACAGAGCCTGTCTAATGACATCAATACAAAAAAAATTCACTGGTGGTCACATATTAATAAAGTGAGAGACCAGGATAATGTGGCCATGTGTTCCATCAACAACTTGCCCAATGTCTGCATATTGTTTTTGCTTCAAACTATGCACCTTCTGCACCCGAATTAAGTGTCTCTTACTTAAGTTATTTTCTGTTGTGAGAAATTATGTTATCTGCAGTGATAAATCACAACATATTGCAGGATAACATTTTAACGGACCATTTCAGTATATAATTGTGGCAGGACAAAGGAGGACCTGGGCGGGGATTGTACCCACAACCACCTGGATGAGAGTAACACACACTGACCAGTCAGCCAAAGGGATATCAACGTGTATGACTCTCACCTGGGAGGTTGTGGGTTCAAGGCCCTGCCCGGGCCCTCCTTGTCCCTGCCACATAATGTTTTGGGACATATGTCCCCCCCAGGGTTACCAAAGTGTAGGCAGACTTGGTGTCCTTTCTAACTTTGTTGTTTTGTTGTTGAAATATTCAGTTTCATGTGACTTCAGTAAGCTTGGTTACAATATAATAATGTCTCAACATTAAAACCAAATAGAATTAAATAATTAGACGACGAACATGTGTGTAAAATGTGGTAACCTGTTTCCTCGCATTAGTAATCCATGGGAGAACATCGTGTGGCCACGCCTTAAGGTTTTTTTTGTTTTTCTACATGTCACCAGACAGCCTCTGGAAGTTAAAGTGGACCTAGCATGATTATTTCCACTCATTTCATTTCTACTGCTTTGTTCCAATTATTCCAAATAGATTGTTACTGTATCATAAGGAGGGATAACTTTCTCTTAGGGAAGCTACGTCTGAGGGGGATTTGGGGAAAATGTTTTCTGATTGGCCGAATTCCTGAAGGTGTGCAGAGTAGTCAGTAACTCATGAGAGCCACTACTCCAGTCGCTAGTTCACATGCTGCAGCATCTTGTAAACTGGGAATACTTAACAGATATGCTGTTTTGGAGCATGACATCACCTCAAATCCAGCTGTATATGAAAGCCAGAACTGGATCCAGAATTTGAAGGTGAGCAGCATGACAAGCTGACACAACACAGATTACAGCAGGATGTGTGTTTGGTAAACTGCAGTTTTGCAGCATTGGGGATTAAGCAGTCTTTCTCATGATAAATCCATTTGTCTCCATACTCCTGTGTTAGTGGGTGCAGATGTAGGAAGAGTAGAAAAATGTCAGCTGAGGCAGAAAGCATCCGCTGCAAATATGTGGAAAGGTAATGATGCTCACACACTCTCCCATTGTTTAAGGTGGTTTAGTAAACTTTCTTTGTGCACAATGTATGAAGTGCATAGGGGGATTGGTAAATGCAAACTAAGGTTGCTTGTGTGAGTAACTAAATGTTTGTGAGTGTTTGTAGAAACAAAACACTACAACAACATTGCTATTTTCCTCTGAGATTAATAAATAAAGTATTTTTTAATTTAATTTAAAGCCCAACACACAATTCAAATCTACTTGATGCAACTGTGGATTTTGAATGACAAGTGCAGATGTGAACTAAACCATTTTGCACTTTTTTAAAGGGGTCTCAGACAACATCCATCATAACTGTTAAAGCAAAATTCTATCTCTCAACCACTTCATTCAGCTGGGGGGACTTTATTATAATTACAAATTTCTAAATGCAACACCCAAACCCTTTTATTCCAGACTTTTAGAGTAGCCTTCCCTGTAGTGGGTCCTAAACCAGAACCCTATACCTCCCCCAGTCCAACGCCCCTGCTTTTGGTTACCCAGTGAACAAATATACCTGTTAATGGCCCTTCACCATCTCAACCCAGGTTTGGCCAGTGAGGTGGCCATGGCTGCTGTTGTATTTCAGCTGGGGTCTTTCTGTGGCTTCTCATTTCATCCATTCCTCACTCCACATGCTAAATAGCCACCTCACAACATAAAGGAGTTGTTTCTTGCTGTGTAAATACATAAACTTAAAATGGCTGTGGTGGATAAAGTGTATGCTCAAATTAGGGTGCACTGTCTGGTGAATGTGACCACAGAAGGAAATCTGTGAGCTATGTTGTGATATTGGTCAGGTTGTCCGGGGGAAAAAATAAAATAAAAATTGGAGTGAGAGTTCAAGACTACTGGATAGATTGAATTCCTTCTGCACAAAAATACAAAAATATGTATATACTGCTTTGTTTTTCTTTTAACTTCGGGTGATGCTAACGGTGGCAATACATTGTTTTATCACATTGTAGATAAGTCACAAAACATGGGACAATTTGTGTGTGTTGGACACACAACCTTGGGTTTTAATTGATACTTAATTGTAGTATGGGCAGTGCATTAATAACTTATTACCTTTGGGCCTCTCATGATACTAGCCAGGCAACTCCTTATGGGGGGGGGGGTGTCATCACATCAAAATTTTGATTAAGGCAGTGGGAAAAGCACAGACCCTGATCGCATTTTTGTTCACCATCCAGGCTGATTTAAATGTAAATTCATTTTTACCTCAGCTCCTCCCATCTTCACAGTGTCTTGGTAAGTAAGGCGAGAATGATATAGAGAAGAGGGAAATTCTGCCCAGGTAAGCATATTTAGTTCGTGAGGGTCTGATTCTAAACTAATTTGAATAACTGTGTGAAAGCCAATTTGGTTTAATTGAGCTCTGCTCCTCTGAACACCTGCAACTAGATTAGTGACTGACATTAAGTTGTTTTGCTGCATTGGGCTTCCAAGTGCTGCTCTTGCCGCTTCATAACTCTGGATTTACCTCCAAATTTTTAATACAAGACCATATGTGCTTTGCAGAATATGCAATGAGCTTGGCTTAGTGCAGAGCAGAAGTGAAATAGGGCAAAAAAAGAGGGAAAATAACACCCAGGCTAATCCATTTTACTCTCCTGTGCCATGAGTATTGTGACAAAGATGGTTTATTACCATTACGATCAGTGTATGATTATCAGTATGTATTAGGGCATCTCACCATTGAGCAAAGCCCCAACAGGCCGTGACAGGACTAAAACAAACTGCGTTTCTGCTCCATTGAGGGAAAACATTAAGCAGAGATGCACTTCCCCCCAGGCACAACCCCAGTACAGCTAAATCTGCCAGGGATGTTGAATAGGTATTTGTGTGAGGATAAACCGGCACACTCCCCACCTGTCAGCTTTTTGTTGATCTGTGCATATGTATAATTTGTGAACTACCAAACCAGGCAGCCTCCCTCCCCTCCTGTTTTTTTACTGCCCTGCAATAAAACATTTGTCATTATGCCACTTTATTCCTGGATGAATGAAACATGGAAGTCAATGACTATCGATACACAATTTTTCTCTTCTGACCAGACAAGTACTCAAAATAAAGATAAGGATGATAGAAGGCGAATGAAAGCATAGTGTGAGAAACTCCTTAAAAAACATAAAACAAGATGTTAAATTTTCTGTTTAGCTATTTTTCTTTATTATCAATGGACTGTTGCGAGTCACACTCAGCTTCACTGTGTGACTCAGCAACTTTGACTCGCATGCAAACACTGCATTTTTTTTCTTAACGTCTATTCTCAGTTAAATATGATTGACACAATAGACCACCTGCATGGAGAATTTTCAATTAACTGTATGCTATAATGTAAACCAGTAGACTGTGTAAAATATAAGTTTTACATCCAAATCTGAAAAAGAAAGCCTATGCAGAAAACACTGCATTTCATCTAATGGCTATCAGGGAGGCACTAATGTGGGTTCCAATATGAACTTTCATTGTAAAAATGTTTATTGGATTAAGACTGCTGTTTACTGTTACCCTAGTTAACATTTGAATAATTACTTTATGGATTATAAATTGATAGTTGGTATTATTTTGAGTTTCATATGACAACAAAGTTCTCGATCACATTCACTGGTTGCTTGTGGTGTCTATCTGAAGACTTTGGTTTAATTTATGGATACACCATATGAAAGGGACTCACGGAATTAATGTTCAGAATGTAAGGTATGCGAAATTAATGAGTACATCAAGGTGTGGGCTTAATGGAAGGATACGTGCAATATTTTGCGTGTGCAAGCCAGCACATCATCCATTATTCTCAAATGGAAAAAGTTGGTTAAACTGGTCAGATTGAAGCTATTGCTGACTTAACAGTATGTGACAGCTATTGTTTGGAACTTTTCAAGGGGCACAACTCTTGGACCATGAGAGGCTAAATCTGATGAAACAAACATTCAATGATTGACTACAATTCCCCAAAGTGTAATTCATAAATACCATCACTGTGAAACCTTGTGATGGTTACTGTGCTGAAGCTTATCTCATATTAGAATATTCAGGATAGAGAGTGCAGAAAAATAGGATGCAATCTGAGGTGAGAACCTTTTTTCAATCAGTTTATGATCCTATTCTTGGGGCAGAGATTAACATTTAAAAGAAGACAATAACCTATTGGGATAGGCTATTCGGAAAACACAAGAATGAAAAAAGTCAGAAAGAGAAAATCAAGCTATTGACTTAATTATCACATTAACATAATTATCACTTAAACTTGTAAATATGTTGCAGATTATATAGAGAATTACAATTTTTCATTTTTATTTGTCTGTAACTGTTTTGTTAAACTGTATGTCTCTCTTGAGAAAGATCCCCTGTGTCTCAATGAGATTACTTGTAAAAACAATGGTTAAAAGGCACCTTGAATTGTCGTGTACATGAAATATGCTATACAAATAAACTTGCCTTGCCTTGCCTAAATAAAAAAAAATAAAATAAAATAAAAAAACAGAAAAAAGCACGAGTTTACCAGCAGCTTATGTACAGGATTAATTTTAGCAACAGAATTTGCTCACATCCTGGTGCTAATACTTATTTTTGATCGTCATGGTAATTAATTAATTGTTGATTAATTAATGATGCATTAGTCAGATTTTGTAAATGCTAATTTTGTACTTGTACTTGTTGTACTGGCCATAGCAGATGGCTTATGCCTTGTGACTGCAGCTAACAGTTTTCCAGAAGCATATTAAGCACTTTTAGGCCCAACATTTAGTTCATCCTTTAGCTCTGAACAAACAAATTGCATCTCCTCTCTATATAGATTAGTTACTCTTCTAAGAACACACAATATGGGAATAATTTTTGGATAGTTTTTTAAACAGAAATAGCCTTTCCTTACGCAATGCCTCAATGCCGTTTGTCATGAACCTGATGAATTCATCAACCCTTAAATCCTCCTGGCAAGACTGCAAACTAAGTGAACTCCCAAGAATTAAATTTTGTAAATGGGATAACTGAATTAGAAGACCTTTTTCCTGACCAGATGTATAGACCACGTGTCTCAGCTGTAGTCTTTCTAATGAGGAAACTAAGCTCTTTGAAGCAATAAAAGACAACATTTTCTGTGTCATTTGCTGTAAATATTTACTGGAGCTACTGCAAGGATGGTATCTCCTATCTGCCAATGTATTCTGCCAACTGAACAGTGCGAAATGTAGGGAAAAGCATTAGGGCCACTGAAGAAAAAAAAGTCAGAATTCTGACTTTAATCTCAGAATTCTGACTTTTTTCCAAAAACTAAGAAAAACATTTTTGGTGGGAAGATTTTTTTTTTCCATATCTGAAAAAGATCAGAATTCTATTTTTTTCTTAAGTGTGTAGAGTTGTTGAAATCAAATGAAACAATGGCCAGAACATTAAGAAATTCACACTTTGCAGTGTTCCCATTGTAAAAAGATTTTAAGACTGAGTATAATACCAATATTTAGAGAACCATGGACATATTCATTGTAATGTATTAATTTATTGTAAACTTGTTTGTGATCACCTTTACAAAACATGTTCTTATAAACAAACATGTATTAGACAAATCAAAAGTTGGTAGAAAGACAGTCACAGTTTCAAAGTTTGCTTCAATTTAAGTTTAGAATGAATTGTTTTTAATGTGTTTGCTGTATGAGGATAACTACCTTCATGTAAACAAACAATGATGCACAATAAGTAGAGGCGCAAACAACATTTGTCAACAATGTCAACTTTGGTTGTTTAGAGGCCAATAATACTTTGAGCCACAGATACCCCCCCCCCAAAAAAAGCCATTTGAATCAAGCAATATGCTTGAACATTTGAATTACTCAACATGTGATGCTGTCTTTGCTAAACCTCTTGGTATTTTATTCTTTTCAGGCTGCTTGTATTGCAGTGTGGCTCCCTGCTGAGTGCACCACTGAATCCCTTCAGACAGTGGCATTGGCCAACAAATACATTTATATGCATTAACCCTTGTCTTGTAGAGACTTGATCATAATAAGTAATGTTGCTGGCAGCAGATCATATCAACTTATACTTTTAATGACTTGTAATGTGGATAAGTTGACAAGGCCGATGCCATACTGGAAAATAATGGCAAATTTCTCTGCAGCTGGTTTTTGGACTCTGTTGGAGATGACGCCAGAGGAGCCTTATATCTGCTGTAAGTTAATCATTTACTAATTTCCAATCAAATTATATGTTAAATTTTTCGTTTTTCTAAAATCTGGGCTTTTGGTATTTGTGTTGTGTATCTTGTCGAATATAAGGTGGTCTATAGCTGTATTTCAGTGTTTCAGATGTGTGTTGGATAAGTTTGAGGAAATGATTTGGACATCTCTGCCTCCCAGCTTTAGAGAAACCTAATTTAAATAAATCTTGTTTCACACTAGTACATGGTCTCAAGAGAAAAGAATGAAAAAGATGTGAAAATGAAAATCAGGGTTTTGGTGCATATAAATATATTCTGTAAAACAAGCCTGGAATCTGCATGTGAACCTCTCCTGAGTTTATCTGAACTACAACCATTTAGAGAGGACAAACAGAGACATGATTACTAGTGTCAGTATTCAGTAAGTCTTAGCCCGCCTGGCTGCTTCTTTCCCAGCAGGGAGGAAACAGCATTGTCTTGTTCACACCTTTTATGCTTTGCTGAGTTCATTTAAATGTGTGTACCGTTGTGTCACTCTCATTTCATTGGCTGATTATTATGACTAGACTCTAGATAACATCAAATCACCCATATATTTTTTTTTAAACTTTGTTAGAGAAGATTTTCATGTGTAAATCAGTACAAAAGGTGAAGTTCCTTTAGTTAATAATCAAAACTGCCACAGATGTTGGTCTCAACCTGTGTAGATTTGAGCTCCTGAAAAACAGCAAATATCTTCAGTTTAAATTCTTTTGAGCTACTTTTGACTACAGAATCTTTTATCAGTGCAATATAAACTTGCAAAGATTTTATGTCCTAAGGACTTGGAAATATTTCCAAAATAGTTATAATATTTGAAAAATAAATTTTTGAATGAAAGTGTTTTAAAAGGATGCATTCCTGTAAATGTATTATTTGTTTACTGTGAGGGGAACCAAGAATATTTTATTTATCTGTTGCACTTAATATTTTCCCCTTTGGTATTAATAGATGATGGGAGATTCACAGTGCTTTAATAAATAAATTTGAATTGAATTGAATTGAATAGGTGGGCTTTATAAGTTAGAAGTGATGCAAGCTGAAATAAAATCTATTCTGTAAGCCTATAATACAGTAAATATAGTTGTGCAATTATTAATTATTATCTAAATTTGAATACATATACACCAAACCTTTACTAGAACCTTAAACTCGACTAAAGGCTTGCTTTCATACTTTTAGCTGACTGAATAGTGGGAATAATGTTTAGAAAGTAGAGCTGTACATTATGTAATGTCCATGGATTCACTATGGGACTTAAATTCCAGATTTGTAGTTGAAGACCTTCTGTCTTTCTGTTTCTCAGATTAACTAAGTGGAAATGTTCGGTGCTTTGAACACTGTGGAAGCAGTGAGAATGAATTTGGATAGTTGTCAAGGCAGAGATTGTCCCATTGTGCTGCAACAGCAAAACATGAGGAGAGAAGCCATTAAAAAGCCCTCTGTCAGTGTTTTTAGTGACAAAGGTGCACTCACAGTGACAGAGAACAGAAACTCACCTGATCCCTATAGCACTATCTGATAAGGCATAGCTGACATAACTTGCCTATTACATGCTTGTAACACAGACAGATATCTGATGATTTCTGTATACTTTAAAGGGGCGCTATTATGCTAATTTCAGGCTAATTAATTTTATATACAAGTCCACAAGGGCAGGAATTGATCAAGCATTTTTCACAAACCCCTTTATTTATCTTAGATCAATCCTCTCTGTAGGCCCTCAGATCAGCCTCTGCCAGATACAAGCAGAATGAGACTCTTCCGCCCTGAGCCCCGCCTCCCCCCTGATGTAGGCTGCCTCTGATTGGTCAGCTGCCAGGAGTAGTTGTCGGTAGCGTGCACATCAACTGTTTTCGCTGTCATAGAAACACGGGCAGATCTCATAAACAAAACAAAGTAAGATAAATAGTCACTAAAAAATGTCAACACAAATCATACAGCCATATATTCGAGCCCAAAAGAGACCCCGAAAATGAGGGTGAATTCAGCAACCCGCAGCAACAAATGCAGCAGAATGAATTTGCTTGGTAAACACTCTGCTTACTCGCTTTATATATTTAAACATGCCCCTATTAATAAGTGTACATGTGGCAAATGAACCACAATACCAACAGAGGTGGAAAACGTCCGTTGCCAAGAAATAAATAAGCTAATGATGCCATTTGCTAACACTATTTGCTAGTTTGACCGTTGCTCACACTAACGTGTCGAAACAGAACAGATAACAATTATACTCACAGCTTGTGGCTCAGGATCAGAAACATGGTCCTTGATTGTAGGAACAGACCTTCCTTTCAGCAAAAGCCTGGTCACAAATCTCCCATTGTACTGGCCCTTATTCATCAGAATTCTGACTTTTTTCTGAAAACGAACTAAATAAATAGAAAATTTTAGGGAGAATTTTTTTTTCATTTCTGAAAAAAGTCAGAATTCTAAGATTATTCAGAGATTTGCAGAAATCTGACTTTATTCTTAATATCCAATGACATTCCTGAATGTGTTGAATGTGATTCAGAAGGTTCGAAATATAGGTGGGGTACTGAGGGGGCTGTTGGGCCTTTTGGGGTTTTTCTCAGGTGAGTGACCCTATGGCTTGGCGGAAGTCTGCGCTCTCTGAGTGCTTCAGTTATTATTATTATCATTGTTGTCTCTTTTTCCCCCTAAAGTTTTCACACATGCACCTTGTTTTATTTTTCGTATTGTTCCTTGTGCTGTCTTTTTTTGTTTATTTAAATGTTAATAAAAAAGATTTTAATTAGGAAAAAAAAAGTTTGCTGTGAAAATTACCTATTGTGTACAAATGAGGAATATTCAAGGCCACTGTTGCCATCCACAGTCAATCTTTTTGTTTTAAACAAGAAGTACTGAGGAATATGTATGTTTTTTACAGCCCTCAGGCACCTTCAGCTCTCAGGTTTTCCCTAACTGGACTGCGCTGTTGGGATAAAATAAGCAATCACATCTAAATGTAGTAAATAGTGTACACAAAACAGCAACACTGTAGTTTTGGAAAGGGGCTGCAAATTTTCCCAACTTTCAAACGTGAATGCATATGCATCTAATAAAGCAGTATATCAGCCAGCTTCACACAGACTGTTTCAAGAGGTGTTATTATTGTGAGCTGATGAACATGTAAACTTGAGCCAAAAAAGAGGTTTATACTAAATGTAGATCTTTGAACAAGACTCTGAGTTCTCAGCATTTGTTTACTGAAGCCTAATTTTTGGAGAAAGATAGCTTTCTTTCAGGATAAACAGCTTCAGTCACCACTTTAAGGCAAGACATGTAAATACCTCATTGGTGCACCATGGACAAAGATTAGTGAACAATTACTAGTTAAGCTGCAAGAGTAATAAGGCCTCTTTACCAAGCTTAAGCAGGGTAAAGACTGCTATATCCAAGAAAAGAGCAGTCAAAGCTAGCTTGTAATAGAGCAAAATCCTATTCTAAAATCCTAAGGGGAAAAAAACAGCTAGTGATTTTGTTGGGGAGAATTTATCAGAATGTTTGGTGGACTCTGCACTGACAATGAAAAGAAGCATTTTTATTCATTTGTATTCAACAGTAAGGTCCAGGACACTGCAGAAAAAAAACAAATCTGAAAACAAAGTTGACATTTTGACTTCCTTTCATTGACTCTGGATAAGAACTGGGATGTGCTTGATACAACCACGTTACTCTGAGTGCAGGATAATGAAATACTTTGGAATAACTGAGGAACTGGCAGTTGTGCAGTCAAATTGTTGTAAATACAAACCACCTTCTGTAAAAATGGCTGAAACTTCTTACTTATGTAGTCAGAAACTAGTTAGCTTTCAGTACTTTAAACATTTAATCTCATCAGACACATTCATTTTATTCCAACACCTGCTGTGTCATCAGCAGCTCCAGCTCACACAGTGCTGATCACTCTACATTATACACATCCCTCTCATGGACCTGGTTGCTGAGATGGCAGTTGCCTACACTGTCAAAATTCATAGCTGTGGGTAGTCTTGTGAACACAGCACACTACACTTGGCAATGCGGCAATAGTGGCTCAGGGGGTGAGCGGCCACCCTACTCCGCCTTCCCCTGTCCTATATGTGGACGTGTAGTGAATGAATGTGGCTTGTAAGCTAAAGTGGCTAAAGAGGAGGGAGCTCCTGTTCGATTTGATAAAGTCATAATTTCCTACACTGTTACTTCACATATTGACATTGTATTGCCCGCTGTGATCGACCGCTCCTCTACGCAAATAATAGCAAAACACATTAGAGACTCTCACACTGAGCTGAAATGAAACAGCTCAGCCTTTTCTAACCCTTACTGAACTGGTTTACGGATAGAAATCAAAACTACTTAGTATCTGTTTTATTATCCAGTGTTTCCCCTAGGTCTATGTCCTTCTTTTTTTTTCTACAATTATTTGGCCTGCGCAAATTGAAGTTGGCTAGATTTAGTTTGTTTTCTATGGCAAATACCGCCACAGTTCTTGCTTTATACTGTGTTTTGAAAAACATTATTTGATTATAATGAATATTATTTAAGCTGTACACTTTTTAGGGGATGTAACTTGAGTTTGAATGAAGTGGTCAGCATGATCGCTACTGGCCGTTTTAGTAGATATAGAATCGTGGCCGTTCTACTGTTAAGAAAAACATCAATTAAATGTAAAACACAATTAACTGACCTGAAAGTGGACAATTTTTAGGGCTCCCTCTTAGAGTTTCAGCTAAATGTCTTTAGGGAAGCTTCTCTGCCCCTTAGCTCACCTGTTATTCGAACCCTGGTTACAACAAATTACTTAGCATTAGCCTACAGTGTTATGTGACGTAATTTTTTCGGCATTTTGAAGGCGTGGCCACGGCTGAGTTATTGTAGGAGAAACAGTTTACCCATTTGTCACCATCATGGACACAGTTTTTACAGTTGCTCCCGCAACCACTAATGGTCACAAATTCTTTAAGCATGATTTTAAACTGTCTACTTGCATAGAAAAACACCTTATGTTTTAGAAAGAACAGTGTCCATTCAGTTGGTAGTAATGACACTGTGTACATTACCTTACATGCATTTCTTGTTTGCAACTACATGGTTGCCGAAGGCTATAGTACACACACATTATTCTGGCTCTTTTCTCAACCAATTACTCAGCAAGTATTCTGGAAGATTTAGGGGCACTGGCATCATCAGAGTTGTAGAAATTACTAAAAATGACTGAAATTATTTAGTTCTGACCTGCTGGTGCTTGGGGTTAATTGTGATGTGCTTTAAAAAGGGGGAGCAGATTTGTTTGAGTCCACAAGGAGCTGTGGATCAGAGTGGAGTGCTTTGTGTACCACCTAAAAAGCACAGCAATTCTCTCTCATCTCAATTTTTCATACAAGAGGGAGGAGCCCTTTTGATCTTTTGGCACAGCATACAGCTGAATTTAAATCCTCACAAGAACTTGAAATTCCTCACTGAGTAATTATCTCAACAAAACTATGAGCAGCCATGACATGAAAGTGTCAACACACTTTCTCGTACAAAGATTATGCTGGTCCTGCAAGTGTAAACACCAGATTTTACTGGCATGCAGTCTCGTTAGCCTGACAAGCATGAACAAAGCAAACCTGTATTGTAGGTTATGAACGGTGATGTTTACCTAATCGGCTGCCTGCTGTCTGTCCTGATTCACGAGTGTATCCAAGCTGTTTTCAGATGCTGTGCACATATAATTGCACATGGGCCTTGCCCTCCATTTTGCACACAATTAGATAGATGCAGAGAGGGGGATTTAATCTATCTATCTATCTATCTATCTATCTATCTATCTATCTATCTATCTATCTATCTATCTATCTATCTATC
>JAOXYM010000003.1:17708727-17718909 GCA_028567055.1 Leptatherina wallacei | reverse complement strand
CGGCCTAGAAGCTGTAACGCGCAACCTTTCTGTGACCTTCTGATATCGAGCGTTGGCGATCCCTTGAACCAACGACAGGAGCAACACCACCTGTTCTTCAAAACTATCCATTCAACCTTGTTAAATGTTTTGTATCACCAATACAATGGAAAGAAAACAACTTCCTGCTTCCCGCCTTTCTGCATTAACCATGCCATTAACCATTAAATTTCTGACCAATCATACAAAAGTTATTTGACAATAATAATTGGCCCTTGGAGAGAAAAAAAATTATCTGTTGTTGTTGATTATGCACAGGCCTTAGCAAGATGAGCACTGTACCTCCCTTTATCTATAAGTGGTTTTGATATTCTTCTTATGTATGCATTTATCTCTCTCCACTTTGTGTTGTTATTGTTATTGAATGGACTTTAGCTACATTTTGCATAGTTCACCTTTAAACTTTTCTGTCTGCCAGTGAAAGTTACAGTCACTAAGGAACTCCATCTATGTTCAAGGTAATTTTTCATTTTCCTTCAAGTACTTTGGGTGAATGAATGAGTCGGCCAGCCAGTGAATGAATTAAATAGTTTCCATGATCAACATGTTGAAATACCCCAAAGCCTCTACAAAATGCAATTATGATTTTTTCAGTTAAATCTAAAAACAGAAACTACGCCCACTGGCTTTAGATACACTCAGTTCTCTTGGCTCCAACCACAGCCATACAGCATCTCCTGATATACTGCAACTGTTCCACAAAAATCATGCCAGATGAGACATTTGTTGGGAGTGATATGTATTGATTTTTAATAAGAGACTTCTGCAGCTTTTAAGATATTACTTTTACAATTAGACCATCAGCATTGGGCCATTAAGTTGAGTGTTGCTTTACACCTACTGTATTTTCATTATGTGGCATCTTGATGATAATGGAGTAAACTATCTAAGGGACTATTTCAGAGTTTTCCCTTAAGTGCTTAACTGAGAAAAAGGCTGCTAACTGAAGCATGGTTTATGGTTCATTTCATCTAGTTTTTCTCCTTGTTATTCCAACCACTTGTTCTTTGTGAGGGTGTTAAATTAATATGTGAGAGCACAAAAGAAGAAATATGAAAATTTTAAGTCTTTTTAAGTAATGCTGCATTTCATAAACAGAAATTTCAACTAGATCCAGATTCCTATTAACCAGAGAACAACCAAATTTTCTCATGACTGGAAGTTTGACTTGTCAAGCGCTGGTGTTATTTAATAACAGTAATGGCTGATGGCTCAAATATTAACATTAAATGTAAATTAAATGTAAAGTCGATGGAAACTACTAGATCCTGTGATTCAGTACACCCGACTTTACATGTTATGGATCTTGACTTTAGCAAGCTTTATTTGTAATGAACAGATACAACAGTTGAACATGGAAGTGAGTGATTACTAAGATCATATATGTGTAATTCACATTTAGTGAGATAGTTTAACTATCTCACAACTGGCCATTTTATTATATCCACCACAGAATTTTTGGAAGTAGGAAGAAGCTTAATGGGTTCAATATAATGTCGTGTGTGTGCTTTGATGTTGCAAAAACACTTACTTTTTCTCTATTTATCATAATTTCTTTCAATGGTCTCTGGTTCTCCTTGAGGGGAATTCTAATTGTCCCAATACAGTTTCTCAAAAGCAACTTTGGGCTAAATCTATCCAAATCTGCACTGTTTCAATGGGTGTCTAATCTCATTAGAATGTCAATGCTTTTAAAAAAGTACAGCTTTCAGAGTACTGCAGCTTTCAGAAAAAAAACTCTTATAGGTGAAAAGAAGAGTATAACAGTATTTTTTGGTCATTAAAAAACTAAATTTAATTAATATCACTGCTTTTTAGCATCTGTTTTTTTAAAATTACAAAATGACATTTACAGTTAAAGAAAGCTTAGTTTTCCTGAGGGCAGTATAGTTGAAGGAAAACATTGTTACATATAAGTGAGAGCTGTAGCCTACTGATTATGAAATGTTGTTCGGCCTTAACAGTGTTACTTTTTCACAAACTACAGCATGGTAGTTCATAAACATGTGCCTTAGCAGTGGGTTATATGCACCTACAGTGCATATTTTGATTTCACAAAATACATAAACTGGATAAATGCTGAATAAACTGGAATTAATGCAATGGTTCTCAAACTTTTTGAGCCATGACCCCCAACATGACATCTTGGTGTTCATATCAAATGGGTCATCTTGCAGCCATTCTCTAAATGTAATCCTGGAAAATTGTCAGAATTTTCATGAATAAGTGCTTTTTGGTGGATTCGGTTCACCGCTGTGACAAGGCACCTGCATGCCCAAAACCAGCTTCTCAATGCCAAATTCAGATTTTTAATGTGGCATGTATACTAACATTGTTGTTTATATGTTAATGTGTTAAAAAATTAAGATGCAAATTTCCCAGATTTATCTACTGTATGTATTAAATGGTTTCATTTTGACACCCCTGATAAAACCCCAAAATTTATTTGATAAATGTAGGCTTTTTGACAATTAACTGATGACCCCCCTGAAATTATCTTGCGCCCCCAATGGGATTCCCGACCCCCAGTTTGAGAACCACTGGATTAATGGAACTTGAATGAAGGACTAATCACTGTGCCACCATACTGTTGTTCCTAACTATTGCCCATGTTCTTCGTGATTTTTTTTTCTCAGAATATGTTAGTCACAGCAAAACTATAATAGAAAATAAGTTTTATTTATATAGCGTTTTACAGCAAGTCAATTGTTTCAAAATACTTTACAGTACTTTACTTGTAGGATACCAGTACTGTAATTTGAAAACATTGCAGTACCCCTTTCATAGCCACCCTCCTCGGCCCCCTGTCAATCTAGATAGGTGCAAATCAAACGCAAACTTCAGACTCGGGTCGGGGGTGTTGATTGGCTGTCAGTCTCTGTTTACTTGCAGACTTTGCAGAAAGTGCCGCTATTATTGACTGCAAGTGACCAAGCTTGCTAAAATGGGGGGAAAGACGGGCTGGCAAAAGGTGGAGAAACGAAGGAAGATGAAAATAGTGGCCTCGTTCATTCCATTCACAAACTTTTTTTCAACTCTCACACATCTGCCTCAACATATGGCCAACTAGCCCTGGTCGCTCTAACGTTACGACCTAGCATGTTGCTAACATTAGCTGACGATCATAGCAGACCTATTGCCGCTGCTAGCAGTGAGGAAGCGATGAACAAGAACGAGTCGTCTTATGGTGAGGAGAGTGATGGAAATGACATTATAATATGTTAGAATACATTTGAAGCACGTTTTTCCAAATAGGCCCCGTACAAGGTCCCACCCCTTCTGCAAAAACTGGTCAGCTCCGCCACTGATTCTCAACAAAGAAAAGCAAGTTTTAGAATAAGAATCACATCTGTAAAAAGCAAACATTTACCCTGACACATTTCCTCTGATCTTTCAGTGGAAGACTGTTTTTTGATGCATTGATATTTGCACTCCCTTTATAATCACCTTATTAGTTCAGCAACAGGTGTCATTAACGGTTCCACCTTAAAAAGAAACCACCAGGTAGTCATGTTAGAGCAGTAGAATATCAGTTTAAGACACACAAATCTAAGTCTAAGAAATTCTATCCCATTTCCCAGATGTAATTTTTAACTAATATCAACAAATTCAACACATCTGCATAGTCAAACCTTTGTTTATTTGCTGCCTGAAACCATATTTAAGTTTTTCTGTCTGATGTGCATCCAACTGTAGGTGCTCAGGAAACTTCCACAAAGAGTGGTGTATCCTCACTTATTTCCACTCAGACAAGCCTCCTGTCCCCTTTATCCTCACTCTTCTGGGTGCATTTAAGGACTCAGGACATGCTTCAAAATATTTTGCTCTGAACAATTTTCAGGTCACAAGTGCAGGAGGATGGAGAGACAAGAAGATGAGGAAGCTGAAATGACACATTTGAGATGAGCTATATGAAAGCAAGCAGCTGACAGTATCACTAGTTTCTTTTTTTTAAAACTAATACAGATTGAGTTATTAATCTTGAAAAAAGTTAATATTTATTTTCTTACATGGAGACAGTAAAATATGTGCCTGTCCATTCATTTCAGCAGTAGCCTAATGCTATTTGAAAATTTATGCTACAGGTGTCGTTTTCCAGCTGGCAATCATTTAATGAAAAAAAAATCTCTCCTTTCAAACCTCCTAAGAGGCATGCAGAGTAAAAGACATTTCCACATCCCTCAAAGAAGAAAAATGACAAGAGACAGCAAAGAGAAAAGCATGTCAGAGAGGCACTGCTTAACCAGAGCAATATACAGTACATCTTGTACGAGTGAGTGGAGCAATGTCTTTGAGCAAAAGCTTGTGTTACAAGGACTGTCTGGTCTTCCATCCTCCTGGATGATCTGATCTGAGAAATGAGTTTGGACTTTGCGCTGAGATGTAACACTGAATAATAAGTTGAGTAAGTGGAACTAGCTGGAGCTGTATAGGTGCTGACGCTGTTGTTGACATTTCATGCAGTGAACCCACAAATAAAAACAAATTATTTGGAGCCTTATTAGTCTTGATGTATGAGGTATACAGTTTTCAGAAATGTGTAAAAGACTTATCTGTTTGGGTTTTATTGTGTGCATCCCCTGTATGTTGTATTTATTCTACTGCTCCAGATGGATTTCTATTTCTAAGAAAAATAACAAAAAAACAAACAAGCAAAAAAAAAAACAAACACTCAGTTTCCAGTTTCAATCCTTCATTGAATTTATCTGACAATTTGGAACCCTGGATATTTAATGCAAAACTTGCATAATAATAATAAATAGAAACAACTGCAACTTTCATTATTTTCATAATCCAACAATGCATTTAAACTTATTTAGATTTAAAGTACAAATTTACTGTGTGAATTAATGATCGCATATTAGCCTGCTGACTGCTTCAGAGATATTTCCATTGAAAAATACAACTTGCAATAATAAATGCCCATTTTATATTTTGCTTGGGTAATCAAGCATTTATATAGATGATTAATAATGCCTACAAACATGAGAATCAAATTACCAATTAAAACATCAGAAATACCATCCGTTAACACAAAATGTGACCCTACATTTACCACTAGGCCCCAACATCATATTTCCTAAAAAACTGCTCCCCCAAGAGATAATTTTATGATCACTGCATCCCTTAGTAAAATGTTGTTTATTCCAATAATTACCATTCTTTTTTTTTTTACATGCCTTACTGCAGCTGTGGGGGCTATCTGGCACACGCAGCAATGCAGAGCCTGTAAAAACCCTTCTGGAAGATTCATAAAAGTGTAAACTACAGGCATCTCCTCCAGAGGGCCTCTTAATGGGCCTGTGTCTTTCAGTAAGTGTTAAAATGTAAATTATGGAGAATTTTATTTTTCAAAATCACTGCCTGGGGACCAGTAAAAAGCAGATCCGGGTTGGATCCCGATCTCAGCTGCAGTGTTTCAATTACCTACCAGCAATTTCCAATAACCAGGATATACCCAAGATGTTGTAACACTAAAGCATCTGGACTGCAGTAGATGCACTTCTTTAGGTATAAGTTGCTGTATGAAGACAGAAAACAATATGAATTCAGTCTCTGAAGAGATTACCAATCCTCTTGGAAGAAGATTTTCATTTTTATATCTTAAAAATGGCAGATCCATTATCACACAAGTACATTTACATGCTTTCATAATGTCATAACATTTAGTTTGATTGCCTTACTAGCTTAGTGTAGAAAGGGCTTTTCAGTGAACAGTTGTGATCTTGGTGGGTAAAAATTTAAGCTCCCTCAGAGAACTGCAAGCTATGAGTGTATAAAAAACCATCATCCAGCTGCTCTCACACTCTCAGTGAGGGAAACTATGCTAAGTAGCACATAATTTTAACACAATTGGGATTATCGGGATGATAATAAATTAACGATTCATATGAGAAAAGTCAACCAAATTTTCAAGGTTCCCAAACGTGACATTTTGCTTGAACACTGTGGCATCTCTGGGATGCTGCCCTTTGCTTTCCTGATGTGATCAGAACCCCAAATCCCCCAACAACTCTGGAGATTTTAAGTTATATATAAAAAAAAATATTTCCATGTGGTGACTGGAAGGGATTGAACTGGATCAATTTTATTATCGTTGCGTGTCCAAGATGGTCAGGTTCCCCTGGGTGCAGTCCAAATATTATTCAGTTGATTAATTTCCTTTGCTTAGCCAGGAAAGTCCCATTAAAATACAAAATCTTTTCTAGGGGTCATGGCCCAGAAAGCAGCATAAAACAAAATTTTATGTAATGGTCTTATTTAAAAGATTATCTAAAACATTAGTAAAATAAAAATGAAAGGTAAAAAAACAAAAAAAAAAAACAGTCAAAATCCTTTGTACTTGGGTTTCATTTATAAAACAGAACACATATGGCTGATTGAGGGCTGGGCAATAATTCAATAACGATATATATCAAACAATAGACGTGTGTGCAATAGATAAAAAAGAGGGTCGATAAAAAGGTCGATTAAAAAAACATTTTCCTTCCTTTTTCATAACAACCTATCATGGGGCTTGATACAACAGTCGTTACCTTTTCCCAACTAATCACAAACACAGACCCTGGCAAGCTCCACCACTAAGCCCCGACCCTCTCAAACCACAACAGAGTGCACATGTGTGGCTGAAGACATTTTAATGGCGCTATTTTTTTTAAACTGTCAGCGCAGTTATGAAGAAGTTATGCAGAACTCAGGTTCCATGTTCTGTGTACTGAAGCAGAAACGGACACAGAACGGATATTTTACAGGGACAGTTTGGCTGTAAAGCTCAACAACTTTAACAATCTACCTCATACAAGGACAACTACAATGTTAAGAAATAACCCAATAAGGATTAATTAGGTTTAGTCTATGTGGGCTTCCTAACAGCCTATATAAGTATTATATAATGATAAATATCCTGTTCAAAATATAATAAAATAGTTAAAATTTAAATAAAAAAAGATATAATAAAAGAAGAATACAATTAATTGTGAGTTAACTGGACGTGTATGAGATTAATGGCAATTAAACATTGATTTAAGAAAACCCGCCAGCCTTAGTTTCCATCCATTTCTGCCTTCAGTTCTGGTAAAAAAAAAGGAGGTTGAATAAAGGTTACTACTTGATTGTAGTGTTTGTGTGTTATTTAGTAAAAGTAGGTCATTAATCAAGTTTAAAATGCCCAGGGCTGCACTTGAAACATATTTTAAATTGTTTTTATAATTATCAATAATTATCAATATGGATCAATATACTTTTTTTCTATATTGCCCAGCCCTAGGCTGACTCTTCATTTAGAAAAACAACATACCCAAATAAAGACCAGGAGCATGAGAACTAAAGTAATGCATGTGAAGACTTTTCAGGAGAACATCATCGTCCATATCTCAGTTGGTCTGTGCAAGTTAATGAGGAAAAACCAGTCTTAGGATTTACTACTTCGTTTGGGAAAGGAATTTTCCTGGTTAAGTTTAGGCACTAAAATCATAAGTAAGTTTAGAAACCTAAATATCTTGAATATAATTAGGAAAGGCTTGGGTTTTGTTTCAAAATAAACTTTTACTTCATTTTCCTCAAGAGGCTACGAGGACTTTCTTTTCACTGATACTAAATGATTAAATGTGGAGCTAAAAGGTCCTGGCATCAGTATGTGATGCCATCAGACTGACAATGGGCTGAAAAAGCAATCCTTTAGATCCATTATAAGATGACTGTGTTTTTTTCTTTTGACATGTCACCTTACCTTCAACCTTATAAATGGGGAAGACCTTTGCAACTAAAACACATTTCTTTCACTAAAACGGTTTTGCCTTGGGCTATGTTCTTGAAACTTCACTGCATGAGTACCAATTAAGTGCTGCAAGGTGTAAAGTGTTGCAAACTTGTTTTTCTCTTACTTAGGGCCTCATCTGTGTCTGAGATGTCATCTAGGGCCCATGTTTTTTACATTTTAAAAACTTTCTTTGTGAATAGGAAATCTGATCAAGCAGAACTCTACCTGCTTGCCTTCTCTACTCATTTGAAAAAGAAAAACCTTTAACCGTCGTGCCACTGGCCATCATCAAAGTTGGGGGAAAAAAGTACCTTTGAAGAAATTGTATAAACTGCTTGATGAAACACCAGGTATCCAGAACCGGTGAAAGATTTTTATTTATTTTTTACTCATTATGTGAAAACCATAGTTCTGTTGCTAATGTTTAACGGTTTAATTATATGGTAACAGCAAAGTCATTATTCCCCCCTTTTCTGCTCCTGGACAAATCAGATCTTCTTGCTCTAAGTAAGATGATGCCTAAAACATGTCCTTGCTTTGATGCATCTTTGATTTCGTTCTCTTTTTTGTCTTCTGAGTTAACAACAAAAAAGTCCTTCATTAACCAGAGTGAGATGAGGTAGAAAAGAAAGAGGGAGGAATGAATGGAAGATTACAGGCCTGTAGATTAAAACACGCTTTTTACATGTAACAGCCCAACAGGTAAGGACGAAAAGAAAACCTCAAGGGGATGAAGAAATCTTTGAAGTGACATGCACAACTACTTTGAAGCAGCTCTTTTGTCCAGGAGGAAAGATGGGTTTACACTTTGTATTTGGTTTTGGCCTTACAGTTTCATCTTTGATGATGGAGGACAGCGAGGCAAAACCAGAGTAGCGTAGTGTAGATATACAGTTTCTCTTCTTCCATCGAGCTGTTAAACTTTTAAAAGAAAAGGGTTTGATTTAAAAGTTATCACTGAAAAACACATTACTGCCAAGTGGGAGAACACAAGGTCCAACAAGGCAAGCCAGGAATGTTTTGCTGTTGCAGTTTTCCAAATAGATGAGCATCCTGGCACCATGGTGGAGGAAATGGTTACCTGTGGCCTAACTGAAGACTGGAACAGTCAGATCAGGCTTGTTATCTGTGAGACATTATTAGTGAACCCCACTATTGACTGAATACAGGCTCACCAGTAAGCAAAAATCTTGACCTACACTTCAATTCTCAGAGAATAACCTTTAAAAAAAAAAGAAATAGAAATGACAAAGAGAGAAAAATACAAATACAAAACAGTGTTGTGTGTTGCATATTTTTTAGTTGGCTCTGATTTTTTAATTAAATTTATTTAGTGACAGTAAAGATGTGGAGTTGAATTCATGTCTTTTTATGAATAAAATGAAAATATAAAATGATAATCTCTGATAGTTATTTTCTGAAGGAAAAAAAACATGCAAATAATTAATTGTAGGGAAAAGTCTATCTGATGTTTTCTAACTGTTGTTCATATGGGTGAGGCACATCATGGAGAGCCTTTTGCTGAGAATACAAAAGAAAAAAAACAATTTATAGAAAATTCAACAATGCCCATTGTTACCATAACAACAAATTAAGCAACGCCTGCGAGTTAGTTCAGGGAGACAACTTGCTGCTGCATCCCATGTGATTTGCCACAAACGTTCATGCTGCATATCAAACATACCCATCCACTCTGGGCTTTGTGTTTGAGCTGCACACTTTCCTGCTTCTTATTTGCTGCAACACAACTGTTGCTCCTGCAGCCGCCATGACCTCTGCTTATTGCCTGCTTTTGTTTTGAGCCCCTTTGCCACCCCAGCATCCACCTGTAGGCTCGGGTTAAAAGAAAATATTGTTCATTCACTCCAATATTTAACTGATTAAAAAACATGCATGTGCAAGGAGTGATGGAATCGGAACCTAAACCCCAAACTACAATGCTCGATAAAGCTTTTATCCATCAACTTGTGAGTTGTCTGACTGAAATACTAATATAATCATCGGGTTTTTCTAATTAAGCTTGTCAAAGATTCTATTTGGAACAATTTGCTCAATATGGTGAAACAATTCTCTTTAAACATTTTCCATGTTTGATTACTGACATTTTCAGTGGTACGTCCTCACAGATAGTTTATGTCGGCAGTGTAGTCAGTGCTTTAGCTCATAGAGTGTAAAGATCTACTTTATGTAAAACCAAGTGTTTTATAATAAGAATGTCCTTTACAACTATTGACTGTGCTTTTCACATGTTTATTTTTGCTATTCATTCTTCCTGGAACTTTGCTCTGTCTGTTCTTAAACCTATATTTGGTAATCCTGTTCAGAAACACTTTTTGTTATACTGGGTGAAATGGTCCTTTCATCCTGAGAGTAGTCAATACATT
>JAOXYM010000003.1:17633528-17650378 GCA_028567055.1 Leptatherina wallacei | reverse complement strand
TATGTAAAGCACTTTGAATTGTCTTGAACCTGAAAATGTGCTATACAAATAAACTTGCCTTGCCTTGCCTTGTTTTAATAAGCAATTCCCTAGAATATTGATTAATGCTAACTCACTGATAAACTGGCTCTCTCCCCGGGATGACAATGACAGAACAGTGAACAAGTGTTCATACCCTTGCCATAGATACTGTTGACGCCCATAGTTGGCAATTGGCCAACAATGCCCCCCCCCCTCTATCCAACTCCTTCTACCACCACTATCTATTGTAAATATATTACTTTTCTTGTCATCATTAAGAATACAAGGTTAGGACATGGTTGTTTGCTATATTGACAGTTTATCATTATTTACTTATCTCCTCTTGCATTATGAATTGTGATTACAATTATACTCACTATTATAAAATATCCACATACACAAACCATATATCACTGTTATTTGTATTCATTTGACCATGTCTGTCTATATGCTTCTTAGTGTTGAGTCTTTTTTTTAAATCATGTCTTTTTGCATTAAATAAAAAAAAATGTTCAAAATCAAACAAATCTGAATAATGAACATGGCAAGTTGACCATCTTAAGCCACATTTTTAGCTTTTATCCTTTTCCCAGTGGAACCACTGGTTTATAACCTGTAAATCCTGAGGTCCATGTTTGGGATTAACATCAAAACAAATTATTTTGTTTACTTCCCTCTATGACTGACCATGTCTGACTCTGGCAACTGCCTCCTCTAAATCTCTGGTCTTCTATTAGCACCTGCTTGTATGCAGCTCATGCCCAGTAGCTTTTAAATCCTTGTTGGTACATCAGCTTCCTAACCTTCATAACCTTACTGACTGAGCCTCAGAGACTCAGTGTGATGGTGGGTAATCTGCAGCAGAATCCTCTCACTCTGTCTGTGTCTCAGTCACCCTTCCTCACATTCTTGTTCCTCATCTCTCACTGCACATCTCACAGGCTCACACACATTAACACATACACACACACTGATTAACAGGTGAACCACTTCAGCAAAGCAGGCATACTTGACATTTTCTCCTTCTCAAATACCCAAAGAAAATTAATCTGAATACCATTTCCAGACAGTAAATCACAGTTCACAGTTCTCAAATAATTTTCTATTCCTATTTTACTTTTGTCTTCAAAAACCTACGCATGACATAAAATAGTGCTCCCCTTTTTTCTTTTTTACAGGAGATGAAAACCATGATGCTGCCTCTCCTTTCCCGTAGCATTGAAGCCAGTCAATGACCAACAACGTGCTTTAAATATAGTAAAGTCACAATCTATACCGCCTGCTTTAACTGTTAACTTTCCACCACTGAATAAAGCTTCTTTATGGAGTTTCGGAATGCCTGTGAATAACGAGAGCAGACAGTGAACTGTAAAACTTATTTATCCATGCTGTAAATGCATTTTGCTCTCTCTAAGTCATTGATTTGTTTTGTGTTTCAGCATTCTGTTTGTCTTTCCAGAGTTCACAAAAGAAGGGTAACAATTCTCTTTTGTCTGTGGACCACACTTTTAATGGCTGAAATACATTGCACAGAATCATTTAAAAATCATTTCTTAAATGGGGGGGGGGCTGATAGACAGACATTAATTTCAATGCAGTGAAAAATCACCATGATTGCCATCTGTCAAATAGTTGGGCCAAAATAAAATGACTTGTTAGTATGTGTTCCCAGCGATCGCTCCAGTGATGCCCCATAACCTCCTCCCCAGTCAATCATCACCCCCAACCTCCCTCTTCTTCCCTCTCTCCCGTCCACTTCATTTGTAGGTTCCCTCCACCACCACCAGGGGCTTTCTACACCGCGTCGTGCCGACAGCTGGTTCGCCGTTCCTCTCCCTGCGCTGCTCGGAACGGAGGCTCCAGACGCGCTGCGCGGTAGCAGACAGAACAGAACGCACCTCTCTTTGATTTTCATCTAACCGGGAGACGCATGAGTTTGATGCCAGAAGGAGCGGCAAGTTAAACACCGGTCACCTGGTCAACTTGTCAGGCAAAGGAGCTTGTTTCCACCAGAAGAAAACAAAGGTAAGACTTTGAAGATGTTTTAATCCATGGAAAGTTCACAGTGCGCTTGCATGTTCTTATTATATAGCTACATCCAGACTTTCGACGTTGCAGTGTGGCAGTTCTGTATTCACTGCAACAGAAGGAAATAGCTTAAAGATTCGGGTGATTTTTGTGTGGTTATATTTGTGCGTGCGTGTGTGTCTATGAAGAGATGAGTGCCTTTACATTATACTGAGCCGTTGAAATCTTTATTTCATGAATTAAAAACATCACCCACTAACTTGTTGCTACTTGTAACACATTTAACGTCTGGTTAGTTTAGTCTAATGAGCTCTGGGCAGGAGACCGGACGTAATTCCGATCATAATAAATCATTTAAACAATAATTACTACTTGTAGTAAAGCATTAAATGGTCTCCGATGGCTTCCCCACGCCTTTACAAGACTGTGCATTCATAATTGTGTCGCATACATTTGTTATGATCAAATCCCTACAGTAAGATTGAGCAGCACGGGTACAGTGTAATGCGTGCACAGGTTTCTGGTGGCATGACTGTACATTTAAGCATGAATATATATATATATTTATATATATATATATATATGTGTGATACTGTGCATAAATATGCGAGAGAGACTATTAGAAGACGAGACTTAAACCACCAACAATACCAGAAGTAAAATTACCGGAGTGTAAAATGACCGCGTGCAGCTTCTGCTCGGCTGGCTTCCGAGGACTGCAGCCACTTGATGCGCCAACAGGATGCATTTGGGGAAGTTGGATGCGTGCCACTGTGCACTGAAGCCCTGCAGTTTAAAAGCGCAGACTTAAAAGCAAACTGTGTTATAAGGGAACAATACGATGGACTCACGTTATAACCCCACGGTAATCCTTCACAGTTACAGATGCTGCGGATTAAAACGTCTCTTTGCAGATAATACAGATGCAAATGACATCGCTCATTTCTGTTTTTCCTTGCCCCCCCCCCCCCCCCCCCCCCCCCCCCCCCCCCCCACACACACACACACACCTTTTTTTTTTTATCATCAACGATGTTGGGTCAATTTCTATCAGATAACTATAGAATTTTAGCTAAAATCAGCTTAATAAAATCCGTTGAATGGGGCACGTTTTACGCGACAAGATCCAAATTGTGTGCACCGTGCACAACGGCTACCGGCTCTTAAAATTACTTAACCTTTCATTGAGTTTACTTGCTTCCAGCTCCAACTATTTGTGGACATGACATTTAGATATGCTATATCATTTGACTTTTGTTAAGTGCATAAAACAGTCACTGATGACACTGTTATCTTGTGTCCTGTAGAAAATCCAAACTGTTTGGAGTTTCCCACTGTCTCAAAGACGTGACACAACATACTTTCTAACTGCAAGCTATATCAAATCCTTCCTATCCTAGTTTAATATTGGCTTTCTAGGGTAGCAGACCCTTTTTGTGAGTTCCTGGAAGAAATACAACCTATTCCCCAAAGGAGGACTAGTGTGTGTGTTTCATACAGCAGAGTATGATTTGTGACAATGGGGTTACAGTATTAAGCTTGGATATTACTCAGTGACCTTGGCTGGGGTTACAAATGCCTAATTTTCATCCTTAAGAATGCCTCCCTTGTTGACAGAGTGTATCACTGTGTATGCACAGCCAATGCTTGGATTGTGTGTGTTTATGAAACCTCTGGCATGCCTCAGTTTGCCACTTATCCTGTGCTAATTGGTGTTTGGGAAAAGGAAGGAAATGCCTACCATCCAACAGCCAATCAATGACTTAAATTTTTCAATTAGATGGATATCTACGGGAATCCATCAAAGGGTCAGGGACTCTGGGTAAGGATCATGATCTTTATTGATCACATATTAGGAAAATTGATTCTTGAGGTTACAGGATGAAAATCAGCTGGTGTCGACATCGGGTAGACTTGAGGTGGAATAACTTGTTCTTTATTGTAAACATTAACTTTGGAGCTCCCCATATTTTTTGCTTGGCTGAAAATAATTTTCCAGATCTGATTGCATGCCGCATTTCTGTAGCATCGTGGAATTGCTTCAGCATGCGATTGTTATGGTACTTTATTGGAGCTCTGTTATTCTTTGTCTATTGAACCTATGCACAGAGGTTTTGGTCATAGAAGCCCCTACAAATTTACTCTTTTTTAGTGCTTGTCTATTTGCCATGAAGGTAATAGTGTCACATAAGATGTATTGAAATTAATACACAGCTTCAACATTTTCCTTTGCTTGTTGTTTTATTTAGGACATTGCTTTTGTGATTTGTGTAACAAACTGTTACTGGCAGTAAAGTTGAAAAGGGAGAACTCCTTATATAATATTGGGTTGTTTTACATGACAGTCAGAATGCCACCGTCCATCTGCTCCCACCTCATTAAAAGCTTACTCAAAAATCTTATAGTGTGCATTATCACATTTGTGACAGTTGCACATAATGCGGAACACAGGCATGTTATGATTATTGAATGGCAGATGCAGACTTGGAATAATTTAGTCCATGAAATGTACAATAATTGAGCTTTAGTGAAACTGCAATACTTTGCACTGTTGATCAACGTAGCTCGTACAGATGCTGGCGTGAGATGCACACAACACTGATGAGCCAAGATGAAGGAACCTGCATTATATTTATAGTAAATCCTGCTATTTAGGGCTAAAACAACTCAATTATGAGGTGTCTTTTTTCCTGTAACACTTGAAATGTATCATTAGGATTATGTGGATAGGTCGGTGTGAACTGATCAGGCTTATTCTGGTACATATTACAAATTCAACGTAATTTTGCAATTTGGGGATTTTGGAGTTTGGAGAGTTTTCGCTGTGCAGTGATCAAAGTAACTTCTGCATGAGGACTGAAGGTTTCCCTGCAGAGCATTACACTGTAATGTGTTTATCAGTCAAGCACACACACATACACACACACAATGCAGGATCTTTCAGCTATAGGGTATGCAGAATATGAAACATTTTCTCTCTATAGGAAATTTAAAGTAAGGGAATATTTATGTCAATCTACTGCCTCATTACAGACATGTATCTGCTTTTTCTCCTGGAATCCTCATTTATTCAGCTGGTGGTCTAACTGGCGTGTACATTACAAGGGCCATGTAGCAGTAACCTAGATGGCAGAATGGCTGATTGTGATTTATGCACCAAAAGTGAATGCATTACTGCGGGCTTCCTGAGTTAGTGCCAAGTCCAGGCAGGCATTTTCACACATTTTTCTAATGCTCACAAATCAGTGATACACAAAATACAAGCTGACATAACAGAAAACTTGTGCAAGCATTGTGTAAAATGCTCTGCCTCTAAGGTCCTTTTTTCATCCCTTGCACTAATCTATTTTTTTTTCTCTTTCTTTCTTTGTTTTGCCCCCCCCCCCCCCCCCCTTCCGAAAAATCGTTTAGATGTAACAGTTCACCGTTGTGAGACATTGATTACCGTTTACCAAGCTGGCGCATAAATGTAGTAAAGAGAGATGGCTTGGATAGACAGAGGAGCGGAGAGAGGAGAGGTGAGAGTGTGCTGGAATGAGATAGAGAGTGATAGATGGCAGTGATGTGGCAGTAAAGATGAAATGTACTGGGGTAAACCTGAAGGTGTTTGTGGTTGACACAGAGGGGAGTGATTAGGCCAACTAATTGATCTGGACTTATGGTTAGGTGACTAGTTAATTCCCAAGCTTATCACACAGTGTCACTCTTGCTCCTTTTCTTTCTCTCCCTCTTCCTCGCTCTCTCTTTCTCTCCCACACACACACACACAAGCAGACATATACAAACGCACATTTTCACAGTCACACTTTTCACTGCTCACACCTGCTGTCTTGTCAGCGGTCAGGAACGGTCAGCCCTTAGTCACTTCATTACCCCTTAGGGTAGAGACTGCATCAACCACATTAGTGCCTGAGCTCTGTGATGGAATCACCAGGTATGAGGAGGCAGAGAGCTGATGGCTGTGGACAGGCTCCACGGTTGATTTTTCACCCCTGTTGACACACGATTTTAAGGCGAGGGTTACAGGCAATACTTTGATCAAACAATTTTCAAGTTCTGTAGCTTTACTGAGAAAGCTCAGCAAGTTTTATTTTTATGGTTTTGCATTTTTGTGATGAAACACATCTTTTAAGTCTTTATTAAAGTGATATTGGAGGAAACTAGCAATCTTGGTTCTGACCGGACTCTACTTTTTTTTCTCTTTTCTTTCCTTTTTAACCAAAAAAAAAAGCATTCCAAAGCACTATTATTTTAAATTTGTCATTTGAAATGTTGTACTGCTAAAACAGTGACGTCTAAACATGCATACCCTTTGACATTGTATGTCCATCTGGTATTTCAAATGGATGCTTTCACGCTTCTATATTTGAAAGCAACTCAAATGTTTTGCTGTCAATAAGTAATATCATCATGAAAAACTGGAGGCATTGTTCAGATTTTTAAAGGTTCCAACTATCACAGTATCATAATTCCCAACCCAGCTAAAACAACAAAGAACTAAGCAACAAGAGGGGAGAATGGACACTAACAAGATTCAGACAGCTGCTGAGTCCATCTGTCCTTTTGATGCAGTAAAATCTGTTGATATGGGAGCAATCTCTAAAGCCATTTAAAGGCAATGGAGCACGATTGAATGGAGATTTCAGACAAGAAAGGAATACATGCTTTCAAGTGTGTATATATTTGAAATGAGATCATTCCTTTGGGCACAAAGATAAGAAGAAACATTTTAGATAGAGCTATTCAAATGGTGTGTTATGGAAATAATTTTTGTATCTTGCTTTTGCATGGTAGAAGATCAAATGACAAACATCCATTTTATAAATTTCATGGAGATTTTTAAAACAAACTTGCAAGTCTGCAAGCAGTATACAATTCTGGCATATGCTTTGAAGCCCAAAGACAAATCATACTGAATGTAATGATATTTATTACTCTTGATGCACAGTACATTTTTACTTGTTGGAAAGTATCTTATGGTCATCCCCTCTTTGTGTGCAAGATTTCCTGGAGGCAGGATTTTATCTCTGATGATGGGATCTGTGTTCACAATCTGTGTTCATAGCTGGTTTGCTGGTCTATGTTTGTGCTTCTTGCACTGGAGTGGGAAGAACAACCGCTTTGTAAACAGGCAGTTCTTCACCTGGATGTCATGGTTCACAAAGACTCTTCCTCTGAGTCTGGCATAACCCCACTGGCAGAGCTTATGTGGTGGTGTATTTCTGCATCAGTGTCGGATTTAGAGGGATGAAGGCTGCCAAGGTAGGGAAAGTCATCCGCATTTTGAGGTTGATATATTTGATATGTATTGAAACACACAAATGCAGTGAGTCACTACTCATACACATGCCCATGCACGCGTATGCACACAGAAACGATATGAGGGGTGTTTTATGTCAAAGAGATTAAAGTAAAAAAAGGATTAGAGGTGATGCAGAGAAGAATAAGTTATTATACCGTTTTATTTGCTCCTCTCTTTATGTAAACTAGTGTGATAAGTGGCTTCAAGATCATTTTGATAAGTAAACAGTTTATACTCTGAACTAGTTCATTTTATTCTCTGCTTAGCAAATAACTGTAATGCTAGTAATTATGAATTTCATTCAGTTTGAAGAGGGAATCTCATGTTTTTTAAGTTCTTGTCTTATTGCAGACAATCTTCAAGTAGTATGAGGTGATATTTTTGCAGAGCAAAGATGCCCATTGACCACAAGTGCCTCTGGAATGAGATTTATGATTGGTTTTCAGTTTTAAATACTCATCAAATGAGTCAGGTGCATTTGCAATTACATGGGCCTCTTTCTGTAGTTTAGATACAGCAGCTGGTCCATAAGAGTGGGAATGTGTGTGTGTTTATGTCAGTGCATGAGTAACCTGGCAAGAGGTATAAGGTCTAATCTTTTGGTTGATGAATAGTATTTGCATAATCTTTTTTAGTGTGTCACGCTTAACTAATTGCAAAACATGTTTATAACTTCTAGGGATGTGCACGACTAATGGACTAATTGATTAGTTGAAACAGTGCACAAAGTTGACGACTTTTACTAATGTTTGGATGGGAGTTATGGCTCATTGCGCTGAGACAGCACTGCGTTACAAGAACAGCCTGGCCCCTTTGGTGGTGGTGGTGGTGTGTGTGTGTGTGTGTTTTTGTGGGGGGGTTAGGGTGACGCATGTCAGCTGGTTTGACACCCAGGCAGAGTGGTAGGGGGGAGGGGAAGGGAAGGGCATGTCAGAAGAGAGTAAGCTGTGAGATGATGCCTGTTTAGCTGTGAATGTTTTGCTATGAGCTTTAACAATAAACACCATACAGCTCTTATAGTTCCAGCAGAGTGTCCCATGTCTGCTTCACCACTGCTGGGTAAAGAGATGGGAGCTAACCCTGAAGCTAGCTGCTGCCTCACCCAGGAAGATTCACTTTGCCTCCGCCACCTGACCTCGGTTTGGAGGCGGAAGCAGAAAAGTTCAACAGCTGTTTCTGTTAGAGTTTTCACCGATACTGGAGACCACAGAGCAGCACGGTTACTAAACCCTCATAGAAATGTTGTGTTTCAGGAGCTAAAAGATCAGATGGAAAGATGAGGGGAATAACTGGTTTTGTTGTAGCTGAACGCTCCTGTGAGCGCAGTGCTTAGTTCGCCTAGCATAGCAGCCGCCCTGTAAACACTGCCAGACCAGGTTCAATCCCGACGTCTGCCTGAACCACTTTTCATCTACTTACTGGACAATAAAGGATCCTAAAGCCTATGCAATGTTAGAAATATAACAAAATGAAAAACACATATTATACAAATAACATCTTACATGTTTTACAATTTACCTTTGGTATTTCTTTAATTTCATTATTGGTGACGTCATGACGACGTCACAACTAATCGACTAATAGATATTGAAAGGCCTGAGTAGTCAACTTCAATAATCACCTAAAATGCCCATCCTTAATACCTTTCCATTAGTGACTGGCAAAATTTTAATTTAAAAATTGTGTAGCGATATAGTGCTATACTGCAGTTATTACTGCAAATATTCTTCTGTTTGTGTCACAGCTGAAAAATAAATATTATGGACTGACTCTATGACTATTCTAAAGAAAGAGAGAAGAATAAATCTTGAGACTTCGACCAGGACACTTAAATATGAGCAATCAGCTCAGGTGGGGACAGCAGAGAGACATTGTTGACCTCAGCTCTTGTCCAAGAGTTCATGTAAGGAACCTTTCTGATTTATACCTGAGATAGACCTGTGATTCCCTAAATGGTGATACGCTCAATGCAACTTGTCTTGCTTTTGCTGATCTAAGCATCTTGACACTGATATTGCAACAGAAAGAACGTCCCTTATATTTTCTAAACTGCTGCCAGAAATAGAGATGGAAGACAACTACTCTACCTCCTGTTTTTTTCTTCTCCCTCCTGTGCTGCCAGATATATGAAAAGTATTGCATTTATACAATAGTTACCGGGGATCACCATCTCTGAACCTCGAGGGCCACTTTCCTGCAGGTTTTAGATGTTTCCCTGCTTCAACACATCTGATTCAAATTAAATGGTTCTCCAACAGCTTGTAGTTAAGTTCTGAACAAGCCTCATAGTGACCCATTAATGTGACTCAGATGTGTTGCAGCAGGGAAAGATTTAAAACCTGAAGGACACTGGTCCTCAAGGTCCAGAGTTGATGCTCCCTGCAATATACTGTACAAGGATTTTTTAGGGGCTGTATGATACTTCTTCAATTCCCACCTGGCAACATTCTCCACTGAAAGGATCACGTGACTGTCCTCCACTGCCGCTTCTGTGGATGCGCAAGTCATCAAGAATGCAAATCCGATCAAATTTAAGTTGTGAGTCTGTACTTAACGTCCATATTTATTATATAATAGTCGCTTGAATATTTTTTGGTAAACAGCTAAATTAACAAATGCACAAGCAAGCTGTAGCTGAATTGATACCACTGTAGATGTGTAACCACTTCAAATAAATCTCCATTAACCAACTCACTAGCAAGTCCTCCATTGTGATTATCCGGAAGGCAGCCCACTGCAGGGACCTAGGGAGGGTCACATGTTTGTAGCTGATGCTGAAGAGTATGTCGCAAATGCATTTAGAGATTTCTGCTATTTCATTTGTGTCTTGATATTTTTGTCATACAAATGTTTGTTCCCACCTGCATACTCAAATAAATTCAGACACTCCACATCAGGCACATGGTTCACACAATGCAGAATGGAAGAATAAAATCTTGCACTTTTATGATGTATAACAGTTGCTTTGAATCCAGAATGAAAGAGAACAGCAGGTGTGTGGAAAGTGGCAGCTTTATGAATTGTGTCTGCTGTCTGCATGGATATCACTTCCTCTGGGCAACAAAATAACTCTTATTACAGCCCTTTTAGGGAATTTCTTGGATGTGGAGCGAAGTTGTTTTCCAATGTGACACTGTTGGCACCCTGCAGTGAAAAAAATAGAGAAGACATCCTTAAAGAATTGTGTTCTAAGTGATACTAAGCCATTGGAGACAATTTCTGTCAGGCAATAATAAAAAAAAACAAAATCCCTTTTTAAAAGGAATGTGATGCAAAAGTTACAAGTTTACATACGCAGTACAATGTGTTCTCCATGGAAAGTGGTAGATAATTGAGCAGTTAAGTACGTGTGCATGGTGTGGATGTAAAAATATTTATTTTTCATGCTATTTCCTCTTTTCACCAGCTACAAGTGCACGAACACAAACACCAAAAAAAGACACATTTTTAAAATTTTATGTGCATGCTGAATTATGCATTGGGAATGCACTCTTGGGGATAGATGCACATTCTTTCAAATGGAATTAGCTTTTGCTGGGTAAGATTTTTTTTTTACTCTAATGCATAAACAAAAAAGCCACATGCATGCACCAACATGCCCTCTTTCTGAAACATTCTTTTTTTAATCTTTCCTTGTGAAAACATTTTACACTTTCAGAATGCAGTGACCTATCAATTTGAAGTCAGTTTTTACTTAGTTTCAATACATGCAATTTATTGGCCTCTTGAAGGAGTTGCTCTGCAAGAACATCTTCTTGGCCATCAATATGACTTCTTTCAGGCTTCTCTTTGTGTGCTGGGGACAGTCAGCTTGAGTAATCATCCTGCATCACAGTTGATAATCAAGAACCCATCAGTTGAGCTGTCAGCACTGGACACAAATCATCCTGTTCAACATACTATATGAGTAGCTGATAGAAATGAGTTATGACTCTTTTTTCCCCCCTTTCAATAATAAAAGCATACTCTCCACAGTGGCTCTTAATGCTAGAGTTCAATAATAACCTCCTGCCATAAAAAAGCAGTGTTGTTAGGAAGTCATAGAAATTTGACATAATACTAATGGCTCTCTTGAAACCAGACAATAATTTATGTAAATAGTGTTTCAATAATTGTGCTATCAGTGTTTGATTTATCAAATGACCATACAAATTAATGCTACATAGGTTGGCTCAAATGTCATCAAATTTCCAAAAGATAGATAAAAGGAAACTGGTGGTATGTTAATCTCTGTGGTATGTTAAAAGGACTGTTTGTTTTGTTTTTATCTTATTTTTTCCTAGTGAAGAGGTTTGAGATAAAATTATTGTCTCTCATATTTAGGAATTGTGTCAGTAGTTGTCTGTTCTATAATAACATCAACATATTTTTCTCCTGTACTCTCATTCTTTTTTTTATGTAATTTTTTACTTCCCTTATTATTCTTTTCTAATTCATTCTCTTTTTCTGCTTGTTTGTATCTGTGATTCACAGTGACTCAGCGGTTATGTTGCAGCTTTTCAACAAGATGAAATCAACTGTGTCACGCCCGTCTTGTTGTTTTTATGTAAAATGTGCATGTTCTCCTTGTGAGTGTGTGGGTTTCAAACTAGTGATCTGCTTTTTTCCTGCAATCTGAAGACATTCAGGTGAAAGCCCCTGTTAAGTTCCCTGTAGGCATAACTATGTGTATCCTTTTTTTTTCCATCTTCCATTCTAATGCATCCTGGGATACTTTGAACAGTAACCTGTTTTGAGAAATTAATGAATAGATAGAGGATTATTTCATCTTATTTCTCCTGGTTCTTTTGGTTTCTCTCTTGGTCTCGTAACAACCAGGTCTTCAGCAGCTGCTGCACTCAGATCATCATTTATCTGCTTAATGACCACTGAGGTGCCATGTTGAGCCATAGTGATGACATATTATGGTTCATTCTGCTGTCCAATTTCAGGCCTGGTGAAAGAGCATGGCCCATAACTTTGTCTTCTGTTCAACCACAACACACTTTCCTCTTCTTTTCACACCTCAAAATGTCAATGTCTAACCAACTTACCAGAAATAATCTGTGAAAACATATCTAAATTATTGACAAGGCAAGCCTTGAAGAAGTTTAAGAAAAATATCCACATTAAAATCCAATAGGGGTCTAAACCTCTATGGATAGCCATAGTCAGTTTGGGTAAATAGTGCAATGTGAAATCTATGTGGATGAACTATTATTTTTATTCTCATTGACAAAAATTAACTAATAAAAAATGTTGAATTGACTAGCACCTGATGAATACAGTAGAATTTCAGAAACAACAGTCTCAGTTTTCACAAGCTAAAGTTACACATGTGATAAGTAGATTTAAGTTACACAAAGGTTTGCAATGTGTTTTGATAATAACTACAAGCACTCAGAGGGCGCAGACCACCGCCAAGCCATATGGTGACTCACCTGAGAAAAACCCCAAAAAGCCAATAGCCCACTCAGTACCCCCTATATTTTGAACCCTCTGGATGACTAGATCCAGAATATCAACATGATCCGGGTAAAACAATGTGGGATTATAACATCTGCCTGTAACTAGAAGATGGCCTTTCACAGTGTTTTATAACGTTTTGGACAATTCTGTACTACTGGAGCTGCATTGATGTGCCAGAATGATCCGGCGTGCGTTCATTATTGAGCTGTCCACATGCGATACAATTAATCAATATCAGTTGACATCCAGCGCTCTGTTAAAAAAGATTGAAACAGTGGAAAAATTTGGCCTTTATAAACACCCCCTTTATCATTTCTTTTTTAATGCTGTCGGCTAGGTTTTTAAATTACCCCCTCTGGTGGTTCCCTGGGGTAGTGCATTGGTATCCCTCCTGTGAAAGGGACCATGTTCAAGACAGAGAGAAGTGAGAGCAAGCCAGAGGAAATACAGTCGGCTGCATCAGAGCCAAAATAACAGTGTTTTAAGTAGATCTATCATATTGGCTGTCCGAAACATGAAAAAAATTATAATTATGATAAATGTCAAAATGCCAGGCTGATAATAGGTCAACCCCTAGTATTAATGCAGTTTTTTATTTTATTATTATTTATTTTTTAACATATTAATACACCAACAGCAAAGCTATTTTGACTCAGTGTGCATGCATGGAGTAAAGACAGACCAGATTCCAGCTCCTGCTACAACTACAATTCTAACGTTTTTTATTTTATCTTATTAATTGTTTAAGCCATTAATAGTTGGGTTCACTGCTCACAATGCTTCTGAAAACCACTAAACCAGGTGAAAAGTCAGAGACTGATATCCATGTTAGCAAACGCAACCTCGCAGCTTTCGTAGCTGACCCCAGATCAGCTCTGCTCTGTGGTCAGTGTTTGCGTGCACAATTATGCTACCTTAGATTTAAGTGGTAATCACAATCATTGTTAGTATTCTCCCTTTTTTACTAAACATTTTATTTTATTTGAATTTTTTCTCCTCTACCTATTATTATCATTTGTTTAATTTCATTTAACAAAATTATTACACATGCCATATTAAAATTACGAATTTGGCATTATCTCGTCGAAAGAAAGAGTATCGACAAGTACTCAAATGTAAGTACTTGTACTCTGTTTGAAAAAATTGTGGTATCAATGCATCTCTAATAATAATAATAATAATAATAATAATAATATTTACAGTATATAGCTGTTTTCAAGGCCTCTAAAACACTTTTCGTTGAATAATAATCCAGAATAATTCACTCCACAGTCACAAACTGGTGGTGGTAAGCTACATGTCTAGGGACAATTGCCCTGGGGCAGACTGATGGAAAAGTGGCAGCTAATCCTCGCCAATGGCCTCTCCGACCACAACCGAACATACATATGCATTTATACACCAGTAATGCCGGCATTAGAGGCAAGCTGGGTCAAGTGTCCTGCCCAAGAATATAAGATTTGAACCACATGTTCCACTGCCTGAGCCACTGTTGCTCCACTTAAGCATACTTGGTGCTAAAACCTACTAACACTAGTTCTCACTGTGTCCTTTACACAATTAAAAAAAAAAAAAAAAAAAAAAAAACAATAAGCAGAAACAAACAAACAAAAGAATCTAACTTGGTCTCATTTGAGTTATCAGTCACTGGGAGAGAAACAGAATTAAAGGCTGAAATATGGTTGTTTATTTATTTGCCAAGTAAAAATAGGTCAGTAGGTCGCTGTATCTTATGTGCACTGTAGGTACATTTAAACCTGAACAATCCTTGACTAAATTTTATTAAATCATTACTATAAGACAAACAAAGGAGCAGTGATGTTTGGTCATCCTAAAACATTATGACTCAATGTCGTAGTAACTGAAGTTGCGCATCTGCATTTCTAGAGATTTTAATACAAACTTGATTGGAGTAAAACACAAAGCAGCACCAACTTAAGAGTATAATTAATTGCGTTGACATTTGTGTACTGCATAGCAACCTAAAGTTTATGTTCTTTGACAGGTCTGCAGGTGCACAAAAACCTCTCTCAGGAACTCTATCCAAACAAGTCTTCAAAACATATCTTCAAACATATCTTGGGCAGTTCTGTCTTTTATGAGCTGAAGCGTATAGCAGTAAAAAGCAAAATATACCTATAGCTCTATTTATTTAGATTGATTTGAAAACAACTGCTTGTTTAAAAGGTTTATGTGTTCAATTGGCAAAAGCAAAGGTGTCATGCTACTTAATATCCTCTTAAAAACAGATTGTGTTTAGCTAGGAATTAAAGAAGTGATTGAATCAATCCTCTTTCAATGTTGCCTGTGACAATAGCACTTAAATAAAAATAGCTGAACAGAAGTCCAGCCTGCTATTTTGTGAACATAGCATATGTTTATACTGTCAATGTTCAACATTTTGGAAGACTGGGCTTCCATACTGTAGGCCTACATCTGTACAGCACCAGTGATTATGACCGTACCACCTTAATTCACTGAATACCCACAAGAATTATATGCCTCAGTGGTTTATATGGTGGAAGTGTTTGGGTGTTTTTATGTATTATTTACTCATGCTGAATATGCTGTTCTTACATGATCTGTCAGACAATTTATGATATGAAGATGTCACATCTGTTTTTAATGTGCACAGTTGCATGCACACATAGTAGTAATCCATGGGCATGCAGGGATTTGTACCGATAATACACATCTTCACCAAGATTAAACTACTGCGCATGCATGTGGCAGGGTCTGTTGTGTATGCATGTCAGTGTGCACAGTAGAGTTACTGCAGTTCTGGGCCTGTGTCTCCTTTTTCTTTCTGTAGCATAAGGGGCTTTGTAAGATAATACCCAAGAGACAACAATACTTCTGAGCTCGGGGATTGGGAAGCCATCCCAGTTCACAGTAGCTTTGGCTCCAAGCATTAGCTATGATTGGAAAACCAGGGAAACCTAGATTTACCGGCAAATGATATTAATCGGTGCCATGATTCTCTTTGAATTGAAAGAGAGGCCTTGGCAGAAGTAATTTATAAATTATCATGTTGAAACACTTTGGTCAACTTCAGTTGTTTTTTGAATGTGCTATACGAATAAATTTGATTTGATATGATTCATCAATATCCAATTAATTATTGGAAAATCATTGATGTAGCTTTTCCTGTTTTTGAAAATAAAATTGATGAATACCCTTCCGTGGAGACAGCATATCACAAATTTTTGCAGTTACTTGAAAATTATTTGAGTTTAGCTTGTTTAATGGATAAAATGTTCTCATTCTCCAATATTGTATCTTAAGAAAAGCATGATTATTTAGATTAGCTTTAATTCAAATAATCTATTTTTCACTTCTTTTCAGTTTGATTATACGAATTATGACAATTATGATCTGTCATTATACACATCAACATTAAGCTTTGTTTTACAAGCATGTATAAGATCTTTTCATGGTCAAATTTGCAATCAGATTCTCATATATCTGGACAACAACAACAACAATTCAATCAAAAGGAAAGCACCAGCTAATGATAGTTGGTAAACTCGCTGTTAGGATTAAATTGTTTGCATTGTTCACTATAAAAACATCATGTTGACTAAATTTTTACAGTATTAAGACTCAGTAAAGACTGTTTCAAATTCACACCATGAAAGTTTCAAGCTTCACATTTTCACACAGCTTGACTCCTGACACTGATATTATCAAACCAGCTTTGCCAGCCAGCTGCTAGTTGTACAGGCCCAAACCACCTATTAGTTTTGTTTAGTCAAAGATAAATTCAAGAAAATCCACCACTGCCTGCAGTCTTTTTCTGAGAAAGTTCTTTTCAAAAGCAGTCCTTGCTGTGTTGGTTCACATGAAGTGTTTGCATCCAAGTTTAAATTGCTAGAAGCTAATTAGCTTTGAAATTAGAAAATAATTTTTTGTAGTGTTTTTTGACCTGAATGTCTAGTCTGACAAGAGGTGTAATTCTATACCAAAAGCATGGCCTTTCTCTTTCTTTCTTTCTTTCTTTCTTTCTTTCTTTCTTTCTTTCTTTCTTTCTTTCTTTCTTTCTTTCTTTCTT
>JAOXYM010000003.1:17598443-17612251 GCA_028567055.1 Leptatherina wallacei | reverse complement strand
ACAACACAGTGTGTTCAGTGAGAGGCTGCGTCAAGTCCGTTGCAAGACGGAAAGGTACCGGAGATCATTCCTGCCAGAAGCCATCATCCTCTGGAACAAGGCCCTATCCCTATCTTTGAATATTTTTTTTTGTATCATTATTATTATAAAAAATTAAAAAAAGAATACCATAATACCCTGCTACAATAATTTCCCTCTAAGAGGGATAAATAAAGTATATTTCATTTCATTTAATTTAATTTCATTTAATTTAATTTCAAACCTGACATGCATCAACTCCTCACTTGAAATTAGGCAGAATACCATGTTATTTGGTGCTCTTACAGAAGATTTTCCCAGTTTTGTGTATAGAGTAGCCATACTGTACTGTAGCCAATTTTTAAATGACAGTTCTTTAAAATCTTCAAGATGTTCTATCAGTATTCAGCCAAATCATTTTAAAGCTTTGTGCCTTGGAACTTCTGAAAACTAGTTATGCAACATTTGCAACAACTACAAAGTTACGATGAAATACCTTTAATCTTCTCAAATACCATTTGCATTTCATCATCACTCTAACTGTCATCCAGCCTCGTATATGTCGAAAGGTTTTACAGTTCATTTTATTTTGCTACCAAACAACACTTTTTTATTCAGATGTTAGTGTGAATCTTAATGTCATTGCCCATTTCCACAGCGCAGGCCAGTTCTTTATGCATCCGCTGCTGTGCTTGGCATGCTCAGTTGTTTAACTTTCTTGATTAAATTCAGCAGTCCTAATTCTCCATTATAAAAGTATGCATTGTTATTATGGATGAATGTGGTCAATTATTGAGCCTGAATAAATTGATGTCTTTGTCACTAATACTTTGTCTTAGCAAATGCACAGTAAGCATTTTAAAGGTCATTTTCACAATGATGACTCTGTTCCACCTTGTGTATACTACTTCATTCAATATGAGATCATGGTGCTTGAAAGAGAAGCATTCTTGTTATAAAGCAGGTTTTGGAAGTTTACCCAGAATGTGCAGAGATAACAGAGGACTGGTGATGATGGAAGTATATAAGACTCAGAGCAAACAGACACAAGCAAAAATGAATTGAGCTTGTTCGGTTTTTTCCTTTTTCCTTTGTAGTGATTTTAACTCATACTTGTTATAGTGAGCTGCTAGGCCAGATTACTCCACCTGGGGAGCAGATTGGGGTTAAGGACTTTGCTCAAGGGTCCACAGTAGTTCACTTTTGTTGCCAGTCCAGGACTTCAACCAGTCATCCAGCCCCCAAGTCCACTCTGTCTAACCAGTAGACCACCCCCACATAGTTTTAATTAAGTGTGCTGTCATCTTGTCTACAACAGCTCTTGTGACCTTAAGTGGAATATTTAGATTTTAAAAAAAAGCTAAGCACAGCTACCATCAATTTACAATGCCATTCACTTGAAAAATGAATATAATGCTATGTGTACTACAACAGTGAATGCATAAAATGAGTCAAGCATATGGAAATATGCAACTGCATATGATTAAACCATATATGCCGTTATTTGATTTTATCATCCCTACAGGCATTCAATAAATAATTAAAAACTCCACGCTGATCAAAGTTAAATATTGAGATTTTTTTTTTAATTTACCATGAATATAATCACTTGGTAGCTGGGATAGGCTTCAGATCCCTGCAACACATAATAAGATAAAGTGGGTATGGAAAATGAGTGAATGAATCATCACATTGTGCCTTTAAATGGCATAGATGTGACATTACTGTATACCTTTACTTTGTCCAATGTGGGAGGACCTGTGTCTATGCAAGTTAGCCCTGTCTTTAACTTTATCATTCACTTGTCATCCTCAATGTTACGTAAACACTCAATTGTTTAGCCTATAATTCCAAATAGCTAATGTTTTTAGCAAACAGCAGATCTTATTAACAAATACTGTGTTGCTAATGTTAGAGTAGCTTTTGACAAGTTCCACCTCACCACACAAGTTGACAGGGTTGGTGTCTTAGGTCTGCAATCCACAAAAGAAGAATTTTAAGAATATGCAATTTCTCTTTGTTGTGAGAGTAACAACATATGAGTTGAAGGTAATGGAGATAATGGTCATATTCTAACCATTATTTTCTAGGGATACAACGGTACTCGGTAAAATACCGGACTATTCTGTACGCAGTGCACGGGACAAACCGCCCTCTCGTCCTGCGGGTTTTCGGTTCTGCAATAGATTTTGTGTTGGCGCTTTATTTACTGCTTACAGGCTACTGTGTGTGTGTGCATGCCCATAAATATCTATGTGTGCGCCTCTCAATGCAGGCGAAACCCCGCCCCTGCAAGTCACTGTGGTCCCCCCACTCCACTCACTGGAACTCTGTGGCTCACACAGAGACTTGTGAAAACGACTTGTTCCAACAGAGTTGCAAACGTAGCGCCTTTGTCGTTATATATAGCAAGTTTTCAGACTTCTCCAGCAACTTTTTTTTTTCAAACAAGCGACTAGCGCAAAATCTTGCATATTTTCGGGCAATGTAGGAGACTTTTGGAGACGGATGTGAAAGCAATATGGTTTGCTTTTTCCCTGTCTCAGTGAGCAGCGGCTTCAGCTGCTCCCTCCCCCTTCCATAAACACTCACAACGCTCACAAGACACTCACAAGACGTTCACCTGTGGTCCATGCTCAGAAGAATGAAACACAAAGCTGCAACTGGCTGAATTTGCCCTGGCTTACTGTTGAATGACTATTAACGAAGAGTGTGGACAAAAACATTTGAACAACTCCCAGCGGAGTTGAGAGAA
The DNA here is from genome assembly GCA_028567055.1 of Leptatherina wallacei. Lineage (NCBI taxonomy): Eukaryota > Metazoa > Chordata > Actinopteri > Atheriniformes > Atherinidae > Leptatherina > Leptatherina wallacei. Next base: position 17,609,478 of record JAOXYM010000003.1, on the reverse strand, counting down.
GGACGTGTTAAGATTCACCGGCTCCATTAAAAACCTTCATTGTGTGAAAATTACACTTTTGCTGTCAGGTACAATGACGAGGGAGTGAAAACACTAAATAAAAATGTCTCCAAACTTTTGAAACATGTCCTGTTCGCCAAAGGAAATACAGCAATATGTCTAAGCATCTCCAGCGTAAGTGTCCAGATATAACGCTTCCTGAAGAAAGCCAAGTGATCCGAACATACACCTGCAGCAGAGCAGCTGTAAAAGTATTAAGATGAAAGCTAAGTATTTAAAAGTATTAAGTAAAAAGTAAGACTATGATCCACTTAATTAAGGGTTTTTTGTTTTGTATTTTGTATCTTTAAAATTTTTGTTCATAATTTATACTACTATATACAAGTGGTCAAAGAATAATAGTGTTGTATTGTTCAATGTTATATGATTCATTACACAAAGTGTTCATTTAGTTTTTACAGATATATCTTATTCTTACTGTGAAATTCAGTTTTTCTTGACAAGCAAAATAAAAATTATATTTTGTGATAAAACAAAAATAATTCTCTTTTTGCACTTAAAAATGTACCAAAACCGTGGCCCAAAAACCGAGGGCTACCCGTACCGTTACACCCCTATTATTTTCAAACCCTAACCAAGAAGTTTGATTTCAAACCAACCAAGTGATGTTATTGCCTAAACCCAACCAGGAAAGTTTAATGAGTTTTTGTAGAGATATGATATGATCGCTAAGTTTTTGTAAGTTGCTATTATTAGTGTCATCTTTAGCTTGAAACAATTCAATAAGGCTTCAGCACAGTTATGCATGTATGCTTACACAAAGTAAAAAAAAACTATGACCAGCAAGTCTTATTAGTTAGATGTTAAAGTAAAGTAAAAAGTTTGACACACTTCCTAAGAGATAGCATGTCAACATTAATACTTTTGAAATAAATTATTGTTTGTTTGCTTACAGATTAGATTTTTGGCATTTTTCAATTATATGTTTACATAACCTTTTCACATACAAAAACTCCATATATTTATGTATATTTTACTTTTTCTTTTAGCTCACCTTTAAATTCTTTAAACACAATAGATTGGAGTACATTTTTAAACTTAAATTCTTCTCTGCTGAATCAAAAAACTGAGTCAAAAATCCTTTTAAATCGACCGTACCGTACCGTACCATACCATACCGTCCTCTTCCGCTTATCCGGGGTCGGGTCGCGGGGGCAGCAGCTTGAGCAGGGAAGCCCAGACTTCCCTCTCCCCGGCCCCATCAGCCAGCTCATCCGGGGGGATCCCAAGGCGCTCCCAGGCCAGCCGAGAGATATAATCCCTCCAGCGAAGGAGGAGGGATCCTCCTTTTAAATCGACTTTAAATCAAATCAAATTGTCAGAATTAAATCGAATTGTGTGATATCTAAATATTAACCATTATGAATCTGATCTCCTTTGTTGTTCAAATCAAGGACTCCTTAATAAAACCCTTGTTCAACCACTAGGTGCAACAATATACATTTCCCTAAGATATATATAAATCAAATACTGGTAAATGGATTTGTCCAAGAATTTAAAAAAAGGAAAATTGTGTGATTTTTCTAATTTTTGTGTATCTCTCATCAGCTGTTATAGTCATTACTTGAATGATTTTGTTGAAAATGGGTCTTTGTCCAATTCTTTATACTAGTGTATTACTTCTCATCAATGACACCCAGATATGTGCAGTAGACATTTTCAGTCTTCAGTCTCATTGTATTGTATTAACCAATTTATGAGTGCTTCACTACAATATGGCTCCATACACAGATAAGAATAGCCCAGTGCAGCTAAAAGAACCTTTTCCTCTCCTTGATCATGTTATCTTCAGGGTATATTCTCTCCCTTCCATCGCATGCTCTCATGTTTCTGAGCTCATGTTTTATTTCTCTGCTCTGCAAAGAGGAGCCTTAACTCAGAAAGGAAAGGGAAATTCCCCCCTTCTCTCTGTCTTTGTGCCTTATTGTTGAGCTCACCAGTTCCAGTTGTAAATAAGGTGATCTCGTTGCTTTCATTACCTCAACAGTGTTTTGAAAGCATTTGAATAAATACAAGAAATGGTTTGAAGTAGAACCTTATTTCAGACTTAAATCTACTGGCTTTCTACTTCAGCCTTTCCCCTTTTTCTTCATTCTCTTTGACATGCAGGTCATGCACAGAGCTGACTGAATTTGTTTAAATTTTTTTTTCTCAATCTTTTTCTTCTTTGAGGCCTAATTTAAAAAATGCATTGGTATAACTGAAGTTATGCCTGTTGATAAGTATCGTTGCAATCATTCACCCTTGATGTCTTTTAACAAGATTGATGGACTGGAGAGGGGAAGAAAATACGGTTGATTGACCCTACTATTTGTTTTGCTTTCAAACTTCTCTTTGAAGCGATATCCACATAAAAGAGGGATTCTTCCTAACTTTTCTGCTTTAGATCCTGGATTTATTTAGTGCATCAAATTTGTACTTTAATGTCTCCCCAAATCCCTCCTTTCTCGGTGTGGGACCAACATGTGTTGCCACAATAGTTTTAGTGTATCATGACTTAAGCTATGTCTATCCATCTCTTAGTAATTTAGAAAAGAAATAAGGTCTTGGGAGGTTTTTTTTTAATTCCCATAGTTGGGTGTATTGTTTTTATCCTTACATTATTGCCCATGCTTTTTTTCTTTTTCTTTTTGAAAAGTGAAGACAACTCAACATTCATGTGATCATGCATTTGAGCCAGGATGGATTTGCCAGCCCAGTCTCTTCAGAAAACATGTCATTGGTATGTTTGTCCACATTTGTTTTGGTCCTTAGTGTAAGTGTCTTGGCAAATTAAGACTCTTTGTTGACTGGCCACATCTGTTGTATTTTTTATTATTGTTAAAAGTTATAGGAATTAGATTGTGGATTTTTACAAATACTTTGCTTTCAGAGTACCAAGTAGTCACACAGTGAGGAAAACAAAGAAACCCTGGATAAAAATAAAGATGCATTAGATGCGGCGATACTCATTTCACATCCTTCCAAATCTTAATCAAATCACATTGTGAGGTGTCTTGAGATTCACCCTAATGGCAGCATATCCCTTGGCAGTTTTTTTCTGTCACGCCACGTTCTTATGACATAGTGGAGACTGCAGTATAAGGAAATAGATAAATGTGTAAGCTGTGAACATGTCTTTTTTTAAACCCTTAAACTCAACCATTCACAGGTGAGAACACATTAGAAGTGTTTTTAGCCAAATTAACACTAGTGAGATATGGAAAGTGGAAAATTTAGGAACATTAAATGTAGGAAACCTTAAGCTGCATCTGTGCAGGGAGCACAGTAAGACAAATGTAGCAATTGTACAATTCTAGCATGTTTACTGTGAAACTGCACCACTTTGAGCTGTGAACCAAATAGATCTTCTGGCATAAAATCAGGTTTGAATTGAAAAGTGTTTCTTCATCTGCCCTAATTCACAACTCCTCTTTTCCGAAAGGGCAAAAACCACGGCAAGTAAATGGGAGAATATTCTTTTTCTGAAATTAATTTGATTTTCTTGTTCAAATTTGCAATTTTCATTAACTTCATATGTGATCTTACAATGCACATAAAAAAAACAAAACAGCATTATCAACTCTAATGAATGAAATGATATTCTTTTAAAACAGGTTTCTTGAATGTAATGTTTGACGTTACAGTTTGTAGGTGGACAGCACCATCTAATAAGTTGGTTCAAAATCTACCATAGATGATGAATTTGGTTGAGATCTGCTATTAAAGCCAAAATATGTGATTCACATGTGAATCTATGTGATTCTATGTGGCTCCGTGGATAGGCCTTATGGAATACACCAATCTGATCATGATTTTGCATTATAAGACTAAGATGAGTACTCAAAACAATTTTTCATCAATTTGCAACGACTACTACCTTTTAAGAGGAAAAGAAAATTCTGTCTCTGATAGCAAAAAGCCCCACACAACATAACAAAACCACTAGATTATTTCACTGTAAGCATCAAGGGTTCAGGATATGTCTTTAATTTGTCACTCACTCAACAACACAGGTTTCCTCACAGTGCATGTTGTTTTAAAACACAAACAAAATGCATCTATAAAGACAATAACAACCCTGTCAGACTTGACAGCTTGTCTGTTATTAGTATTCTTTTTCCTTACAAATCAATACGTCTCTGCCCTTTTGAGTCACTTGTTGAAGTCGGATTCTATTTGAAAATGTGAGTGAATAGAGTGCAAAACACAGGTTGCAAGTGTTTGCTGTTTGGCAGCTTTCGAGGCTCATGAGTCCACGGGTGTATTTGAATATGGATAAACAGATACAAACAGCATACACTGAGAAACGGTCTGCTCATGCTCCTCTTTTCAGAATTTAAACACACACTCACAAACACACACACCAACACACCCATTGAATCATAACTCAGTGTGTTTCTAGCCAAAGGGAAGTCCTTTATCCACATAACTAGATTATCTCACTGTGAGCTCTGATCAGCTTAATTTTGATTCAACCTACTTAGCCTTCCCAGTCTGTCTGTCAGTCTGCCTTCATGTTCATCTGTCATTCTGTGTACTTGAATGGCAATATAATTGCTTGTATGTCTGTCACTTTATCTAAATGTCTCAGTCTAGTGTTTGACAACATTACCACAAGCAACTTATACTTCATCCATTTCTTAATGATTTAATCTGTTCTTACAAATGAAGCTCATTTCAATCATGAAAATAATTTTTTTTGTGTAGAACATAGCATTCTTACTCCAACAACAAACAGATAAATATAACGAGGAATCACTTTTTTTGTTTTGGATTTTTTTTTTTTTTTATACTTTTATACACTTTCTGTGGGAATCTGTTATTTATGTTCATTTTACGTTTTCTTTTTTTAAACGACATGTAATGAACTCATTCTGTCTCCTTGTCTTGGCAGGGTGTCAATGCAACATATTGACTGCAGCAGTCTCTCAGTGTTTTTGTATTGCAGAATCTTTAGAGTATCCCCAGAGACTGATGGATGAAATAACACCCAGAGTGTGGAAACTTTCAATTTCATGAATAAAATCCTTTTTCCAAAACAGAAAAGCAGATACATTTTTCTTTTAATCCACATATTTCTATCAATTCAAAAATTGTTATTTTACAACAATTACTGAATTTAGTCAGAACTATTTATTTCACAGCCTACCATTCTTTTAAATTAGGTCACCAGATTCAAAACAGCTTACCTGTCCACAATACTATCCTACTGGATAAGGAGAAAGCAAAATGAGAGAACATGTTAAACATATTCTATAGTAAGCCTCATTTTAGACACAAAATATGTAACAATGACTTAATAAATCTTAGAAAGCAATAGCATAGAACATTCAGACATAAGTCATGTTTCTATTAATGTTTCTCACCCTTCTTTCAGACATGCATCTCAAACTTATTGAAAGAGTCACTGTGTGTTCCTGATATTTTCCATTAGTGCAATTGGACAGTGCATAAAGTAAGACTTAATATAAACAGTCCTTGTAATGTCAGAATTTTCTCACATGTCAAATCAGCATAACAATTCATATGACTTGTATCAAGTGCACAGTGATTGTGCAAAATAATGAGAGTCCAAGCAACAAGAAAGTAGTTACAACTTTTGCTATGCAGTAAACTGTGCTTTTCGAGGGACTCTTGAAATGCAGCTCCCAGGACCAAAAATAAATTTGTCTCCTTGTGTGGGATCACATTGGGTCATTACGTAGTCCTTGTGATTGGTAGTCAAATGTAGCCCACACATTCAGTTTAGACTGAATACATTTTCACACACTTCTGAATGTCGCTTGAGCCATTGACGTCCTCAGTTCATCCAGAGTACATTCACACATGTACGCCTCACTGTCCACTTTTGATCAGATCTCCAGGATGCATGTGAGCCACAAAGTAATGTGCTTGCACACATTTTTCTAAAATCTTAATTACCTCATACTTCATCTCAAGAAGTACTACCTTGAATAGTTCTGAAAGCCAACATTGACAAATACTGTTAAATTGTCAACTGATTTATTTTTTTGTGGTAACAGCAGCACCTAAGATGAAAGCAATGTGTGTTTATATTTTATACTCAAAAACAATTTTAAAAAAAGTTAGTCATGTTTGCAGATGAATGGGATCTGTAAGTTCATTGCCAATCATCCAGTACCCTTAATGATAACTTAAGAGTTGAAGGGTAATTAATCAGGACACTACAGCCAGTGAAAATACAAAGATGGGAAATTCTAGAGCTTAGTCTGTGTTCATAGAGCTAAGGCCACAAAGCACACTGTCACTTACTTACTCTGATTGGCAATGAGCTACAAATCTAGCATATTACTGAGATTTGGAGAAAGACAGCAAGATGAGGGCAAAAGATCATGAAGGGGTGAGACACAAACCGGGAGGGAAGTACAATAAAAGGGTATGCAAAAAGCAAAAGGAAGGTGGGGAAAAAAAGTGCAACAGAAAGCATGAAATACCAAGGAAAAGAAGAGGATAAAAATAATGAAGTATGGAAAGAAAATTGGGATAAGCTCGGAATGGAAGGGAAGGAAGGGGCAGCAAAGACAGAAATGAGCGGAGCAGAGGAGGTGCTAGGCCTGGGGGATAGCTGTGCGTTTATCCTCTTCTGCAGAAGGCTTCTGAAGCACTACCTCAAGAAAAGACTTAAAAGCAGGGTGGCTGCTGCTCTACACTGATCTGTTAATACCCACAGATACATGAGGCTTCGCCATAGTACTCAGGGGGTGGGGTGGAGCAGCACAGAGTGTTTAAGTGTGCATTCTGGTTTGTGTGTGTTTTTCCTTATGTGTTCATGGATCATATCGTATCTCTACAGACGATGTTCCATTTCCACCGTTTGCTTGCCCCATCTCACCCGGAGACATGAAGTTACCGGAGCGATTAAAAGATTAGATTGGACTATCATGTGGCAGTGTGTCAGCATTGTCACCTAAAGCAACCGCTGTTAGGGTGGGGCTGGGATGTGGGAGGGAGTATGACTAGCCTGCTTTAAGATCCTGTATAAATAGACTCCTGCCTCTTGGGAATAAGTGTAAAACAGCCCGAGAGCCTCACTGTGCAGCAAAACACATACACACTGGGAGGTGGGGAAAGCTGCTTGGGATTTGAGATGGCTGCTTCACAGAGGACCGTGTCATATGTTCTCAGGGGGTCCACATGATTAATTCAAAGACTGTAAAGGAGGGTGTGATGTGATGATGTGAAGATCTGAGGATTCTTTCCTTTTTGTTTAGGTGCCCTATTTTCTGAGTGAGTTTTTACTAATGATGTGAAATCTGCTAGTTTAAAAGTTGTGTTCATGTGAATTGAGTGTATCAGATTGTTCTTCCGAAATTAGGCATGTAAAAGAGTACCACTTTACAAATCAGGATACAGTTTTTACAGACAAGTTTGCAGATAAACCTTTCAGTCATCCTTAACCTGAGAGCATACACCAAACATGCAGTTCCATCTGTTTTGCTTGCCTGGTTTTTAAGACAAAGTTCCTGTTTCCCTCCGCAACCTCTTGAGGTGGCCAGAAGCATCCATGATATACGTCAGACTCTTGATCAGATGTTTTTTCAATCATCTGAATTGGAATGACTAAGTGTACCTTACCTCTGGATCTAAGTTGTTTTAAATACTAATCTCTGTTTTCTTATGTAAACAAGGACAATATGTTGGAGTGATTAGCTCATGCTAATTAGGCCCTAAGAGGAAACATGGGCTCCCCCTCCTGTGGACCCACCATCTGCAGAAGGGGCCGTAGGGGTCAAGTGCAATGTGAGTTGGGCGGCAGCCGAAGGTTGGGACCTTGGCAGTCTGATCCGTGGCTGCAGAAGGTAGCTCTAGGGACGTGGAATATCACCTCTCTGGTACGAGGTTGAGCAGTTCCGGCTAGATATAGTCGGACTCACCTCAACGCATGGCTTCGGCTCTGGAGCCAGTGTCCTTGAGAAGGGCTGGACCCTCTTGCACTCTGGAGTTGCTCCCGATGGAAGGCCCCGAGCAGGTGTGGGCATACTCATTGCCCCCCGGCTTGGTACCTGTGCGTTAGGGTTTACGCTGGTGGACAAGAGGCTAGCCTCCCTCCGACTTCGGGTGGGGGGACAAGTTCTGATTGTTGTTTGTGCCTATACACCTAACAGCAGTTCAGAGTACCCACACTTTTTGGAGTCCTTGAAGGGAGTGTTAGAGATCACTTCTCCCGGGGACTCCCTCGTCCTACTGGAGGACTTCAATGCTCACGTTGGCAGCAACAGTGGGACCTGGAGGGGCGTGACTGGGAGGAACGGCCCCCTTGATGTAAATCCGAGTGGTGTTCTGTTGCTGGACTTATGTGCTCGCCATGGATTGTCCATAACGAACACCATTTTCAGGCATGAGAGTGTCCATATGTGCACTTAGCACCAGGACAATGTAGGCCACAGTTTGATGATTGACTTTGTAGTTGTATCATCGTATTTGTGGCCGCATGTCTTGGACACTCGGGTGAAAAGAGGGGCGGTGCTGTCAACTGATCACCACTTGGTGGTGAGTTGGCTCAGATGGTGGGGGAGGGTACCTGTCAGGCCAGGCAGGCCCAAAAATATTATGATGGTCTGCTGAGAGCGTCTGGGGGAGTCCCCTGTCAGAAAGGAGTCCCCTGTCAGAAGGAGCTTCAACTCCCACCTCCGGCAGAGCTTCAACCATATCCTGAGTGAGGCGGGGGACATTGAATCTGAGTGGGCTGTGTTCTGCGTCTCCATTGTTGAGGTGGCCAGCCGGAGCTGTGGCCTTTTTGGCCTGTGGGACTCTGGAGGCAGCTGACAGTTATCAGCAGGCTAAGCGGAGCATGGCTTTGGTGGTCGCTGAGGCAAAAACTCAGGCATTGGTTAATTTTGGAGAGGCCATGGAGAATGACTTCCATACGGCTTCGAGGAAGCCATCTGGTGGCTCAGGAAGAGGAAGCAGTGCTCCGTCAACACTGAGTACAATGAAGATGGGAGGCTGCTGACGTCGACTCAAGACATTTTGGGTCGGTGGAAGGAATACTTCAAAGACCTTCCACTAACACGCCTTCAGAAGAGCGAGTAGAGCAGGGGGACCCGGAAGCCTTGGGCCGAGGTCGCTGAGGTGGTTAAAATGCTCCTCGGTGGCAAGGCCCCAGGGGTGGACGAGATCCGCCCAGGGTTTCTTAAGGCTCTGGATGCTGTGGGGCTGTCTTGGCTGACACACCATGTGGATATCGGGGACAGTGCCTCAGGATTGGCAGAGTGGGGTGGTAGTTCCTCTCTTTAAGAAGGCGTACCGGAGAGTGTGCTCCAACTACAGGGGGATCCCACCCTTCAGCCTCCCTGGTAAGGTCTATTCAGGGGTCCTGGAGAGGATGGTCCGTCGGAGAGTCGAGTCTCGGATTGAGGAGGAGCAGTGTGGTTTTCGTCCTGGTCGTGGAACAGTGGACCGGTCTACAAGTGCTTTGTGGACTTGGAGAAGGCGTTCGACCGTGTCCCCCGGGGACTCCCGTGGGGGGTGCTCTGAGAGTATGAAGTGCCGGACCCTCTTGTACGAGTTTGGTCCGCATTGCCGGCAGTATGTCCGATTCATTTCAGTGAGGTTTGGACTCCGCCAAGGTTGCCCTTTGTCACCTATTCTGTTCATAACATTTATGGACAGAATTTCTAGGCGTAGCCGAGGTGTTTAGGGGATTCGATTTGGTGGCCTCAAGATTGGGTCTCTGCTTTTTGTAGATAATGTGGTTCTTTTGGCTTTATCCGGTCGTGATCTCCGGCTCTCGCTGGAGCGATTCGCCACAGAGTGTGAAGCGATCGGAATGAGAATCAGCACCTCCAAATCCGAGACCATGGTCCTCAGCCGGAAAAAAGTGGAGTGTCCTCTCCGGGTCGGGAACAAGGTCCTGCCCCAAGTGGAGGAGTTCAAGTATCTTGGGGTCTTGTTTACGAGTGAGGGAAGGATGGAGCGAGAGATCGATAAGCGGATCTGTGCAGCATCTGCAGTGATGCGAACTCTGCATCTGTCCGTCGTGGTGAAGAAGGAACTGAGCTAAAGGTGAAGCTCTCCATTTACCAGTAGATCTATGTTCCTACCCTCACCTATGGTCACAAGCTCTGGGTAGTGACTGAAAGAACGAGATTGCCAATACAAGCGTACAAAATGAGTTTCCTCCGCAGGGTGCCCGGGCTCTTCCTTAGAGATAGAGTTAGAAGCTCGGCCATCCAGGAGGGGCTCAGAGTAGAGCTGCTCCTCCTCCACATTGAAAAGAGCCGGATGAGGTGGCTCAGGCATCTGGTAAGGATGCCTCCTGGACGCCTCCTGGACGCCTCCTTGGGGAGGTATTTCAGGCACGTCCCACCGGGAGGAGACCACAGGGTAGGCCCAGGACACGCTAGCCTGGAAATGCCTCGGGATTTCCCCTGGATGAGCTGGCTGATGTGGCTGGGGAGAGGGAAGTCTGGACTTCCCTGCCCCCGCGACCCGATCCCGGATAAGCGGAAGAAGATGGATGGATGATGGATGGAACCTAAACGTGATGCATTCAGTGTCCTCATGGCATAAAATGCTGCGTTCAAAGTCAAAATGGAACAAACTGTTTGATTATATGGGCTGACTTCAAAGTTTTATTTTACATTTTTAATTGTTTATGATGTATCTTGTACTTCTACGATGTTACACAAAGTGTAATGAGCATCCCTGCTCTCAGCTGTTTGATCCAGTGCCCTCTGGTAAGCGCTACAGATGCATCAAAGCGAGGACAAACAGACTGAAAAATAGTTTCTTTCCAAGAGCCATCACAATCCTGAACTCTCATACGTAACATCCCAGTTCAACAACCTACATGTGCAATATAAACATTACTGCTGTAGCCTTACTGCTGTAGCTATGCTGATGACACACAGATCTACATAACCATCTCACCAGGAGACTATAGTCCGATCCTTTCACTGATCAGATGCATTGATCAGATTAAAGACTGGATGTGTCAGAACTTTCTTTAGTTAAATGAAGACAAAACTGA
>JAOXYM010000003.1:17567969-17580172 GCA_028567055.1 Leptatherina wallacei | reverse complement strand
AAACCCAAAGCCGAGAGCAGAGAAAACATTAGCAGCAGGAGAAGCAGAGAAAGAAGAGATAAAATCTTGAAAACCAATACAGTGGTCGAATATAGAAGTGAGGACGTTCCTTAGCTTGCCAGCGGTGTGCGCGTGTGTCGCAAACAAATAACTTCATGAAACCTCGCTATGAGGACCCCGCCCACACCGAGGACGGCCGCGACTGTAATGGGAACATACGAAACCGGGGTGGTGTGGTGTCGGCTGAATGAAGGCTGAGCCGGGCTGGGCTGAGTAGGTGCTTGTGTGAAAGGAGCATTTAACAGCTGTTTCTGCCAGAGCTTTCACCTATACTGGAAGTAACAGACCAGAGCAGTACAGTTACTAAATAGTCACAGAAATGTTGCACTTGAGGAACAAAAAGACTTGACAGAAAGACAACGGAAAATAACTGGTTTTGTTGTTTCTGAACACTCTGGTGGGTGTGTTGTTTAGTTCACCTGGCAAGCCCTCCCCACCCCCTCCCCATAGGGAGGTTACAGTCTCTTGATGCAGCTGGCCATATTCAACACCAGCGTCTCCCTGACGTTACTCCCAGTTTTTCCATATGCCTACTGTACAAGGACACTAGAGCCCACAAAATGTAAAAAAAAAAAAACAGCATAAAAATGCGTGTGTGTGAAGTATTTTTAATTTCATTATTGATGACTTCATGAATATCTAATTGATTTTGATTGACCTGACAAGTACTACTACAAAAATCAATGCCAATCCCCACTAAATAATCTGAAACAGAACTAAGCAAACAATGATTATTGTATTTTATTTATTATGTAGATCTCAAATTTGTGGCCTGCGGGCCAATTGAGGTCCATGGAACAATATTTTGTGGTCACCTATTTGACCTTAACATTCAGTGTTGATGCAGCTTGCACATTTTCCCAAATACACCTTTTTACTGAGCCATTGTGCTTGCTGCGTTTTCACCAATTAAATGTAACTTGTTGCAGTCATATGACCACAGCACAAAAACCATGGCGGCATAACAGCACAAACAAAGTCGTCACACCTAGCAGACAAAATGAAACACATGAAAACTATCAGAGACAGCTGTCTGTGATACTGAAACTGAGGAGAATGAACACCTCCTGCCTCATATACGAAGCATGTTTGAGTATGAAGTGGTTTTGGGTGGATTCTGTTGTGACAAGATGCCTACATGACCAAAATCAACTTCTCGCTGTTTTAGAGGAAAACTTGGATTTTTGAAATAGCGTCATAAATAACTGTTTTTGGACACCCAATGATTATAGGGTTTTAGTTACATTGCAATGCATTTAAGTTAATAGATGGCTGGTTGAACCACAGAGATGTGAAAATCTGCTAACGTTATTATACCAGTGGTTGCCATGTTGTAATTTCGGCAATCCAGTTGTCCAGCAAGACAAGGCAACAACCAACTGAAGCAGTAGTATGGTGCAGCTGGTTGCTGGGTTAGATACACTGTAGTTGTAGTCACCTTCTCAGTTTTTATATGTATCAATTGCCAAAACTGGCTTAGTCATTGGCCAGATTGACAAGGATGGAACCATTGTCAACTTCTAAATTTTATCCCGTTAACTGTGCCAGTATAGAGGGTTCAGTGCACATTTCACAGCAGCCAATATCATAATTGAAAAATCAATTAAGAAATAAGTATGCAGGCTTGACTTTAATAAATCTCCTGTCATTTCTATGCATGAAATACAGCCTCAAAATAAAATAAATGGAACAGAATATTGAAAGACATATGACCTAAGATGGCTGATGATGTACAGAAGATTTTTTATAGATACACTGTAGTCTTTTAGTGTTGTAAATTAGTTTTCTGACTACAAAAGATAAGTTCAGTATTCTTGTCACTGCTGTACTATCATCTGGCACTGTCTGAAGGCTTACAGAAAACTTTTGAACGGACACTGGACAGTATTATCTAAATTTCCTTGCATGAATTCTTACATTTTTAGTACATTCTGTGGTCTGTTTTTTATTATTGTAATATGACTGTCTTTACCAAGGCAATTGATTTAGGGTTTCATCTGGGATTATCTCTGTACTTAATTATATGTTTGTAACTATGTGTATTGTATGTGTTTGTGAACAGGCCACTGTTGGAAATTAGACCCAGTGTCTGAATTAGTTAAACCTGTAAAAATAAAGGTAAAACATAAGAAAAAAGTTAGATGGGATTTATTTCCAAACCTTTAACCAACACTTTTGTTCCAGCCCTGTAGTATATTCTTGTTATTTTCTCACATTAGGATACAGCCTCTTTTCCATTTACACAGAAAATCTCCTATATTTAAGTAGAGTATACCAAATATTTATTCAAATGAAAAAAAAGTAAAAAGATAGAATACTCTGAAATTACCACGCCCTCTGTCCTGAATGCTTTCTTTCGTTGCTTCAGCAAGCAAAAGTCCACAGATCCCTGCAACTGCTCTTGTCAGGGCCAGTCCTGTACACTAACGCAGTAAAGTACCTAGACAAACAGCTACTGCTGCTTCGGTACACTCAGAAACTTTCACAAAAGCACACACTGATGAAGCTCTTTCATACACTCTACAATCATTATTTGGAAAGTTTTACCATTGAAATTGCTCTGTGACTACAGCTGCCACAAGAAGCTTTGTTTTACCGGTTATCATAGGCCTACTTTGGTGTTATTATTGTTGCTCATTTCTGAGCCTGTTTCTGTTAGTCCTTGCTTTCATCATCATTTCTACTTATGTGGCCATCTATGCCTACTGCATTCTGTCCCTGGCTACCAACCCTCTCATATACAGCATACGGACAAATTTTTACAGCAATAAACACTTAACAACCTCATTTGAATAAACAAATGCAATAACACAATATTATAGAGCTTCTGTACCTTTTATAATTAAAGCTGTGAAAGCAAACTAAAAAATCTTTATTTCACAACAAATCACTGTACACAATGTACTGAGTAGCCATAATTACAGCCAAGTTTGAATTGATCTTTCAGTTGTTAACGCTTTTATTGCACTTAGATTTTTGTTGCATTCAAATACTAAGCCACCCTAGAAATTAATAAGATATAACAGAAAAAAATACATTTTACAGTCAGAGAAAGCTGTATGAACATTGCAAATTTGTGTTTCTTGCCTCAGACATAACTTGGGGCATAAACTATTTTATGTGAAGAATGCAAATGCAGTTAAAAGCAGAGGGGTTATGAGTCACAAATACTATTATAGAAGAGAAACAGTACTGCAGGTTTGAATTGCAAAATTGCATTACATGGCATAATAAATTATACAAATGAGATATAAGTGTCTCTTACTATTAATGCAGTATAGGAAGCTTTAACAAACACAAAATCAAGATTGAATTCTTAAGTTACAAGTTGAGAATTTTCCAAAAGAGAACTGTATAGCCTGCTTCTATGTAGGTCATTAGTTCTCAGAATCCTCTGCTCTCAACGGTGCTAATCGGTTGCTTAAATTTAGTAATCCTGTTGGCAGTGAGAGCGGAGATTCTCAGAGTCTGGCTTCTGCAACACTTCTGAGGAGCCAGCAGAAATGTTGTCTCGCTGGTTTTGCAAGTTCATCATCTTCAGGGTAGAAATAGCTTGATGGCTTAGAGGGTTTTTTTGGGGGGTTTGAATGGTTGTACAATATACAATAGTATTTAGACTTTATAGGAGCTAGCTTTGTTTCTAAAAAAGTACCAGTAAGTAGTTAATGGAAGTCATTTTCAATGGGGCATCACCTGGTAAATCAGGAATTGCTTCATGAATATTCATATCTATCAAAACTGTCTGTTGGTTATACATGTGTTAGTTTGGAACAGATGTGACACCTATAGAGCAGGCAGTGAGGGTTTCCATTTCAGCACTGACTTTTGCAACCAACTGTTATCACAGTACACATATGCAAAAATCACAAAGCACTTTTCAGTATGATAGAATTTCTTAAAATTTTGGAACAATGATCAGCAAACAGTGCCACATTAATAAGCAGTTGTCTGCTATGCCATGCTTTGCACGAAATATAAAAGCAGCTCCAAAAAGATCAAGGGGAAGCAAACACTCAAATATGTATGATTAACCTGAACAAATGTATGACTCTTTGTGCTATTTCCATGTGTGTTAGCATGTGCCTTATCACGTTGTAGGTGTGTAATGACAAGACAAATGATCATATGGAGAGAAGGACCTTTAAATCCCTATCTTTGTGTTTAATTCTGAGGGAAAGTCAAACAGTGTGTGTGTCTGAGATTAATGCAAAGGTGACAGATTAACAGTTAGTTCCATACATGATTGCATGATCATGTTTCTTAACCATTACTCACATCAATTCAATATGAAAAAAAAAATCACTGTAGAATGTGTTCATTACACAAAATTTAATACAGAAATAATTATATATACAGTACATTTTAAACACATTATATCCAACTGTGTACACTTTACAAGTAAGGCTAATATGTAAATGCTGAAGTATGTCCTTGAAATCTCTTTCTCCCACTGTCCCATGTATGCTTCATGAAGGCATTTAATCAATTTAAAGTAGTAACAACACATGTAGACACTTGTTCAACTATTTCCAAAAGCAAGAAGAATACATTGTCTCATTTGTGTTGGTGTGGTCAAGGTCATTATTGTCAGATTTTTTAAATCAATCACAAATACTCATACATTTGTAGATAAAACATGAAAGTATAGGAATTTGACTAATTTGCCTGGTAATCATTTGTACAGTCTTTAGAAGAAAAATGCTGGTCCCTTTTTTCAGTCATGCAGAGTTAGCTTGGGCTCTTAATTTGTGACATTCCTTGAAGAAATAGCTGGAAGTCAGCTGTTTTGCTCTTAACATTATACAAGCTTTGTTGCGAGATCAGAAAGATGTGTGGTTTGCAGGCTTTGCCATGGATAAAGGGAGTTTTTGGCTATACGTGAGACAGAAGCTGCTGCAGGTAGACTATGGGTATTAGTACTTAACCTGTAGGCAAACTTACATATGAACAAATACTTGGGTGGCGATTGCAACAGTAAGTTACTGAATAGACTAAAAGGAGAAGACTGCTTTTATATTGCTCGGCAACACTGTGCTCAAATATCCTTTGTCAGTAGAAGGTCCCACCTACCAGAAGACAACAATCTTTGCAGCAGGGCTACCATACATTAAAATATTTTCTTTTCTCTTTCGAAAACATACTGTTGCAGTATATATTGCATTGTGTAAAGAAATATACTATATGAGATGAAGACTGAATTCATAAAGTGCAATGAAATTTAATATAGTGTCCTGTGGGCCTTATGCATTGGGACTTTAGTGGGTGTTGATTTAATGCAATGATGTGGAGAATTTGTTTACAAGTGACTGTCTTCCTTTATATTGCAAAAATTGTGCTTTTTGGAATAAAGTACACTGTATTGGTCAATGTGCTACAGTAGAAATGTTATTATATGAATATATCAAGATGAAGTTTTACCTATGCTTTAATAGTCAGCTAATTAAACATATTTTCTTGGATTGAATTTAATGTGATTTATTAGAAGTCTCACAGTCCTAAAGCCGAACAAACTATGTTATCTTTTTACATTTGCTTCTATTTTTTCTCCTCAACAGGGTCTTCATTACTGTGGGTAGAATCAGTGTAAGCAATTCATTTATAAATTTGCATCCTGCTACAAATGCTCACAAACTTGTGCATTACCCAATGTGAAGGAAGTTCTCTATATGTAGTTTCCAAACCATCATGGTCGTAGGATTTAAGCTTTCATCCTTCTCTAAGCACTAATTTTTTTGTGTTTACCTGGACTCCAATTATTATAGAATATACTTAACATTCCCACCATGGTTGTCTTATCTTTACCACAGATATAAGGAAAATTGGGAAAAAAATGGAGTTATATTTTTTTAGTAGTTCCCCAAGGAGCCAACAAGCTCTTGCTTCTGACCTCTCATTTGGACTCGTTTGGCCCTGTAGCCCCTATTAGCCCTTAAAGATTCTCGCTTTCATTTCTGTGAAGTGAATTTTCTGTCTTTTTTTCTTTGTCTTTTTTATCATCTTGCTACAGTGATTAATCCTCTGTCTCATTGTCTTTCTTGACCACATTTTCTTATTTCTGTGTCCTTGTGCCTGTGTCTCTCTTTCTTTGTCTTTGTGTCTGTTCCTTTTTTTTCTCCCTCAGCAATGTTTTGTGATTGGCAGCTGAAGCTTGACTGCAGTAGAGTTAATAGAGAATAGAGAGGAATACCTAGAGGATTTACAGCTGAGTGGAGACGCACAAATAAGATAATGACTTGGGAATAACAATTTTGCTGCACAGTTTGGAAAGGCAGTGGAGGAAGAAAGAGACAGAGAGAGGAATGAAAAAGAAGAGAGACAAAAAAAAACTCTCAAAGACGATGAGGAAAAGAAGGAGAAAGAGAGGCTGATTAGCTGATTCAGGATGGCATTCCAGGGGCGGTCAACTTAAGATTTTTCTAAATTGGAGAAAAATGGTCAGAATCCCAATGGGTTAACCAAAAAGTTAAAGCTTTTTATTGTTAGAAAAGTAGCACTGATGAACTAAACTGATGACAAGCTGCTGACCACAATCAACTATACTTTTGTTTCTATACACAAAAGCCATTTAGAATTTTAATACTTAATACTTATGAGCATTTTGTTTGGGCCATCTGCATTTTTCTTGTATTTTGCTTTGTTTGAGATGTTTACATTCCTCATCTGAAACAAAAGATAAGGACCATAAAGACATTTTTATCCCACAATAGAAGTGGCGCCTGGTGAGTAGAGATAACCCACTAAAATTCATAATGCCCAAGCATCCCTTTAACTTTGCCAGGCAAGAGTGGGTTACCCATCAAAACAGTAATCTGTAGTCATTTTGTTGTCAGAGTTGTTGGTTGAGTTATAGAGGCTGGCAGTACTCACAAGACCTTCTCAAGGGACCTAATGTCAGACTGAAGACAAGGGCTCTTAGTGATATCATTTCCCACCTCTTGCTTCACTGCTCTGTCCCTCCATCATCTCTTTGACATCACTCAACGCTCAACAAAGTAGCTAATGAAGCAGAAGAGGAGAGAATATTTGCCTGGTAATTAAGAAAAATGAAAGGAAGAGGAGTTTGAAAGCTGACACAGATGCACTCTATAATTGTCCTCTACTTGATGTGGGAGTGTGGAACAGCTTATACTTTTTCCGTGCACTTTCTTAAGTTGTTTGTATAAGATCGCTATCTTTTTCCACAGTTTTTTCCCCTCAGCATTTCCCAAAGCTCCTTTCTCTCCCTTTTCCTCTTCTGCCAAAACGGCATTTATTGCATTTGTCGACAAATTCGAGAGCTTTAATAAAAGAAAATATTACCTATAAAGTTTGTCTTTTTCTGTTATGTTTTAATGGTAAGCAGCCACTAAGCCCTGTAGGCAATACAAAGCTGCATGTACTAGATATGAGAAATTCATTGTTTTACAGGTAATTCTATAAATATTCAGCAGTAGTTAACAGGTCACTGATTTCAAAGCTTTCATATCAAATCATCTTTTTAACAGTTGTAGAAATTCTCCATAAAAAGATGATTTTCTGACCTCAGATTTCTACAATATTCTGCAATATAGTATATCCAGCACTGAATGCTAATGTGAGGTGTGCTTAACTGTGCACTTTATTGCAAATTTCACTGTTTTCAGTATACAGCTGGAGGTCTTGAAAAATATTTTTAAACTGTGCTATTACTAAGTGGGCCCAAGGTTCATATTTTCACATTTTTCCCAGACAATTTTGGGTACCGTTACCTATCCTTCATTTCATGCTTCAGACACATAAAATTACATGAAACTAGTATTTTATGGAATTCAGCTTCATGTAAATGGTTAAATAAGATTCACAGTTCATAGTTTACCGTCATGTTTTTTTTTCATTAAAAGGCAAACAAAGGCTTTATGAGGTGATTCAGGGCGTTGTGTGTGTGTGTGTGCGCGCGTGTGTTTTATCTTATCTGGCTTATATCAGAAAGATTTTTTACTCACAAGAGGGTCAATTGAGCTGCAATGAATACACTCATTTATAGAATTGCTTTAGGAAAGCAAACATAATGGAGGTACTATTGATTTAAAGAAAAAAATAATCCCAACATGTAATAACTTGTCTGACGTAATATTATGTTTTTTAGATGTAAATGAACTCTGATTGGCCACTAATTAGTTGAATTGTCCATATCAGCTTATGTGAATCAGTATTGATCACACACCAACATGGATTTTTGCCTGTCATGTATGTTACTGTGGGAACATTCACTTGGTTAAAAAAAACTGTTGGATTTTTTTGTTAAATCAGTCAGTTTTTTGTTTTTTTTAAAGAGTTGTGTTTTTTTGGCAGCTGAAGTGAGAGGATTGTGTAGTGATAAAACGATCATCATTGGTTGGATAATCAGTGCAATTAATAGTCCCTGAATGCATTATATTATCCAGGAGGGATTTGTTTGACATTATCATCTCCATTCTGAAGAGGTTTTAAATGAATGGCTAATTCTCTATTGAGTGCAGAATTTGACCTTTAGTTTATATATTGATTAAAAATATCTTCACATCTTAATTTTGCCACATTTTGCACATTCCAGGGTATTGTTGTGCAAATCATGCTCTCTTTTTTTTTCAATTTGCAAACAAAATACTAAATAAATAGCACACAATTGTAAATGATTTGACCAGGATTTTTGTCTTGTGCACTCAAATCTTTAATGAAGTAGCTGATAATTCAGAGCAATACGTAAAGTTTTCTTGCATCCTTAATTTATGCCTACATTTATTTTAAAGAATCTATAGAAAAAATGCATTAAGGAAAAAAATTGAAAAAAAATTATAGACCAGAGTCCCCTCGACATCCATTTCTATTATATAAATTGAGGTATAATAATTCTATTTGTTGCCAAAGTCTAAGAGTCTCTTAAATTTAACTCCACATCTTTACTAACACTGCCACCATCCTCCTGCCGGTCCACTTCTGGCCTCATGCAGTGATTCTGATTTACTTCTGATGGACATTATTCTTTTTATGATGGTAATAATAACTTCAATGCCATCCTAATGATAGTGATCATAATACTGGGAACTCACTCTCCCTATAGTGTGTTGATGGTCATGCGCTAACCTCAGCAGGAAGTGAGTGAGCTGACATCAAAGGTGTGATTTACCTCACAGTGGAGTGTGGGACATTGCAGCACATGTGGGCAACTGTCATTTTCCTGGAGAACTTCTATTATATTCTGTAGTTCAGTATCAGTGCTGTTCACTGGCCACACACTTGAGCACAGAAATAGTGGACTTCTAGTCTTTTTCCCCCACTTTCTTATCTCTCCTTTCTATTACCTCAATGTTGCATCTCTATTGTCCATCTAATATCACTATTAGGGCCAGCTTGGCCACACACTTAAGTGCCAGTTTGTATTAGAGAAGGAAAGTTACACACAGCTCATCTTGATAACATCTTGATTAATATTGATCATTTCGCCAGTAAACGCAACTACTTTGCTCATCTGCAAATTGAAACCTAGCACTCTCTCCTTGGAACGCTTCTTGCACTGTCCTGATCATTTTCATGCAAAAGCTGGCCTTTTCTGCCATGTGAAGAATACAATGAATAGATTGATTAGGCAATATCCTAATGGGTATAGGATAATGAGTCTGCCAATCATGTAGTCTGAGAGAAAAGAATATGCACATGCAGCAGAATCACTTAGCAAAAAACCATGAGTCAAATAAGATTGCTACAACTGAAACCCTTGAGGCAAAGATACTTTAAAAAAAAATACATATCAGTTATACCAGTTCAAAGTAGTTTGAAATGTGCATCCAAATTCCTGACTAGTAATGTACTTTAAAAGCTTTCTTACATACCTAAATACTCAAACTTCACATCTGAGCAGGCTGTTTCTTTTTTATAATTTGTTTTCAGGTTTCTAAATCCTCTCAAGATTCAGCATTCAATAGATCAGATACAAACTGTCAAGTAGGAAAATGTTATACCAAGAGATTCCAACTTTATCCTGATTGTTTTACTGTTATCTCTGGGAAGTGAAATAACTTAAAGATATATACGATTAAACTTGTGTCTGAAAAGAAAAAGACAAAATCTTCTATAAAACCCATTTCTACAATTGAATGTTTTCAGTTTATGTTTCCTACAATTAAAACCAGTGACTAAAAGAAATGGGCAAACCTTACGCTGCGGGACCTGTTGGTTTTTCTGAAGAGCTGAAAAGAAAGCAACAAAAATGGGCGATGATGATGCATTGAAAGGGGGGCTGTGAACGTGGGAACGGATGATTGACACCCATCAAATTCTGAGCTGCCTGTAGCTAAGAGCTAACCAAGCTAACAGGAGTTAACCAGCTAACAGAGGTAGGTGGGCTAAAGCTAAGGCATGCTGTTAGCTAGCTAAAAACCGCAGTTGTGCTACACTCTGCCTCCTTTTGCCGGATATCTGGTACCTGTCAATCAAAAGGTAACACCCCTAAGTATGAAGAATTTCAAGATTAGATAACATCTAAACAAATGAGTTATAGATAAATTCATTCCCCCCACAGTTGTCACAAAGGTAAACTTGACCTATTAAACCTAAAATGTTTTTTTGTACCAGGCTGTAAACATATTTGATTCTGCTGTGAAGTTGGACTTTTTAACATGGGAGTCTATGGGAATCTGCTCTGTCTTGGAGCCAGCACCTAGAGGATGAGGGGGGAACTGCAATTTTGGCACATAGGCTTCACATTCTTCAGCCGGAGGTTGCCGCTTGATTAAAACAGCAGTTAAACAACTACAGCTTAAATAAAATTTAGTTTGGATCTTTATCAAGTGGACACAAGAACCAAGCAAATGATTTTCAGTGTCTTTACTTTAAATTTAAATCCAATTCCATTTAATTTAGAGAACATAAATAATTAAGGAAAAAGGCTTGTCTTTGCTCTGATATGACTCAGGGGCCGTATTCAGAAAGACTCACCATTAGGAGTTTTTAGCTAAGATCTCCCTCTTTTAACTAATTCAAAAAGCTGCTGAGAGTAACTTTTACTAAGGAACTGAGAAAACTCTTAAGCTAAGAGAAAGGGCGGGGTTGACCCGATTACTATGGATGATGTCATGTTTCCTGACACTGTGATTTGCTGTCCTGGGTCCTTGGTTGTATTAGGTCTCTGTCAGTAAATTCATGACAGAGATACTGCAGGATAGTGATGCGTGGGCCGACCTGTAACCAGTGGCGTAGCCAGAAAATTTGTGTAGGGCGGGCTTACAGAAAATAGGGTGGGCCAACTTTTTCTAAAGCCAAAAATTACTTGTCAGAAATGAGGCATTCAATAATATCTCATTCTGCTTGCTGTTTATTGCACAAGTGCTTTATATACTGTATATCAGCATGAGTGTCCTGAGTTAACTCACAAATAATCTCATATTAATTGCAGAATTTTTTTAAACCCTTTTTTTTTGTTTATATATTTGATTTGATTTTTAACTGAATATTCATATAGCTAATATATCATATATCAATCATACAATATTTATGTAATCTGTTAAGAAACCCACATAGATTCTAAACAGATAATTAATCCTGATTTGTTTATCCCTATTGTAGTTGTCCTTGTGTAAATTGTGTAAATGTGTAAATTGTTAAGAGTTGGGATTTCCGAGCTGCATTGAATGCATCACTGATGCACAGCCAGTGTGTCACCGTAAGTCTGTTTCATTTTCTATTCCTCAACCCGTGGCTGGTTTGGGTCACCTTTTCCTGCTTTATGAGTTGATAAAATACCTCAGTCTTGTCCAGAAAACCACGTTGCAGAACTTTAAAGCTAAACTGTCCGTGTAAAAGATCCATTCTGTGTCTGTCTACTTAAATTGTATAATTTATGATAATTTATGATGTTGAAGCAAAAAACAACTAAACAACCAATAAATCATTAAGCTAACAAAAGTCACACCGTTAAAATGCATATGGTTTTGTTTTATATTATTTAAAAATACTTACATTAAACAGGAGATAGTCCGACCAGGTATCGTCTTTAGCAGCTGCCCCGACAAGGACTTCCTGTCCGTCTGCTCAATCACCAAAATGGCGGTGTGTTGCACACATGCGCAAACACGGTCATTAAATCAGTTTTTCAGATTGAAATTTACTTGGTATTTCTGAGTATATATGGAGTCACGAAAAAAGATTAG
>JAOXYM010000003.1:17545945-17557429 GCA_028567055.1 Leptatherina wallacei | reverse complement strand
GTTGTATTATACTGTTGTATTATATATATACTGTTGCACCCCTTTATATATATATATATATATATGTATTTGAATGAGATGTTCACAAGACCTTTTTGCAAATCTCAAGTCTTTGACCTCAAGTTCATGTCAAGTCAAGTCACTTTTAATCGTATTGAGTAATTTCCCATATGACACCTGCCATCTGGTCTCCTTAGAAGACTGCATTTTAATATCCAAGGAATTTAAAATCAGTTCTCTCCCTTTAACTACCAACATGTTGTGACAGCACTGATCCTTAGCATAAACTGAAAAATGCTCTGTCTGGACAATTTCTTTGCTTTAGTGAATTCTGAAAATCTGTAGATGAACATGGAAATTTATTCAGATTAGTAAATGTGCTCTGAACATAACTTATCCAAGAGTTATTAATGTGTACAAAAATCTATCTCGACCCATCAAGGAATTTAAAATACTAATATTGCAGTTCATAGCATTTTTTTCTGGAGGAGGGCCAATATGCTACATGTTAGTGCAGGGATCACCGACTCTGCCTGCAGGTTGTAGACATTTCCCTGCTGTAACACACCTGATTCATATGACAGCTTGTTGTTAATTGCTGCACAAGCCTCTTAATGACCCATTAATAATTTGACTCAGGTGTATTGCAGTCGATAAACATATGAAATCTGCAGGACAGTGGCTCAATAGGTCCACAGTTGGCGATCCATTCACTAGTGTAACAGAAAAATCTAAATACTTTTTGAAAAAAAATACACCATGAAATAACTATGTAAGATGAGTATAGAAATATTATTTTAAAACTTTTTAAAAATGAATTAAAAAAAGAAACATTTTAATTAATTTAGGTCCTAAACTTGCAGGACCAACAAATATTCCTTACATTCCTAAATCAGCAGCAGCTGTTCTTTTCTAATAAACAACCCCTGGGAAAACTGCATTGTTTACAGTGGGTCTGATCGTAGTTTGGTCCCAGTTTAACATCATAGTGGCAAAATCATATTTGATGGAAACTGTAAATGTCTCATTCTTCTTCTGAACACATTCGGTGGAGCCAACCTGATCGAGTTAACATTATTTTAATACAATGGTAGTAACAAGCTAATGTTTACACTGCTGTGGTAGGTATACAAGGTTGTTTCCTCTCTTTTTTCCCGCAGTGTATCAATCTTGCCGCAAACAATCCATTACAACTTTACCACAGCTACACAAATGGTTTACAAAAAGAAAAGCTCTCTGTTGTACCTCTGGCTCTTTTTTCTTTTTTTACCACCTCCCTATGACATGACATGGGTATGCTGAGCCAAGTAACTGTGACAAATTGGGATTGGAAATGACAAAATAGACTATTTAATAAGCATGGCGGAGGGAATTGGACTCTGGTGTTGGGTTCACCCGAATAAGCAGACTGTCTCAACTCCTCCTGGGCCCAGCTTTGATGGCAGCTTTCATCCATCTGATGGGGAGATTCTGGCAAGGGAAAATGGAGGCATGTATATCTTGCCATCTACAGCACGTGTATTTGTGTTAAATTGTTCATACTTGTGTGTATGTAGAGGGAGAGTTTTAAGTAAATGCCAAATCATTGCACACATCAATCTGATATGCAGATATAGTGCAGTGAGTGAGTGGGCTCAGAGGGAGTGAATGCAGCCATGTATTAATCTCAAGCTATTAGTTGCCAAATGTAAACTGTTTTCCTGAAATAGTGTACACTTGTCGGTCCGTCCGTCCGTCCGAATGCAGTTGAACAGAGGAAAGAAAACAGGAAGAGAGAACAGGAAGAGAGTGAGTAGACACTAAAAGAAAAGAGTGAGCACAAGGCTTAAAACCAGTAGGTTTTAAAACTTGTTGACATTGACTGAGACACAGAAAGACACAAATACAGAGAAGCCACGGTACAGCATAGAATATAGAATTAGTGAAGGTTTGGAAGGGAAATAATAGTAGGATATGTGATTTAGAGACAAACAAAGCCAGTGTTTGTATGTGGCGTACAAGTCTGAATACATTCACAAGATCAATTGGTTATACTTGAGATAGCATAGATTTTCAGAGCACGTTTCTCTACTAGGTGTGTATGCAAATTCTGTGTGTATGTATCATTACATACGGTCCCCTTTTCAATAAAATGAACTTCTCAATGCTCAGCCCAGGAAAAAAAACCTCTGACCAGCTCCAATCCACATTAATGTCTGGGAAGACAAGAAAAATTTATTAAAGGCGGCCTTATTTTCTCATGAGAAAAATCAATCAGTTAAACACTGAATTTATATTTCCAGCTTTAAACTTGCATTGTAAAAAGAAATTGGTTGAAAGCTATAATTACATAGTTACATTGCACTTTTGGACTAATTCAGCTTACTTGTTGGTGATTATGGTAGGTGATTATGATAATACCTAAACCTTCTTTTAAATGGATAAACTGAGTACAGAGCCTTCATTGCCTCCACCATGGCCTTGAAGTTATGTTTTCGCCAGCATAAATTTGTCCGTCTGTCTGTTAGCATCATAACACAAAAAGTAATGGTCGGACTTTGTGAAGTGCCCTGAGATGACTTTGTCATGAATTGGCACTATACAAATAAAGCTGAATCAAATTTAATTTTGCTAAAAATTTTCAGGAACTCTTTGAAATGGTATACGGACCAATTGATTAGATTTTGGGGGTGATCCGGACCACCGTTTGGATCCTGTATTTTTTTTTAACACTAGAACCGCCAACATCCCAGTACCCCCTAGAACCACCAGAGGGGGTCATTATGACACCCAGCCGACATAGCATTAAAAAAAAAAGGTGGCGTTTACAGAAGCCAAATTAATTCCTTTTGAAACTTTTTCATCATTCAGAAGTAGACAAAGCTTCAATAAATCAATAAATAATTGATTATTAAATTAGCATGTGGGGTTACTTTGGGCTTCTACTTCAAATAAAAAATGCCAAATACTTCCTAGCTTACAACAGTCACTTAACAGCTAACATATAACAAAATCAAATGATTTTGAAAAATGTGTTTATATTTTTTTATCAATTATTTGAGGGGCAACAATTATTTTAAAAAAAGCATTGTATAATGCTAAAGTAAGGAAACAGAGCACTGGATGTCAGCTGATATTGATTTATTGTATCCCATATGGAGACCTCAATAATGAACACACGGCAGGTCATTCTGGCATTGATGCAGCTCTGGTAGAGAACACATGCATTCAGTGCAGCCATGTCCAAAATGTTATAAAACACACAGGTCATTGTGTAGTTACAGGTAGATGTTATAATCTGACAATGTTGGATCAGGATCATGTTGATATTCTGGATTTCATTTACAAAAAAGCATATTAAAATGGATTCCCATAACAAATTTAAAAAAGTACCAAGTATATATGAATATAGTTGCTGTATGAATGTGTTGTGTGAATGGGTGAATGAACATGTAGTGTCAAAGTGCTTTGAGTGGTCACTTGACTAGAAAAGCGCTATACAAGTACAGTCCATTTACCATTCTATTTTTAATTTACTGTCACTCTGGATCAGATAATGTGAAAGTATCCTATAAATGGTGGTATGCAGAGATGGATATATGCTGGATTTTATAACATACGGGATCTTGAAGAATAAAAGTCCACATCATCTTCATAAGTTCAATGAAAGTTATTTCAGAGATGCTACTCTGAAATAATGAAATTGCAGTGTTTAATGTTCTGAGAACAAGAATTGGTGGGTTCATCCTGAGGAAGAAATGCACCCCAAATTCAATGGCACCCCACCTTTTGAGAAATCATAAGGTCTTTTCACACAGCAGTTGTTTCCTTATCACCACCAAATAATATGTCATTGTAAATCCTTCAAGACCCATGGTATTAAAGTTGGATGTGCTAGGATTGCCAGCGTGCACAACGTCAAGAGGAAATATGTGTCGGTTCCCTGACAGTCTTAAGGGTTAAACTAACATTGTTCATCATTGGTAATTTATACAGACAAGATGGAGGCAGCTCACACCCATATGAGTGTGTGCCTACACATAGGCAGCCATCATTGTGTAATCCACTGAGTGACAACAGCATCACAGATAAGAGCAGTTTGTTCTGCCATTCTCATTTGCCCGTCCATGTAAGTTAGAGACCAGTTCGACTCTGTGACTACTTCCATCACTTGCTCTGTAGCTTATCAATGGCATATCAACATCAACCCTCAAGTCCGTGTCTGTATTTTCACTCAGGACACCAAAACACAACAATAAACACATCAATCTCTGTGCTGTGTGACTGTGATGTGTAGAAAGGAGTGAACGGCTTATTGAGCAAGTGGTGATAGTCTGTTGACCAAAGTCTTTTGGATTCATCTGTTACTGCACTTCATGTTTTCAGCTTTTACACTTTATGGCACATAAAGAATTTGTAGCACAGTTAAAGAAATAAAATAAAAAAAACATTGCATTTGCAAAAAGATGCACTAAGTCCTCAGTGATCTGATTGTTTTCTAGCTTAAATAGAAATTCAAACTATTTAAAAAAATAGGAATTCCATGATGTGAGTATAAGGTTGTCTAGTCAGTCCAGTCAGTACATTTGGGGTTCTGATGAGCTGTTGCCAGCTACCTGGTTTGCCAGCTTTCGTCACAGCCATTGAGTCTGTGTTCACAGTAATTGTCACTGAGGCAGCTTGATATATTTTACTTGGAAATCATTGACAAATGTTACAAATCACTGCACAAAATGATTTACCTTTGTCAACCTTGCTTAGAAGATGTTTCACTAAATAAAATACGAGAAAGAGAAAAGGAGAAACAGCCTTGTACATTTCACTCAGTCATTCACAGTACTCATATATGCACTTCACACAGCTCTCTGAAGTTGCATCTAATCTCACTGGTCAGAGAAGGCAGGGTACAGAGGAGAGAGGGCTAATGGCAGAGCAGAGAGGCAAAGATAACAAGCTTATCACAGTGAGAAAGAAATTAGAAAAATCTTGCGTTTGAGTCAAACTCAAATAAGCCACTGGCCAGTTACCTGACTTTTCAGCCTCATTCTTGTACATTTAAATTGGTATATCTTTCCTGTTGAACATTACTGTAGCTGCAGAAAAATATTTTCAAGAACAAAACCTGAGGAAGTTCCATAGATTCATTTTTCAGTTTGAATGTGTTTCATTTGTCATTCTTTACTGTATATTATACTTTAATTTATGTATTTAGAACATTATCCAGTACAGTTCATGATATTTAAAAATTGTAACATTATGGATCTGAAAATTCAAATTAGGGTTAGAAATTAGCCTATCCCTGTTATGTAAATTCAGCAGTTAACCAGTTGTTATATAACTGTACGCTTTGTGTTTTACTTTTGTCTTTGCATATATATACACTGACATTGGTTCATAAAATCTAAAGTTTGAGTCTGTAGTCTGTAGAAGTGCTGACCATGAGCTGTGTAATATGCCAATTTCCTGTCTTCAGCTTCTTTCACTTTTCTCTCATATTACATTTATGACACACCATAGCCTGTCAAACTCTACAGAAATACAGCAATTTATGTCACTCAAAGATTGATCTGAAATATATTAAAGTATGACAGTAAAGTTTTGGTCACTGAGCTTAATTTTGGATGCAGTAGAAACCAGATAATAATTGCCACTGATGTTTGTTTGTTGCCCACCTCAGCTGGATGTGTGTGTTGTACCCACCTCAGCTGGGTGTGTGTGTTGTAGGCTATGTGTTTATTTGCATATAAAGTGGGAAAGGTGGCATTTTTGACACACGTGAAGGCACACTTAAATGCCAGGTGTAGACAGGCATACTTAGAGCCATTGATTCATCTCTGATGCTTGTCAATGCCAGGTGTAAACAGGGCTGTACTGAGATCATACTACTCTGTGACAGTGACATTACTGCTTGCTGAAAGATTGTTTGACAAACTCCCTTACAACTGCTGTGAGAGTGCTACTTAAAACCTCGATTATTATATTTTGATAGTTTCAGTTTTGACCAATGTAATTTGAAATTTAATAGTTAACAAATTTTTCTGGTATCCACAGCTGCTACTGTAAGATTATGGCTGCACTTCACTTTGTTGCTAATTAAACACAATGCAACTCACACACACACACAACTTCACTGCATGCTTGTGCTTGTGTGCTTTTGTGTATGTGTGTGTATTTGTGAGTGTCACAGAGACAGAGAGGGCTGTCTGCTGGTCATTGGCCCTATGCCTATCAGTTTGCAGTGATCAGTCTTGCCTGGCTGTCATCTGTCTGCTGCCAGCTGTCAAAGAGCTTGCTCTGGGCATGCCCACTGATGAGAGGCTGCAGCCATGCTCTAGAATCCATCCAATGCTCTAATAGGTCACGAATGGCTGCACAGGGCTTGCCAGTAGCCTTGGACTGAAGAATGAGTAGAGTTTGGAGTGGAAAGAGATAAAGGAAAGGGAAAGATACAATAAAGAAATATAGTTGTGTCAGCCATTATATCATATAGAATAAGAACGATTCTTATTCCACTGTTGTGATCACCAAGATTCAGTGAAACAAGAACAAACAATTTATTTTTCTGTTTCTCTCGTCAACTCATTAGAGTTACCCACTTTTAGATCTAATGATAACTAAATGTGTAAACACTTAATTAAATTCCCTATGTGGAGAAGCAGAACAGAATGAGATTCATGGAGGAGTGTAGATTTTGTTTATAGTTGCCAAGCAGTTGGTGCAAATGTTCCACTTTGCAAAAAACCTTCTGGGCCACTGATGCAAAGTGCAAAATGTTTGATACAAATGGAGTCTAATTAAACAAATTCAGACTGTGTGCTGCACGGTTAAATCATGTAAGGGAACAGCAAAAGTTAGATAGGAAAAAAAGGAATTAGTTATATCCTCCTAAAGTTGTATGCCTTTGAGGCACAGAAGAATAAACACTATGCTTCTCTTTCTTTGAAGTTATCACTCCATAGCTAACATATCTAATTGGAAACTTGAAAAGAAGTACTTTTGATCAGTTTACATAAAGCTAAGGACTTAGGATGCGTTTTCTTTATTTTTATATTAACTGTCATTCAAAGTGCCACAGGGATTAATTCCTTTTATATCTCTAAACATTTATACAATGACTTAAACCTTAATCTAAACTTGTTATGTACAGTAGTTGACTCCCCTAAGCATTTATCCTATGTTACAATCCTTCAGAAGTGTTTGTTCTGATGTATTCTGTTGTAACTAAGGCATGTGTTTGAAATTGTACCATCCAACAAAATGTTCAGACACTGTGGAAAATGTAATTAATAAACAGAATGCAATGTTTTCCACAAATCTTAACCAATATTAAAAAAAAAATCCTAATAGCCAAATCATGCAAAGAAGAATCTGTATTTGAACATGATCCTGTAATGCTGCCATTTTATCAAGAGCAAAGCATTTAAAATGGACTGAGGTCTAATAAAGCAAAATTTGAAATTCGTCTTGAAATCATTGATGCCTTTTCCTCAGGACTAAAGAGTAGAGGGACTTTCCGGCTAGCTGGCAATCAGCACTCATTTCAAAAGCCTACATCTCTAATGGTTTGGGGCAGTATTAATGCCTATGGAACTGGCAACTTTTGGAAAGGCACTACCAATGTTGAAAGGTAGTTTTAGAGCAATATGGTCTCATCTAGATGTCTTTTCCACAGAAGGCCTCACTAGCATGACAATGCTAAACCTCATATTCAGTATATTTACCAACATGGCTTCATAGTTCAAGAATCCAGGTACTAGACTGGTGTGTCTGTAGTCAAGACCTTTCAATAATGGAAAGCATTTGACGACTCATGAAATGTAAAATGTGGTGGTATGTAATTGTTAAAAATTACGTGTTGACACCACAAAAATGAGGGCAGTGTGAAGTCAATGGAGAACTTTTTCTTGGTGTCTACATGACTTTCCTGGTTCCACAAAAGGCTTCATGTTACGTTTTCTAATGCAGAAAAAAATGCAGATTAGCCAGATACTGTGGTGCAAGGCCGTGAAGACATTTACATACAAATAAAAGGATTTTAAAATCAATTCTAAAACTAACTGGAAACCAATGAAGTGAAATTAAAATCGGAGTAATGTGCTTTTGTTTCTTGGCACCAGTTAAAAGCCTCGCAGCAGCGTTCAAAACTAGCTGGAGTCGAGCAATAGATGAGCAATACAGACCTCTCAAGACCTCCTTGACTACCATAGTCTTCCTCTGCTTACTTGTGACTTTTGACCACAACTTTCTCCCCAACCCAGCCCAGCCCAAGTGACTTCAGTTCTTCCTAAGACCTCTTTGTGTTGCAGTCTACTGATGGCTTTGTCTACCTTCTCCTGGGCCTTCCAGCTCCACCCAGTGCGAACGGTCACCCCTGTCCCTTTCACTGCTTCGTCCCTGGACCCTGTTATCTTGAGTACTAAATGGATTTTATCCTGTTTGTACCCAAGGCTTAAGGACTTCACAGGAAGCTGCAGTGTGCGCTTTTCAAAGAGGCCTATGTCACAGAAGGAGCAGGGAAGACCCAACCACTTTCTGATGTAGGAATCCCCGCCCCCGGCAAGGGGAACCCAATTTATCATTCCTCCGACCTTTCCTTACGGAGAGGCTCCGCGATTTAGAGTGTTCGATTTTCATCCTCGTCCAAAGTGTCAGCTCGTCTAGGCGTTTGAGGAGTCGAGGCGTGCATGGTGCTGTCTGCAGGATAGTTGTTACATCATCCATGTACCCTCTCAGAGCAGGGAGTCTTCCGCCTGTTGGCATTCTCAGGCCTCTGCCCATCTGCCTAGCTCCAATGAGGATGACCTCAAAGGCTGCCACGAACAAAATTGGGGATATGGAGCAGCCCATTGCAATGCCAACCTCTATCTGCTGCCATCCTGTTGTGTAGGCATCCATTGCAAAGCTCATGTGCAGGTTGCTGAAGTACCTGACTATGATGGTAATGATGTATGCTGGCATGTGGAAAAACGCCAATGCAAACTGGACCAACTTGTGCGGGACACAGCCATACATGTCCAGCCACACCACGTGGAGGTCGCTCTTCTCTCTTTTGGCATGTTGTATTTTCTGCCAGATTACAGCTGAATGCTCAATACATCCTGGGAAACCTGGGAGCCCAGCCTTCTGACAGCTCGAGAAAATGTAGCTGTTGCTAGCCAGGAAGTGAGTCATCTTCTTGGTCAAAACCGTAAAGAAGAGTTTTCCTTCCACATTCAGTAGGGCAATACTCCTGAACTGGCTGATGGTAGTGGAATCTTGCTCCTTGGGTATAAAGACTCTGATTGTCTCTTGCCACTCTGCTGGGATAGACTGGTTCTTCCACACAACCCTCACAAGCTTCCACAAGATCTTTGTCACGTGCGGATGGTTCTTGTAGAGCTTATAGGGGAGCCTGTTTGGTCCCTGATTTGGTACTGACACTGATCGTGCCTTCTTCAAAACCTCTCTGACTTGCACAGCTTGGGTGGGGAAGTGTCGAACATGGGGAAGTATCGAACATGGTCTTCGGGGGATCTGGATGTAAGCCGAGCGGTGCTCCTTTGGCTGCATCTGTGTTTTGGCCTTTAATATGCTGCTCCAGATCTTCTTTGGACATGCTCAGCTTGCCACTGTGCTTTTCGTCAAGCAGCTGGCGGGCATATTTGAATGGATCCCTAAAGAAGTACTCTGAAGACGTTCTAATCTAACTAACCATTTTTCCCTACACTGTTAATCTTGTAAAATAATTTACTTTGGTTGCACGTGCATTTATTAGGAAGGGTTTGCTTCTCTGACACTATTATTGTAGTATTTCAACCAAGGAACTGCTGAGGGAAGACGTTTTAATCTCACTAACCATTTCTTCCCTATCACAGCGGTCCCCATTTTTTGCACCACGGACCGGTTTAATGTCTGGCAATATTTTAATGGAATGATCTGTAAATGTGTAGCAGATAAATGCAACAAAATAAAATGATACAGCCAACATAAAAACTGGTATTTACTATAGATGATAATGAACATGAATCCCATGTGTACTCATATGCAACTTAATTAGCAGCATCCTCATAACATTGCACCAACAGCAGAACATGAGTAACATCCTCTCTGCTCCCTACACTCTCTGGTCACTATGGTAATTTTAAAACGTGCCTTCAAAATAAGATACACCACAAAAATGAATTTAAAAAAATGCATGAAAATACTACTCACAATAGCACTGAATCAGTGGGAGCCCTGTGTTTGTTGCTGCAACGAGACAATGTAATGGTAGACAATGAAACCTGAAGTGTGTTTCTCCATCCACATAATATGGGGAGCCAATGTCCGCATATCATGCAGAGCAGGCTTGGTGCGTGGGAATCATCTGATGTGATTTAATCCATTTTTAAAGTCAAACTCTCCTTTGCAAGGACATTTGTTTTTTACTCATTTTGCTCGCTGGTGGGTTTAAATTTAACTGTGATGTATCATGTGACCGAGACAAAGGTCTTGACATGCGTCAAGAGTGAGTCATGGATGGATGTAACGGAGAGATTCCGGTCAATTTTTTCAAAATAAACAATCATTCAGACTCAGACAATAAATTAAATGGAAATAATGAAAATAAGTCATTCTGTCTGTGCGGCCCGGTACCAAATGACCCACGGACCGGTGCCAGTTCACGGCGCGGAGGTTGGGGATCACTGCCCTAGCAGATGGTGGAGAAGCAGGATATTGATTTTATAGTTCTCAAACTAATTTTGGGTTTTCCACGATACTAGAGAGAACACAGTAGCCCCAGATGAGCAGTGATAACATACTCCCTGTTTTGTAGACAGCCACAATGTTGGCTTACATTATAGCAGCTACAGAACTGACAACATCCAATTGTTAGTTTGCTCTTTAATATCCCAGTCTTGCCAAACATCAGATGTGTGCAACCCTGCCAAAGTGGAGAATGATATTACATCATCCCCATAACCAGGAAGCATGCACTGGCTGTTATTTTTAGGGGCAAGTGGTGGATTTTAGAGAGTAGCACACAGCAGAGTTAGATAAACATGGCCACATTCTACCTCAGTACTCTGTGAGAAAAGCTCCATCTAAGGAGAATGCTGGAAAATAAGCATATCACTGACAACAGTCACACTTCCTTTTAGTGGATGTAGGGAGTGGCACATGTACCATGGCACATAATGCAGCACTGGTATTGCAATCAGTTCATATCACAGAAGTGAGAGTTTATCTGAATTGTGTCCCATTATTGACTTGCATTGTTCCTGTGGAGTTTAACATATGGGGTTAGAGCAGATATTTCTTGCCTCTAAAGCTGTCAGTGATTATCCTATTGTGTTGAAATTTCCCTAATTGTTTAGGTAGTGAGTGAAGAATTTCTGAAAAATTCCATGTAACATTCACCAAATCATTAATATGTAAACAACATATCTAAATTAATTATGTTGTTATAGTACCGTCTTCTTCCGCTTATCCGGGGTCGGGTCGCGGGGGCAGCAGCTTGAGCAGGGACGCCCAGACTTCCCTCTC
>JAOXYM010000003.1:17513813-17524092 GCA_028567055.1 Leptatherina wallacei | reverse complement strand
TCTATCTATCTATCTATCTATCTATCTATCTATCTATCTATCTATCTATCTATCTATCTATCTATCTATCTATCAAGTATATGACATTTTCTATTTGAAATACAAGTCCAAAGTAATCCCACTTGCTAATCAATTAATTATTGATTTATTGACGCCTTGTCTACTTCTGAATGATAAAAAAGATTCAAAGGAGGAAAAAATGGCTTCTGTAAATGCTACCTTTATCTTTTTTTTCATTGGTTTTGTTAATTTATTTTCCACACCAACTTCTACTGTGTACTGTGCAAAGAAGCAATAAGATTAGATCTGCACAGATGTGACCGCCTCGGATTTTGATCTTGCCGCCACGATGGATTCTTCTCTGCGTTGTGAAGAATCAGGAAGCCGGTACCTCTATTCAGCCCAAACCGTCGGCATGTTTATCC
The DNA here is from genome assembly GCA_028567055.1 of Leptatherina wallacei. Taxonomy (NCBI): domain Eukaryota; kingdom Metazoa; phylum Chordata; class Actinopteri; order Atheriniformes; family Atherinidae; genus Leptatherina; species Leptatherina wallacei. The sequence continues at coordinate 17,523,667 of JAOXYM010000003.1, read as the reverse complement.
TGGCAGAGAATGACACAATAGTTCAGCGCAAACCATGAAGAACAATTGTGCAGCCAACCTAGTACTCTTTTCTCCACAGCAGATAGAAGCAGACTGAGCAAGCAAAAAATACTTATACTAAATATACTGAACCCAGATTTAAAAGAGTAACATAACACATATGTGAAATAACAAAGGAAAAACATTTGTACAATACATAAAAAAGATTATACATAGTGGAGAAATTATAACATACCTGGCACAAAATGACCCATTCAGCGGCACAAAGAACAATTACGCAGCCAACCCAGTACTCCTGCCAGTGACACAAGAAACACAGTTTTAAAAAATAAGAGAGGACTGCCACAGTGTGCAGAACGTGCGGTGCCGGCTTGCTAACACACATGCCGCTAAACGGGAAGCGTGACATTTCATTCTCCACTAAACTGTGTTGCAAACAAATCAAAAACACATTACCAAAATAGCTAACCAGTTTCTTAACATTTGGTCCTCTTAAAAAACTTTTAACAAGCAAATTAGCAAGCGCTCCCAACAGACTTACATTCCTCAACAGCATCCAGAAGCAGACTGAGAGTGGAAGCGCTGCACCCTCTGACATCACAAGATTAGATGCAAATTCAGGTTAAAATAAAATCAGAAAGTAAATACAGTCAAAGTACAGAATAATGACGGATAAACTTAAAGATGAAGGATTTTGATGGAATGCAGTACTTTTTTTTCTACATGTTACACAGGCACACACAAAATGATTTCATTAGAGAGCAAAACTTTAGTAGTTCACCACAGTTAATTTTGTGGAATTATGATAAAAAAAAATTCTGCTTTAGAAAACATTTCTTGTGCCTTTACTTTGTTGTTCTGGAACCAGAAAAGTCGTGCAGACACCGCGACAAAGCTCCACCGTTGACTTAACATTGCCCTGATTTCCATGGTCGCGGCACGTAATATTTAACAATTACATGCCACAAACATGTAAATAAGTGTTGATACCTTGTGGTTATTTCCCATATTTCTGTGAGATCAGATTGCAAAATACACAGAAACACCCTGTGGCCTGAATTTGAACCGGGATCCTTCTTGCTGTGAACCACAGATCAGCAAGAAGTTATTGATGTATTTCATCTTCATAAGGAGCCGGTATAATTGGCCTAATCTTTTAATTAATGCAGTATGTCTCATTCGCATCTTGCATTGACAAGAAAATAGTTTCTTTAAAAAAAAGCAATTTATATTTTGCATGAAGACTAATTTTGCTTCCAGTTTTTGGGAAGTGTAAGTTATATAACTATGTTGTTATTGTCAGTAAAAGAAATTGATAATTAGATGAAAGATGAGTTGTTGTTTATTGTTTTCTTTCTATAGCTTCAAGAGATTCATAATTAGATCCCTTCACATTTACTTTGAGAGCTTTTTGGTTAAATACAAATGTCCAATAGCCATGTAATTATCCTGGTGTTATGCAGTGAAGAATATGTGATGTGGTTTTCGAGAATTTAGAGATAAGTATAAATATAGCTGATTGGTTTGTATTTTATGCAAGACGTTTTAATGTGGTGAAATTTTTTTTAAAATGTGTGCTTTTTGCGTTTAGTTTTCAGGCATTTAAAATGTCTGATTTAGATTTGTTTTCTTTTTATCCTTTAACCCTTAAAAATTTGGAGCAGTTGTAATAAACTAGTTATTTTAACTGTGAACAGCAGCAAAGGCCTTTCAAGGTTATTCATTAAAAAAAAGCCATCTTTTTTTATCAAAGTAAATTTTACACCTATTCTTTAGTTTTCCGACTGAATATGAATTAAGACTTAGGTCTATAAAGCATGGTGTTGAAGACTCATTTGGTATTAGTTGCATGACCCACAGGTCGTAAGAAATAACTGAAATATGTGAGAATTGATTCTAGTCAGTAATGAAACGTGTAAAATGGTAAATAGTAGTGTCCCGTTACATTAGAGATAAATGCATAGCTACATTTATCTTGATGTTCAGTGAGTAGAAACTGTATATACATGTATTTGCAGACATATGGAGGATATCCCTTCTAAGGTTCGATTTAAAGTAAATATGACTTTAAAATTACAGTAATAGGAAAGCATTTCTGCCTTATTTGATCGTTGCCTCAGGCAATGCATGATTTATAGCTCCATCAGATAAGAAGGTTTTGGACTGAAGTTTACATATCTGTATTAGCTTTTACATGGTGCTGTGGTCATCCTCATATGTTACTACAAGGTGGTTTACATTTGAACATATGTTGGACCAATGTTTATGTTTTTCAAAGCTCCAACATGAATATTAGATTGCATAACTCTCTTTTTCCTTTGGACTCCTTATCTACAAAAAGCATTTAAATATTTATGTACCTTTAAGATAAGGATGAAAAATAAAAATAAATTCAAAATAACCCAGAGGCTAAAGTAAACTGGTTTGCTGCCAGGGTTTGACATTACTGCTGTCATATTAAGCAAAGAATAGATTGAGCTTTTGGAGTTATCCACATACTGCAGAGACATCATTGGTAGTGACACCCCAAGCTAACGCTTATAAGCTCGTCACAACCAGCTAATGTAGATATAACAAAGACAGGCCTTTTCCAGGATGAAATAACTCTTATCATTGCTGTGTGTAGCACTTTGATCTTGTTTTTAAAGTGCTATACAAATAAAATTGGATTGGATTGGGTCATGCTTCTACACACATTCTACGACTTCCATCATTCTTTTTTGTTTGTTTTTCTTTTATTCCTGTCTTCATGTGAGCTGACTGACAAAGTAACACTGTTTATTGGGTATAAATTTTAGTCACTGATACACACATACTTCCTTTCCAGTAAAAGATTGGATGAAAATGTGTCTAGGAGGGGCAGCTTTTTGTGGTCAAATCACAACAGGGTGAAAAGTTTCCACGGAGCTAATCCTGTGATTGATGCGGTTCCATTAGCGAGGACCTCAGGACCTGTGAGTGGCAGAGATGTGACACGGAGATGTGGCACAACATGACATTTGTGTCGCAGCCTTAAACCTCAGGTAATATTAACTGGCAAGTCACAGAGTCCAAACAACAGGCAGGCAAACAACAGCCTGATAATAAACATAGCTGAATAGCATTTTGTCTTCTAATGACACAAACTGACATAGTGGAGTATTACCAAATTTCTCTAACTTGTTTTTCAGACATCATTTTCTAGATGATGTATTTGATAAAGAACAAGATAAATGCCAGTTTAAAACAACTGATAAACCACAAATCCTGTGATATAGAACACAATTGTTTCCCCTTTATTTGAGGCATATTATCTGTGAGAATCCGACAGTGTTGTGAATTTCATGATTACTTTAACATACTGTATCTTATATACTGCTGGTTGTCCTTACTGACTTCAAATATGGGTTCATCCATCCATCCATTTTCTGTACCGCTTAATCCATGCAGAGTCGCGGGTGGGCTGGAGCCTATCCCAGCAAGTATCAGGCGAGAGGCAGGGTACACCCTGGACAGGTCGCCAGTCTGTCGCAGGGCCAATATGGGTTCAAATGACCCTAAAAAGTGCAAACTTTCTATAACAAATGCAACATTCTGTGATGGGCCCGATATGTTGATCTGTTTTTCTACAAAAGACAATGTTGGCAGCTGTTTGATAAAATGCCTTGGAATGCATCATAAAGGCATCCTGAAAAATGTTAACAAATCTGAAATCTAGTTTCTGACACTGAGAACACATGAGCATCTCGTACAAATTTGGTTTGTGTGCATATAAAGGGAAGACGGTGTGGGATATACATATATATGTAATAAAATGTTAATAAATTTTCCACCTTTTGCAGTAAATTGGAAATTCTAGACAGAGGAGAAGGTTTAGTCAGGTAGTAATTTTTCATCTGGAGATTGATAGAATATTAGTCAAATTCAAATCTTGACCTTAAGAAATTATGATAACCAACATTTGTTGTAAATAAAGAATACCACTGGTCAGAAAAAAACTGGGGAAAAAACTGTGAATAATAGTGGAAAAGTAATCTGTTGACATAAAGAGATCACAGCTTAATAAATTGATGACATTGGCAATAATAAAGCTATGGTGAAAGAAAATGGAACAAGAATGAAAAACATATCAGGTTGTCTGTTCTTTTTCCTTTTTGTTCTTTTTTGTCTACTGACCTTTACCTCTTTCTCACACTCATAGTCAACATGAATGATTCCTCAGTTGTACCACATGTAATGCAAGAATTCCACAAGGGGATTAAACTAATAATCACCCTTCCAGTTGCTTTGGCCTAGAAAGGTTGCAAATAACTGCAGTCACCATTAGGAAGGCCTGTCATGCTAACAGTAGATGAGACATTTGGGAGCTGCAGAATCACAGGAGGGGGAATGTGACAAGCCAGGAGCAGCTTACAATCAATATTCCCTGCCAACTACCTTTATGTATATGACCAGTAGTACACACCATTATGCCCTGAACCACAGTGCCTGACATAATTGATTTTGGCTGATCTTAGTGTGGGGGTCATGTGTATAAATCTGTAGGGAAAGTAGGTGAAGGTAGAGAGCAAGAGTGTGTGATTCATTTTGTGAGTAAACATTGAAGATGTTTATAACAGCATTGAAATAGAATACAAGGTTCTTTTTTTAAATTACAGAAACATTTAGTCATATAAGGATAATTTTTCCATGTTTTTCATGCTATATGTTTAACATTTAAAAATGTTGATAATATAAATACTATATAAGCTGAGCAGCCATCCCCACAATTATTTATTTTTGATGCCATTATCTTGAGATCACAAGCCTCGTTTTCACGTGATGAGATTCTTTTTAACAACATACTTTAAGTGGTTATCACATAATAATAAAATTTATTTGATCAAGATTACAAGATGACCAGGGTAAGCTACAAAATGACTAGTTTGCACCTAATTAATTGGCAATTGCAATTGGTCATAATCTAAAACAGTAAGTTAAGGCATGCATATGTTATTCTCTTCGCTCCCTGGCAATGACTTTCTTGAACTCTAACAAACTTTCTTTATTTTATCATAGTTGTATAAAATGATTAACCCGTCATCTCCAGAAAACAACAAGAGAATGAGTTAACAATCTCCTTCTCTCAAGATAACGATATAAAAAAAAAATTAAAGAACGGCTGTGTTCAGTTTTCATAGGATACACACAAACTTAAAAGGTTCAATTTTGTTTTAGATAAGTACAAATCTTTCTACACATTCAGTTTTGTTCTTTTATATATAGATTTTTTTTTTCTGTTTCTAATGCCTAAATACTTAAAAATAATGAGATGTTAAGCTGACATGCCACACTGGATCACAATATTGTCCTACTAAACAAATAATGATCTGACCTATTAAAATATGCAAGTTTAGAAGCTAACAAAGATTAGATTTACAATCTCTTTTGTGAGATGAAAAATATCCCTAAACCCTTGTTGAGATCTGGAAGAGGATCAATGTAACCAGGTCATTGGCTTTTATGACATGGCAGATTTTTCTTCCCTTTATACTTCATTCACTCTCACCCATCTTTCTCTGCTTCACTCTCTCCCCCACCTCTCGCCTGAGGCATTTATGTGGATGAGAGAGAAATGAATCACATTTGAAGTAGTGAAGAAATAACTTTTCATGTGAAAACACCTCAGCTTTTATGGCTTTACTAAATGATCCATAATGCGGGCAGGGAGCACTCAGTCCTGCAGATTAAGGCGGGTCGAGGCAGGAGAGAGGCTCAGTGTTGCAGCCGTTAGACCCCTCTATTGAAGCTCACACCAGTACGGCACCAGCTAAGATGGGCACAAATCTCTTTTACGAGGTTGCCTCTTAAATAGCTGTCACTCTAGTGTCTCACACGTGGCACACTCCTCAAGCTCCATTCATAGTAATTGAACCATCTCTCCCAGAGTGCTGAAATGGTGTGGGAAGCCATTCCGACAGCCTGTGTTGATGCCATTAAACCAAACTCATGCATAAATCTAACTATACAGCCATTGTCACTAAGCTCCAACGAAATCCTCCACACCTCCGAGACAACCATCTTTCATCCTTAATTTAACCAGATATGGTTCTAAGGTTAGTTTTATTCGATTATTTACACTCTCCTCCAAGAGACATTATTAACTTGTCATTTGCAACACATACTGCATTGTTTGATTATTATTTTAGGATAAAAACATTGTTATAACTATGTCAAATTTGCTCTGTCTTCTAACAACAAACATGTTTCGAAACTGCTGGTTGAAATAATTATGCAAGCTGTTAGTTTATTTACTTAATTGATTTCATGTTAATCCTAGCTATTCTAAATAATTTTTATATTTAAAAAAAGAAAATAACACCATTTTAAAAGCATTAGCAAAATAAGATGGCAAATTATGATACATTTCTCAACCCCAATTACTTTCTAAGTCTGTTAGATGATTTATTGAATAACAAAGCCGCACCCTCATTAGAGTTGCACAACCGTGAGTTGTTGTAATTCCGTCCAGTCCTCCACAGTGAGGTCAAGTCAACTGTATCTTTTTTAGTGGTCCAATGAAAACTATTGAAACAGGAAAGTTCCTGTGTATTTAATTTGTTTGATTGAAAAATAACTTGTTACATATGAAAATTGAGAAAAACTCTGCTTTGTTAATATCAAGAGTGGGATTTGAAATATGAATGGGACTGTGGTATGGTACTTAGTTTTGTCATAGACAGAAAGAAAGTCCTTGTACTTTCTCAACTAGAGATTTCTTTGTTGCGGTCCCTTTCTGCAATCCAAAGATACCTATCAGCTTTTATGTTGGATTAACTGATGACTAATTTTACCGTTAGTTTGAAGGTGCATGGTTGTCAGTGGGTAATTACTGTTACAAAACTGACACTTGAGTTAACTCAGAATGTTGTTAAACTTAAGGACATGTGATGTGAATGTGAATAAAGGCTGATTTCATTGAGTTATTGTGGTAAAAATGTTCTATTGATCAGCCATTCTTCCACTCTAATTTAAAAGTCCACATGATCGTGGCTCAGCAAAATAATTTATTTTTAAATGTTAACATTGTGTTTTAGAAATTGACACAGTGACAGATAAAAATGTTCTCTTAATTCCATCAGTGGTGTTGTTGCACAGATATGTGGAGAGCGTCAAGAAGAATATAAAAAAATGTATTAAGATTGAAGCAAACTAAAGAAAAAGCTCAAACAAATGTGTCAAGGAGAGAGAAACAAGTACATTTCTGCAATTAAAACTGTTATTGGTACAGTGCTTGTCTCATCTGAGAGCAATTTGCAGTTGAGCCTTTATCAGGGGGGGGGGGAGACATCTCTTTAGATTACGAATATCTGAGGCACCTCTTGTGTTATCACAGCTATACAGTATATGCTTTACATTTCAATCTAAGAATGCCATTTTTGATGGATTCTAACAAGTCTATCGACACTCAAATCTCCTTAAGTGACACCAACAGAAACTGTAAGTAATGACTTCTTCCACTGAAAATACTCTTGCAACCCAGAACTTAAGAATCCAAGTGCCAAACTCAGTAACTCACTTCTCTGCTTAATATAAGCACAATAAAGAAGCATTTGCATTTATATAGTTCTTCCAAAACCATCTGACGTTGCTGCCAGCAGTATTCAGAAACAGCTGAGCGCCAAACTGATTGTTACCTGGGGAAAATTAAGATAAGAGAGTAATCCCATGGATGAAAATGGCTTTGTTGGTCTCTAAGCAGTGGGCCAACCAGGTAAGCAGAATTAACAAACCCCCTGGTCTGTTGCCAGTAATGGAAATACCTTGCTTCTTTACAGTCTCATATTTTCAAGACAAATGATATCTCACTCATCCCTCACTCATGTATATTTTTGCATACGTGGAATGGGTAATGACTGAATGATATGACTCAGAATATAAATTAAAAGCTCATTCCAGCCCAGTTTATATGGAATATCCTGGACGCTGCAATACATGTAAATCCAGATTTATTGGAAGCCCTCATGGTTGACAGTATCAGAATTCAAGATTATTTTGTATCCCACGTAGTTGAGAAACACTGATGTATTCATGCATTGTATAAGCATACTACACATTAGCAAACAAACTGGCTGGATTGTGGAAAGAATGCTAAAAATGACAGTTGCAGAATAATAATCTGAACCATCTGAAATAATGGTTGCTTAATGCCTTAATGATAATCTACGGCATCTACTGCCCCCCTTCCTCTTAGGAACTTTATTCATTGACAGGAAACAAACAGTACTCTGACACTTCCCACTAATTAGCATCATTAGCATACGGCCATTATGTAGCCGGACAGTAGCACGACAGGGCTTTGAGAAGAGCTACACTGGTGACCTTTAGTGGACAACCCCAGCTGTCAGTAATTACCCATAGCATTGGCCAGAGGAATGGAGACAAAGGCTGACTCCTTGTCCTTGAGGACCTGTGGCACCTGGGAACATCTCCTTTTTTATCCTCCTTTTCCTCTAAGTGAATGTATTTATAGAAAAAAAAATTATTCGAATTAAAGACAAACACGCAGTTGTTTCTTAACCTTATAATTAGGAATCTTAAAATTGTAAAGGCTCTTGGCTGAGCTGTAACTAAAATGTGTGACTAAAGTGGGAGATGCTCTTGCATGTTTGCTGCCAGAGGCTTGTGCATGCACACTGTTAACAAATATATCACAACAAGGAGATATCCTCCATCCCCTTTTGCTCCATAAACACTCACAAGATTTTATTTGAAATCGTTTTTATTCTTAGAATTCTATGCCTAAGTGTTGGTAATAATACAAAATTGTTTGTTGTAGATTTTTGTCGCTTCTAACAGTCTTTGAAGATGTAATGTGTGCTGTGCAGCTCTATGTTTCCTTTCATCTGTGAGAACATATGTGCCAATGAGAAGCAAAACAACTGTGATCACTGGTGTAGTGGAAAGGTAATTTAAAACTTCAAAACTATCTGCTTGCAAAATCATGTGCAGAGGGGAAATAGCTTATTGGTGCCACAATACCCAAAAGCATTAATCTCCCTCTCCCAAGTATAATCACAGACAAGTATGCATAAATGTATCCACAGGTGTTTGCATCATAGATTAAAGAAAATCATAAGTAAAGTGAGGGAAATATGTGCAATTTGATGCATTCTCTGACCCACAAATGTTTTTCCTAACCCTAAAGATATACAAAGCACTTTTAACATAGTACATAGAACTTCAGCAAGGTCTAAGTTCTTAAGGTCTGAACTTATATTTCTCCTCACAAAGAAAGACTCTTACCCCTTGTGGCTTTCTGGCTCTGAAGTCTTAATGGCCTTTGTTGACGCTATGTTGTGTCTGTTCAACAGGAACGTCGGTTATGAAGGTGACTGCATCAGACGCTGATGACCCAACATATGGCAGCAGTGCCAGGGTGGTATACAGTGTGCTGGATGGAGAAAAGTTTTTCACTGTCGACAGACACACAGGTAAGAAATAAATCAGAAATTGCTTCTTATTTCTTAAAGCTTCCTATTCATTCATTAATTCATTTAATTAATTAATTAATTCATTCATTCATTCATTCATTTATTTTCTTTACCGCTTATGGCTTAGTCCAATTCAGGGTCGCAGGGGACTGGAGTCTATCCCAGTAATTAGCAGGCAATAGGCAGGATACACCCTGGACAGGTCTCCAGTCCAGTGACCAATTAAGCTAACATGTATGTCGTTGGACTGTGGATGGAAGCCGGAGTACACAGAGAGAACCCACGCATACACAGGGAGAATATGAAAACGCCACAAAGAAAGGCTGCTAACTGAACCCCTCTCCAATAACACACATATATATATATATATATATATATATATATATATATATATATATATAT
>JAOXYM010000003.1:17482223-17492426 GCA_028567055.1 Leptatherina wallacei | reverse complement strand
GGGCCGCGCTTTGTCTGGTCCCTTGACGGGACACGCAAACCCCTCCACCACGTTAAGGTGGCGGCCCAGGGAGGGGTCTAGGAATATGAAACTGTGTAATCCGTAGCAATGTAGACTTTCTGTAAATTCTAAACATGTACGTTATATATAGACTGAACATTAACATACATTCTAACCTTAACCATGTTATTTTAACACCTAACATTAAGCATTACAAAGGAAGACTACAGAAGAAAAGAAAATGATTGTGAGTGGGAGGTTAGACAAATGCAATGAGTGTTTAAACTTCACGCAGAACAAGTCTGAAACCAATAATTGCTTGCACAAAGCTATTCAAAAAAGTGTCACAAAGGTCCAGATTGTTTCCCTCATGCCATCCCCTCCTTGTTCAAACCATTTTAAGTAAACACTAGTAAGACATGGGGAATACAGGAAGGAACAAGTATATACAAGTATATAGACAAAACAAATCCATGTTTTGATTAATCCTAAGCTATAACTTAATTATTTAGGTTTTATTATAAAGCTACAGCACTTAGGATTATGGACCAATGCAGCCAGTTATTGTTCTGCTTTTACCTTCAATAGCCAGTTATCTATCCATTTAATTTAATATTTTGCTTTAACAAAGTTCATTTTGATCAAATGTTGAGAACCTCTGAATCTATTAAGGAACTGCAACCTGATTATTATTGCAACCACGATCAGAAATAAACACTATACTTCACTACAATAAGATGGGTTTACATTAAAAAAACATAGGAATGTGCAGAAATAATGTTTACAAAGAATTATCTATGCAAATGTAAGTTACTCAGAGTGGAAAATTTCTCGACAAGCAGCAAAATTCTAAGCAAAGAAGCAGAAACCAGAAAGTCTGAATAACTAACCTGACATTGCAATAATATTCAAAATAAACAACAGCTATTTAACAGCACATTATTTAGTGGTGTCATGTAAGGGACTGAAATTATGTACTAGCACCATGGGAATAATATGCCAGTAGAAAGCCAGTTCTCAGAGACACAAAACTTGTCAACCTGGACTCATGGATCTTTCTGCTGAATTGAGGAAGTGTAAATGCCCAAATAATTTACTTATTATGCAGAGACTGTCTATGGAGCAAAAAAACTGTTTTCGTTCAAGAATCAAGCCTTGGTTTCTTGATTGAAAAGTCTTGCATCAAACTCCTTTTCATTATTTTGTTTTCTGTTCTTTTTGTTTAGGTTTAGGTAAATAAAATTGTTCATTTTAGGCCACCCAATCTGTCATCACAAGGTAGCCAATGCAGTCTTTCAATTTCCCTTTGGGATTAAAAGAAGTATTTTTCATTTCATTTCAAAATAGATACTTAAAAAAGAAAAAAAAAGTATTTTTAGTGCCTTCAGTTGAGGTAGAGGAATTGTTTGATACCCCAACATTACTCGGAAATGTTATATAATTTCTTTAAATTTTTTCCTGTATTAGAGTAGTTTTCTGGCACTGTCAGAGAAACATTGGTGTCATCAGCACCACCTGGGATGGGATTTGTCACTGTGGTAACCAAGAATTCTGGTCTAAGAGCTAGATTTAAAAACACAAGCCTCGTATTTTATGTGGTCTGTAATTTTAACACATTATGCGCCTCAGATGTGAAATTTGTTCCTAGGAACTCATGAAAATTTCTGGAAGGCCACCTGCTAAACAAGAAATGATTCTAAATTAATGTGAAGACCGAAAAAGCATTACATTTACTGGGTGATGAAGTGTATTTTAAAGACCACCACACACATGTGGAAGACCATGTAGTTTAATTTAGATTTCCTTAACATTTACACACATCCTGGCTAAACATTGTAATGACAATGACTTGCAATTATAAGAAAACACATAAATCAGTACCTGGATATTGAGCTTTGTACAAAAAATATAGAAAAAAAAAAAGGTTGATCTTAAAAATCTGCAAAATTTGAAACAATGAAAGCAAGTCAAGAAAATTAACTAACACTAGCCTCCATCCCTACCTTGATTGGCAACTGGCTTTGTAAAGAGATATGATGGAGAGACAGTTGAGTACATGTTTACCTTTATTTTATTCTACTAACAAAAGCAACAACATAAAGCTAATAATTTCCCCCAGCAAAGCAGAGTGACCATTTGGTCCATCTGGTCCCCCTGCTTTGTTGTACAATAAAACACTTCAGACACCCACCTACAGTACACATGCATGCTGACATGCACATTTGAGACAGACATACCCACTCACATTCCCTATATATCTGTCTTCCCTGAAGTAATGTCAGCATAATGTAGTGCCCGTGAGATAGTCCTACTCTAAGATTTCTGACAGCTGGTGTGTTCCTCACAGATGCAGAACATGCCAATAATCTGTTGAAATCCCTTTATTCTCCTCTATCGAAGACAGATTTAGAACAGTGCCACTTGGTCCACATGAATGAGCCTGTCTCACTCAATAACTTTTTTTCTTTTCTTTTCTTTCTTTTTTTTGGGACGGGGGGCATTTTCAGATGTACTAATCTGTTTTCAATTCTAGGAACTGAAATGTAAAATGTACAACATCTGATAATTGCCAGTTTTCATTTTGGCACAGCAGGAAAAGCAGCAGAATTAGAGAAAAAGATATCTAGGCCTGGTGAAACTCTTAATGCATTCACGGTCTTCCTGCCTTGGTTAAAAGCAGACAATTAAAACCATGCATTGATGTGAGGTTTATGCTGTTAGTTGAACCCAGTATTCTCATTCGCTGGTGTGCCACTCTTAGAGCTGAGTGGTGAGACAGTAGCAGAGAGCTTCAGAACTTCTCTGCTACTGTCTGATGATGATTGCTTTGTTTTGCTTTTTCTGGCTAATCTGTTCTGCCTTGTTCTTCCGTTTGACCGTAGCACACATATACAGTAGTACATGTGTTTTGCCATGACAAGTCCTTCAACTTAATTGATGTGAGGATTATGCTGTTGTTTTTACACCCGACTAATAATTCTGTCCTTTGTGAGACGTGGTAACGACATGTGTTCTATCAGCAATACAACAACACTTTATTTAAACTCTTTACTCACATCTTGATTGGGTTTAGATAAAATTTATGGATGACATTTTACAGCTTGCCACAGTTACACACAGTTACATGTATAAACATCATATTGTAACTAAACTTTGTATTTCCTGGTTGCCATTAGGCTGTAACATCACCTGGTCAGGGTATAAACTCAATGTCTTAGTTAGAAAAGGTTCTTGGTTAGGGTTAACATGGACCCCATTTTATCTTTCACACACATGACAGCTATAGCTTATACAGTATGATCTTAAAATGCAATTATAGTTTGTACATGACTGCATGCACATACACCACATGGGGATGTTTGGGAGAGGAGGACAGTCTCATTCACTCAACAATACAACATATTCTTATTACCTGATTGTACATATTGAATGCACAAATTTGGGCGTATTTTTTTTTCCAGCAACATAAGAGATCACTGCGCCTGCACATTATTTCATCCAGTATATTTTTTTAGTTAGAACATTTTTGAATGTGACAGGAAACTATTTGTATTCACTGCTTGAAGTTTATGAGAAGAAAAGTTACAATTTCTTGGTACACTGAAAGCTTTGTTGTCTAATAACTGACAACTGACATTTATGTAGGTATTTTTTTTTTTTTAAGTATATAATTCTAAATAAAACAACTGACTCCTGGATTGTTTCATTTACGTGAATGAATGATTTTATTCTCCTATTATCAATTCACTGCTGATATCCACCCATACAACAGCTTAAGCAGGGAAGCCCAGACTTCCCTTTCCCCCCTGGCCACTTCTTCCAGCTAGTCTAGGGGGAGAGGAGTTCCCAGGCCAGCCAAAAGATGTAGTTCCTCCAGCGTGTCACTACCGACAGTTTGTGCTACAGTTTTTTTTTTTTTAATATCATAATTTTGAATCAAACTTGACCACTTACTCCTGGATTGTTTCATTAATGTGATTGAAAATATCATTTTATGAACCACCACTGAAGGTGTTAACATCGACTGGGGTTGTAAAATTGAAATTTTACATAATTTTAACATCATTTACCTAATAATAAGCCATACTGCTGAGGATTTGAGTTTTGCTGGTGGACTGGATTACTGTTGGACTGTATTGGGAGTCTTCCTGTACCAGTGTTGCTTATCAGCAGTATGAATAGATGATAATGGTCTGGACCCACTAGGAGGCAAAGTTTGGCCCTAGTGTCCCATATGAATGGGCTGATAACCACTGATAATGTATTCAGTTGAGTGATAACATCCTAATTGGGTTGTGGGGAACCCAGTCAATGCAAGTGCCTCAGTGGTAGTTCAGTGTCTTACTTTATTTATTATTACTAATATTAGCAGTGAATTGATAAATAAAAAATCACATAAATGAAATAATCTAAGAGTCAGTGGTCAGGTTTTATTCAAAATAAACTAAGTACTGTACGTTAAAAAAACAAACCAAAAAAAACCCCCTAAAAGACAGCTGAAATGAGTTTCCTCCATCAGGGAGGGGCTCAGAGTAGACCCGCTGCTCCTTTGCATTGAGAAGAGCCAGATGAGGTGGCTTGGGTATCTGGTTAGGATGCCTCCTGGATGCCTCCCCGGTAAGGTGTTCCAGGCATGTCATAATGGGAAGAGGCCCCGGGAAGACCCAAGACATGTTGGACTGGGAAAGTCTCAGGATCCCCCCTGGACGGGCTGGAAGAAGTTGGGGGGGAGAGAAGTCTGTACTTTCCTATGCTGCTGCCTCCGTAACCAGACCCCAGATAAGCGGGGGAATATGTTGGATGGATAGATGGATATTAGCAGTGAATTTATAATATGACAATGAAATTATATTTTCAGTCATGTAAATTAAACAATCTAAGACTCGGTGGTCAGGTTTCATTCAAAATGATCTGATGACTTAAAAAAAACAACAACGAAAACAGAAAAGAAATACACAACTTGACGAAAGAAATTGACTTTATTGGAGAGCAATACATCTATAGTGTACTAGAGTTGATTCAGTTAAATTATGATAAAGATATTAAAACATTTTTTTCTGCCTTATTTCTGTTGTTGTTTCAGAACAAGAAAATTTGTTCAGACGTCACGACAAAGCTCCACCATTGAATTATTATTTCCCTGATCGGCTCAGTATTTTGGAGAATTATTTTTTGTAAAAAATCATACGAGCCATTTTTGAGAGCAGCCTGAAGGAAAACATAATGCCTCTGAGTTCACTTGTGTTTTCCACTGCAGTTTTTGAGTTGTGTTTTGTTTGAGTTTATCCTTGACATCAAATATGGTGTTAAGGTGAGACACACAGTACAACAGTATTTGGAGATTTTTCATTTTAAGCAAATACAACCAGAAACTTGGTTGATATCATTTTCAAGAGCAAAAATAAAATATAAAACTATAAAGCACTCAGAGAGCACAGACATCTACCAAGCCATTGTCTTTTTTTTTTGCCAATGATTGTTGGCATTATTTTTTAGTTAGAAGCCCTAATGGTCAAATTATCCCCGTAGTAAAGAATCCTTTTAAAAATTCCTGCATCAGGTGGTGTTCAGGATTACTAATCACTCATTCCTTATTCTGTTTCTTAGATTGCCTGAAAATTTAATCAAAATCTGTCGATTACCTTTTGAGCTAACAGACAGACAAAGCAACACCACCTAAAACATAACCTCCCCCTTGGCAGAGTTAATAATAAAAATGTAAATAAGTGATTATAAATAAGTAATGATTTTTATGAAACCTAATTGAGAAAATCCAAGAACAATATTTTAGGACCACAGTCCAGCTTTTAGAATATCAAGTATAAAAAAAACTACCAAATTTTTATCCCACAAAGCATTTGTTCCAAAAATGCATCTATATCTTAATGATTGCTATTTTTTGCACAGATTGCTTAATCTTATTGACAGAAAAAAAAAATGTTTTCTTATTTAAAGTCTCCCTTAACATAATCTTTCCTGTAAAATTTGCCTGGAGAGCTCAACAGTATACAAAATCTAATGTCATCAAAAAAGTGCTGACAAGTTTGTTTTGTATTTGTTAATGTTTAAACTTGATATTTGCCCATCTGGGATCGAAGTTGGACTGGCACTTTAAAAAACACACTTTGGTGAGTCATCAGTTAAAACATTTAGGCCCAATCTCAATTCCCCCCTTAGCCCTTCCCCTCAGCCCTTAGCCCTACCCCTTCACCTTTAAAAAAAGTGTGAAGGCAAAGAGCAATGTTTACTACCCTATGAATTGAGACACCCCTCTGTCGGTATAACCTGAACGTATTAGGAGGCTGGTTTGCTTGTGGCTCCCTGTTTACAAGACGTGTCATACAGACCTTATGATACAACAGAAAGAAGAGCTGTAACTTACATCCTTATAACCACAGAAATGAAAATTACGTATATATCATTATATTATATATATATATATATATATATAATGTTCCCCGAGTATAATCAATTGAAACCTTTATGCAAATTACGACATCGCTACTTTTATTCCCGAAACATGCGTAGAGCGGTCAAAGGCTGCATTAAGCCGTCATGGGTAAACCCTTAGCCCTTCACCTCGCCCCAAAAGCGAATCGAGACACCCCTTCGTTTCTCATGAACACGCAAAACGGAGGGGAAGGGCTAAGGGGGAGAAGTGAGATTGGGCCTAAGAAAGTTCTGGTTTAAGTTCATAAAGCTGCATCAGTCACAAGTTAAAGGTTAGAGAATGTAAAAACTTGTTTTTACATGAAAAAGAAATTAAAGTTTCATTGTTTTTTCAACAGCATTAAATTATTGACAGCATTGGTATAATTAATCTCTCCCCATTCTTTGCAAATACAATGGTTACCTTAATTCATTGTTGAGTTTTTACACATAAACTTACCTCTGACAACCTTGTCCATATTCATATGAGTGAATCTACTTTATACCACTACTTAACAATCTGCTATAATTGCAGAATTACAGCAGTTTAAATTCATTCAGTGGCATGCTTTAACTGCAACGATTTATGTAGATTTTCCAGCCGTGAGTAATTGCAAGTAGCTGCATGTTACGTTTTCAGTGGGGTGCCACTCAAATGTCTTAACTGTGCAATGATAGTTGTGTATGCTGATTTATTCATAGTCTGTGTACTCTAATTAACCAGGATATCCAAACCAACACTGCAAGCATCCAGATCACTCATTAAACTCCCACATAATGTTCTGTGCCTCTTTTCTTTTTTCCTCTCAAACTTACATCCTCACATAGGCACACACATGCTCTGAGCCCCAGGCTCCCCCCCTGTACTGTACACAGTGTTTTGTGGGCAAAATGGAAACTCCAACAGACGTTATTGTCTGATTGAGAATGGGAATTAAGATTCAAGGAAGAACTGAACTAATTTAAAGTGGGTTGCTATCCTAATTGTATAATCATCTCAACTCCTACATTTACATTCTCGTCTATCAACAAAACTGTTGTAAGAGTGCACTGTGGCTGTGTATCATTGAAAATAACAGGAAGTTTAAAATTGCAGTACCAAATTTGTGATTTTGCCAGAAGCATTTTCTTGCCATTATAACTTGCTGATGTGTGCCTCTTGCACTTATGACTATTAAACAGCTGTATACAACGGTGTCATTATCCTACAGCGAGGACCTAGACACAAAAATAGCATCTCTAGTATCATCTTTTATGTCAGCCACTGGTACCAGTGATTTCCAGGTAATTTGTGTAATTTGAGGGACATTAGAATAAATCCTCTTACCACGCAACAACAATAAACTGACTAAACCTGCTTCCTTGTGGAAAAATGTGTACAGCTGCATCTTGCCACTCATGCTGAACTGAAAACTGCATTATGAGTACTGTCTATTAAGAGTTTCATACCTTATCTATACCACCTTATTATGAAAAAATCTGAACGTCAGCAGCATTGACATTGACGGAAGACTGCAGCAGCAGCTGCAGTCTTCCGTCAATGTCCACAAAATTGCAAGGAGCGAAAGTGCTGCTGTATGTTCGGCTGCAGTTTGGCAGGACATCCAGTCCACAGTAATAGACATACGTAGTTACACCTAAGTCTGGAAATAATAGGCTTCAAAGGAAAAATGTGCTTTGGGTTGCAGATATAGGTGTAAAGTGTAAGTGCAATGTGGGCTGTTGACAGTTTTATTGGATAATTTAAATCACTGTTGTTGGATGACTGACAAATGTGGGTGAAACACCACTAACTCAACTTTTGAAATACAGAATGTCAGTCATTCAATGTCCAAGCCCTAGTTTTCTGTGTCACAATCTCACCACACTCCCAGTTGATGATTTGTTATTCTAAATTGGACAAAAATTCTAATGCAAAGAGATTCAGATAAGTCTGCCACAGTTCCTAATGTTTTCTCTGTTGCTCTTCTGTAGATAACCACACAATGGCGTCCTTCTCAGCAGTAAGCATTCGGATTCTGGATGTAAATGACAATCCTCCTGAACTGGCAACACCATATGAAGCTTCTATATGTGAAGATGCCAAACCAGGCCAGGTATGTTTTTCTTGTCAACTTCACAAAAAACTAATCAAACAACAAAAAAAGCAACTTGTTTGGCCAGTAAGAATTCACAAAAATTGACAACCCTGAAGGTATAACACATTTATTGACATTCAAAACTCACAGTCAGTTGTTGAAGTAAAGAAACTTGAAATATTATTATTGGATATTATTATAGGATGCCAATAGCTTTCTGTTTTCTGTTAAAACTGACATAAAGGATCCTGGTTTAGACAGTAATTTCAGATGCACTCATTCTGAATTGATTTGAAGGTGAAATGATTGAATAGATATTTGAATTATATTTAGTTTTATGAGCACCCCAACGCAAGACATAAATTCTTATTAGTGATAAGCCTTCAGTATGCCAGGAACTGCTAAATATCTTTATATCTATTGCCAGTTATCCTTCTGTGATGGCAAGTGACACACAAGCTGCACTGGGAGTAAACAGCGACAGTAAAATATTATTCTACATTTAACCCTAATTACCAAGCTAGAAATGAGGAGGAGAAAAATGAACAGACAACCAACTCCCAAACATGAGTGTCATGGTCAAATGCAACCTTGACAATGCTTATTTTTTTCAGTCTTTATATAAACGTCTTATCTTCATAACAGCTCCCTTCACTATGCTACTTTGTTAAGAATCAATAGTATTTGGTTTAGATTAGACAGTTAATGTCAGGCATTAGAATACCCAAATGTCAGTAAAGCTTTTAGTAATAAAAGCTTCACTGACATTTTCCACATTGCCATGGTAATGCGTTCATGTGTTTACGCCACCACATTTAAAAGCCTTGAATGTGGGAGTACGTTTTGCATTCAAAATCAATACAAGGGACTCCTTCCTAAGTGTCAGGATGTAAGATGTTAGATGTGAGATTAGTTTGAAGTGAAAGAAGACAACGTCTGAATCTGCCCAGGAAAAAACTTTTTAACTTTAACTTTACTCCCTGCAGTATGCTCTCTGCTTTATTCAGCAAATTAGTTTCTTATGATGTGTAGTGAGAGGAGATCCAAATGCAGGACAAAGCAGGCTGGAGGTAGATTTGAAAAGCTTTTCTTACCACAGATCAAAACAAAAAAATGCTGTCAGAGCAGGGGATCCAAGAACTAAAATCAGAAAGCTAGGAGAAACCACACGACCAGATAAACAAGAGAATAAAAGCAGATGTGAAAAGGACTGAAAAGGCTAAGGAGTGATTACTAAAGGGGTTTCAGTTTCAAAGAAGAACAGGTGGTGGACAGGCAATATGGCTATGGTCACACTGCAGGTCTTAAAGAAGTGCCACTGTACTGTGGCATATTTTCTCAGTGAGACGCTCCCTATCTACGGCTATTTCAGCATCCATATTGCATCATACCTGTACTCTGAACTCTCTCCAACCAGTAAAAATTTGTCTGATTTTGACGCATGTCTTATCTCTTGGTCTTTCCCTTTCTCTCTTTCTTTTCTCTCTCAATCCAATGATGTCCTCTTGCATTTCTTTGATAAGTCAGCCATCTTGTGTGTTCAAAACAACCAATGTATTGATAGCCAGTTGATAGCATATGACTAGGTGCATAAAGCAAGGCAAGGCAAGGCAAGTTTATTTGTATAGCACATTTTCAGGTTGAAGACAATTCAAAGTGCTTTACATAAAACATTAAAAGCATTACAGATAAGAAA
>JAOXYM010000003.1:17441977-17466093 GCA_028567055.1 Leptatherina wallacei | reverse complement strand
CTCTCTTCCTGGTGCTTCCTCCCCAGCACACCACAGCATAAAAAAGAGCGCTGGCAACCACAGACTGGTGGAAGATCCGCAGAAGTTTTCTGCAGGGTTAAAGGCTGCCAGCCTCCTCCTGTGCTGCTGGTCACAGTGTCTGATGTGCCGTCCTTCAGCCTGACAAACTGCGGTCTGTCAGTGAGGTAGTCCATGACCGAGCGCACGAGTTGGGCGTCCACCTGCATCCTGGTCAGCTTGTCCTGCAGGAGGAGGGACTGGATGGTGTTGAAGGCACTAGAGAAGTAAAAAAAAAGAATTTTCATAGTGCCGCTTTCCTGGTCCAGGTGTGTGTGGACTCTTTGAAGGAGGAAGAGGGTGGCGTCCTCAACCCCCACTTTCTCCCTGTATGCAAACTGGAGAGGGTCCTCAGCCTGTTGAACTTGTGGTCTGATGGAATGGGCGACCATTGGTATGAAAAACTTAATAAATAGAGTGGCATATAGGAGCAGCAAACTGCAACGTCTGCAGTAAAATTCAGGAAGCTGCATCCACCACATCCATCTTTAAACACACCTGGAGAGATGAGTCACTGTAAGCTTAATGTTAGCATATTTAGCAACGAGCTTAGAGCCACTGCAGTGTAAACTTTAGCTTGTTACTACCTTTGTTATAAAATAATGTTAACTCCATCAGAATGTCTCCACTAGATGTTTTCAGAAGAAGAATGAGACATTTACTGAACACAGTTTCCATAAACTGTTATTTTGCCATGATGGGAAAAACTGGGCCCAAACTAGGCTCAGACCCACTATAAACAAGGTGTTTTTACTGGGTCTGTTTATTACTAAAGTACATGTCATCTGTTCCTGATTTGGGAATTTGAGGAATATTTATTGGACCTGCAAATATTGGATCTAAAATTAATTAAAATATTGAGGGTTTTTTTATTCAGTTTTTCAGAGGTTTTATTTTTTTTTCTATACCCATCTCACAGTTATTTCAAGCTGTTTTTTTTCTTCTTCTTTTTTTTTTCAAACTTACTATTTTCTGATGCACTGTTGCAGGGATCACCAACTGTCCTGCAGATTTTACATGTTTACCAGCTGCAATACACCTGAGTCAAATTATTAATTGGGTCATTAAGAGGCTTGTGCAGAACTTGACAACAAGCTGTCATGTGGATGAGGTGTGTTGCAGCAAGAAAATGTCTAAAACCTGCAGGACAGGTGGTGATCCTGCACTAAGATGCAGCATATTGGCTCCTCTCTAAATTCAGGAAAAAAAACCATGGACTGTAGTATTAGTATTTTAAATGTCTCTGTGGGTCCAGATGGAGTTTTGTACACATGAAAAACTCTTGGTAAATTAAGAGTATATTTACTAATCTGAGTAAATTCCCATGTTCATCTGCAGGTTTTCCAAAATTAATACAGCTAAGAAATCATCCAGAGCATTTGTCAGTTAGAGCTAAAGATCAGAGCTGTTACTAAATTCTGGTAGATAAAGGGTAGGTACACATTTTATATTTTTTGGATATTATAATGCAGTCCTCTAAGCAGACCATACAGCAGGCGTTGTGCGGGAAATTACTCATTACAACTAAAAGGGACTTGCGACTTGGCTTGGACTCGAGGTCAAAGACTTGAGACTTGACTTGGACTTGCAAAAAAGGACTTGCAAACATCTCTGTCAATCACCCCAGTTGTCAACCCATGCGATCTGGACATTCCCCCTCGCCTAGATACTCTGAAGGGTCTTCCTGTGAGGAAGGACATTAACCATGAGAGGACAGATCATGAGATGCCAAGTTCCGAGAGTGTGGAGAGGAGGATCTGGTGGTTGACCGTGTCAAAAGCAGCGGACAGGTCCAGCAGTAGGCTATAATGATTGAGGATTGATCAGCGGATCTGGCAAGCCGTAGGGATTCAATAACTGACAGGAGAGAAGTTTCAGTAGTGTCCCTGTCTAAAGCCAAACTGATATGGATCAAACAGGCTGTTGTCATGGAGGAACTGTGAGAACTGACTGAACACGGCACACTATAATTGACATGAACGGGAGCAGGGAGATCGGCTGGTAGTTTTCAACTCTGGCTGGGTTGAGTGTGGGTTTATTCAGGAGCGAGGTAACCCGAGCCTGCTTGAAGGCAAAGGGAAAGACAGTAGATGGAAATGTGTATAGATTTGCATTTTATTTAGGGAAATTTCTTACAATTCAATGACATTTTCTATGCATTTGGATGGAAAAACCCCAGGTGAGAAATAGGGATAGAAGACTGAAGAGGCACAATGGGGGTGAAGAAGAAAATGAAAGGAAGATGAATTCAATTTCTTGCAGTTGAAAAAGGGGGCAACTGCTGTAACAGCTGAATAACTTTGATATATTTCCCTCAATTTCATCTGAACCTTGAGCTTTTGTAAAATCAGACAAATAAATTACAGCCACTAAGCAACCTACTTTAATCAAAGTGACAAATGTCTCACGAGATCATAGTTCTGGAGGTTGTTTATCACGTCTGCAGAATTTAGCAGTGGTTTTCTTGGATATATGTGTGTGAGTGTCTAACAGGGATTTAGAGGGATTTAATTTATCATGAATTTATTAAGTGCATTTTTTGTGATAAAAACATTTTTACTAAGCCTTTCCATCTTCTTCAATGTAAATTCTTAAGACTGATGGATATCAAGTGGGAAGATCATTTGCTGGTTTGACTGACATTCTATAAAAACAATGTAGGCTGTAATGTGAATACCTGATTGTGTTTACAGTGGGAGTAATGCTGTCAATACTGGAAAATGCTGACAGGAGTAGGGTGAAATTGTACCAACACAGATACAAGATGTCACATTGGCATAAATAGAAAATATGGAAAATTGAGACTCAATAAATGCAGTGCCAACAGTCAGCATATTCTGTAAACCTGAAAAGTGCTGGTGACAATATGACATCCATCTGGGTTGAATACCTGCTGCCTTGTGTTATAGACAACACATTAGCTGATTAAAAAGAAAAGTTTAAATGTGAATTTGATAATGTTTCTCCACAGTCCTCTCATTTATAAGTTGTACAGCTTTTATTCATAATCTCTGAGGCTTGAAGCTATGAGCTACCACTCTTGACTTGGAACAAAACTTGTAAAACAGCTTGCCTTTGCTCAATCTAAAAGTATAAAAATTCACCTACAGGCACTTCTAAAGCTCATTAATTAAACATTGTATAAGTTGAACAATCTTTGTCTTAAAATCAAAAGGTTATGTGCTGGACTATTTAACTTTTGACACATGCCAGGTAGTGAAAACTCAACAGGGACTCTTTCCCAGCCAAGAAATACTTCAGTAGGAGTAGAAGGAACCATTGTAGATGTTTTTGTTTGGATGTAAGAGCTGCAAGAAACCTGGAAGTAATCATATGTTCGTCCAATCAGCATAAAACCCCAATTCTGAAAGATAACAATGCTGTGTAATGTAAATAAAAGCAAATGCAATTACATGCTAATCTAATAATCAACATAATATGAAGTGCGTTGGATGAGAAGACACCAAAAAAGTTCTAAATAGGTGAGACATGTACATAGAAAATATGGAAGCACACAAAGTGCATATAAAAGAAAAGAGTATTTACAAAGAGTACACAGAGCATTTTTTTTTTTTTTTTAAGTAAAGGTGGCAACAAGAGGTTGGAAAAGCAATTGGTCCTAAAAGAAGCAGCTAGACTCAACATTTTGCAGATTTTGCAAAGGTGGGCAGAAGTTGATAAATCTGACTCCCACAAACAGTGGAGCAATTTTAGAATGATATCAGTGCAATGAAAAGTATATATAAATTTTAGATTAACATTTGTTACCATTATGGCGTCTTTTTCAGCAAAACAATGCTAAATCTGACACTGCATCTATTATAACAATGTGGCTTCAGTAGAAAAGTCTGGGTGCTGGACTGACCTGCCTGCTGGTGTTCCAAGACAAATGGTTAAATCATGAAACAAAAAAAACATGGCTAGTAAAAGCTATAATTGTTGAACCATTAGAATCCTATATTCCTCTCCCATCAGAAACTGTTCTCCTCAGTTTACAGATATTTACAGGTTGCAGTTAAAAGAAGGGGGGATGCTTCATGGTGGTAAACGTGTCCTAGTCATCAGCTTTCTTGGAATGTGTTGTTTCTTTTAAGAATTACCTGATTTTTTTCATTAAATAGAAAAATATTTTTTCTTTTCACATCTGGAGATCTAATATATTTGCTTTGACTGGGTCACCATAACCCAGTCCCAGATCAGCGGCAGAATATTAATCAAAAATGGATGGATGGAGTTTTGCAAAAAGAATTGCACTCTGTTTTTATACATTTACAACAACACTCCAATCTTTTTAGAATTGCAGTTGAATGTTCAATAAGTTAGGATCCTATGAATCACCTGAATTTCTTAGTGTCATTGAAGTTTCATAATTTATACCAAACACAGATGTTATTGTGCAGCATTAGTTCTTGCCACACAATTTATATATGTAGAGAAAGTTGTATATTTGTTCAAAACTTTAATGGAAAGAAAAGATCAATTGTTCACACTGAAAATGAAAGAATTTCAAGCATGCTGGATAAAGTCTTAATCACATGATAAGATAGAGTATTCCTGGGAAAATTTAAATCAGTTTTACTCAGTGAATAGAAATTCAATAGCTTATTTAGCTAAAGGCAAGCAAACATCAGTCAAAGCTCCGATTTAACAGAATTATCATGGATTATACTTATAAATATTTTGTGAAAATTAATGAGACTTAAACAGTGCTTAGAGTTTCACTTTTCAGATTACAAAATTTACATGATGACACTTTTTCCATATAAATTAAACACATGCAGTACGATGAACTGTCATGTTTTAGAGCTACTTTTTGAGACAAATGTGGACACATCCTTCATTTATGTTACACCCAGTGATCGCTGCAGCTTTTGAGATTGTTTTTATTCAGCTACACAGAGGAGTATTTGTGGTTTTGTTTCCTGGTGTAAGTATGCAGTAAACAATAGTGAAGTAAATCAAAATAATAAGGTTGTGGGCTCATACATCATGAGCTGGCAGAGGAAACAGAGCAGATGGATGTGTAGAGAAAAAAATATTTATCAGATTTTGGTTTGTCATTGAGAGCCTTACATTAAGGTGAAAGAATATCCAACGGTGGGTTTGATGTCTGTTTAGCTTACAGTTAACTCTCCTTCACCTTTATTGTGTCAACACAGAGTTCCCGAAACTGGATCATAGTTGCTTTTTTCTTTAAATGCTAATCACTATTATTTTGTTTGATAGGACTACACACCCCATTGTATCTGTGTTTTTGTTCTTATGCACCTCTTCATTTTTTACTTTGATCTTTGTGGAGCAAACATGGCAATCTCTGAGACTTTCTGTCCTTTAAAAGGCATTTTAATATAATTTTGCATTGCTAACAACGAGACTTGTTTTAATATAATGCTGTGTCAACTTTATGCAAAATAGTGTTTATCTATTTGTCGCTGCAGCCCTTTTGAACTACTCCCTCACAGCAAGCCTTTTCAGTGTGTTGCATTCCACTTTACATCACTCTCTCCCTCCTGAGCAAGACATTTGAAATGTAGAGTGCTTTTTATATTCATTTCATTGTTCCCATTGAGCAGATCTGAGAAGAAATCTAACCCTTTGTCTCTTGTTTTTTTTCCTGTTCTCTGCTTTGGTTCTGTCTACTTAGTTAATTCACACCATTAGTGTGGTGGATAAAGATGAGCCACAGTCTGGGCACCGCTTCTACTTCACCCTGGCACCTGAAGCCTCCAGCAATCGTCACTTCACCCTGTGGGATGTCAAAGGTAATGGGGAAAATAACCCATATTCTTGAATACCTAAGCTACAGATATTGTCAGTACAATGAGATGTTGAGCTTATAAAAGGCTAAATCAGGCTGTAAAACCAGGGGCCAGATGCATAAATAATACACACAAACAAAAGCTGTGTGTCTTTTCCTAGACACACACAGACACAAAAGTATTTCTGAAGAATGAGTGGTGAGAATGTGTATACCTCACACATTATTCAGACCATGTGTAAACATTTTTAAAGCAATTTAATCCTGATATATGAGGGTGGCAGAATCTAACAAAACAAAATATTTTACTAGAATAATATGATAGATTTGCTTTACTTTCGTTTAATTATGGAAACTATGAATAACTACTGCCCTGCTCAAAGATTTTCCAGAAAGATGGCTGAAGATTTAACTATAAAACAAGTATGGAAAGCATCTAATTATAAATGATATTTTCTTATTCCTGGCACCAGATCAGCATTCCCACATTGCTTTCAGAAGAGTTTTCACTATTCATATTTGATTATTACGTTTTGTTTGTTTGTTTTTTATTTCTGAGGATCTTTTGCTCTGTGCTTTAAGACTCGATTGCTTTCATTGCTCTTTCCGAACAGAAGTTTATGTTCTGTTTCTGCAACTGAGAGCACTAAATACAACTTATTTAATTTTCCTTCTTCATCGATTGATGGCTCAGTTTAACATTCGGTAAAACTGACTTCTTCTTCACTGTTGCTTTTACTGTTATGTCAATTAATGTGTGGTAAAACAGTGTTTTGGACCCAAATGACTAAGTAAGGTAGCATTTGGGCAATGTATGGCTTAATTCAAGTGGAAATTGGGCTTTAACATGCGTGTTAAATTTAACGATCAATGACATTCATAAAGGAGAACCAAGTGCACAGCTTCATAAATCTGGTAAAAGATTATGTATTCACAGTTTTGCCTTTTTTTGTGAGTGGATGTAAATATTTTGAAATATGTACATGTAAATCAACACTTTGGTGAACCGACAAATGCTCAAGATGATGATGAAGCTCATGAAGAAGAAAGGCTCCAGGGGGGTTCTGCAATCTTCCTCCAAAGTGACAAGAAATGTTTCATAGAATCCTTGAAGGCAATCTGCACAAGAAACATTAGGGTAAAACAGAGTTAAGGTTGAAATATGGGGCTCTAAACACTCAAAACACTCATCAAAAACGTAGGTTGCGTAAAGACAACAGTGACGTTTCAGACGACAGATGATCGACTTTTTAAAAGTAAAAGCAAAATTGTGTACGTTTTGAAATTTAACATTTGCCTCATTATCAAGCAAATGTTTTGGCTAAACACCACCTGCTCTGATTTTCTTAACAAAGTAACATCAATCAGAATTATCATAAGCCATTGCATGTCTTATTTAAAGACATGTGTTACTGTTTGTCTTAAAGGTTTGCCTGACTGTGCACACTGCCTTTTACCGCCCACAGTTATAGAACGTCTGAAATAATTGTCTTTGAAATTAATTACATTTTTGACTAGAATGTCTTGTAGTTTTGAATGAAAAATAGATGCAGATTTATTTTCAAGTGTCATTAAATTGGCAATACAGGCAACATTTATATGTTCTCCCAAAATGTAGGTAAAAAAAAAAATCTCATTGTCCCTTGTCATGGCTTTGCTTCGCCGGTAAGATAAGTTTCTTTCATGCTTGTCTTTGTTTTTTGCATATGCGCTTGCAGATCCCTCGTTTAGAGATGTGTATCTAGGTAGATGTGACATCTGACTAAATCAAGATTGATCTGACACCAGGAAAATTTCATGGGGGCAGCCCGAGCCAGGGAAATGTCACTCTGTGAAGGTCTGCTGTTGTCTTGTTCATAAGCACGTGAATGGAAAGGCACACGCATTGTGTAATGTACACACATACATTGTATTATTTAAACACATGCCATTGGACAGATAGGGGGTGTGCAGTGTATGACAGAAATGTCCTTTTGACCAATTTTTGCAACTGCACACAAAACAAACACTATCATTTTGTCCAACACTATACATACGGTACTTTCCTATACATGTTTCTAGTATTATTAAATGGGAACAGTTCGATTAAGATACAAAGTTTAAGATGGAAAACGTGGGTGGTTGAGAAAAAATATATAAATATGTATAAATAAATATAAATAAAAATCTGCTATGTATAAAATGCCAGATTTATACCATTTTGCCACTACATGTATACTATTTTTAAGTGTTAATTCCTTCAAACACTACTGTATATGTTTTGGTCAAAAGCAAAAAATAAATACATTTTTTATCTGCCTTCACCTCTGTTTTTGCCCACTCTGGTGTCTCTTTACGTGGACACATTTGTCAACCTGTCACATTCAATCTGTCACTTCCTCTTTCCCTCATCATGCCCTCACATTGCATTCTGCCTCCAAGCTTTGACACATAATGATGACAAGGCATTTTTTTCCCATGTTGCTAAACTCTTTAAAGCCTTTGCTGGCAGTCTATGTACAAAAACTAGATCTTGCCAAATTTGCTGCTATATAAGAAATTGCCAGCATTTTTACCAGCAGCATGCAAATATTTATTGAGAAACATTTTGGTCCAAACATGAAACACATTTGTGAATTACTGTAACTTTGCTTATGTGATTTAAGTATTTGATAAAGTTATTTAGGCAAGGTGAGGTAAGTTTATTTGTAGCACGTTTCCTGTACGAGACAATTAAAAGCACTTTACAAAAAAAAATTCAATGGAGGCATGGAAGTTGGAAATCGATGAAAACATAAGTGAAGCTGATTGGGAAAAAGCCTGCTTCAGAGCTCATAAACAAACAATTAATACAAGAATGATGTTGATACAGTATAAATGGCTGATGAGGACATACATAACTCCAGTCAAACTGAACCGCTGGTCCCCTGACATCCCAGACTCTTTTACTAAGTGTTTAGAAGAAAAAGGCACGTTGTATCTGCATGTGGGATTGCCCTAAATTGCAATACAACAAGAGAGTTGTTGAAATTATATCTAACATTGTTGGAGTGCAAGTGCCCTGTGACCCTAAATTGTGTGTATTAGGTATTTACATATATATTTACATATAGGTGTATTTACCCAGAATTATAGCACTATGATGGAGGAAAACAGACCTATCCTCAATAAAGACTTGGATGATTGAAATGGCGTGCTGATGGAAAAACTGACATATATGACTAGAGGACAGGCAGAGGAATTTGAGGAAATCTGGAAACCGGGTGCCAATCAGTACAATGACCTTTAAAAACTGCTGTCTGCGCTGTGTGTGTGTGTGTGTGTGTGTGTGTGTGTAATTAATTTTTTTATTTTTTATTATTCATTATCTTTATCGGTATTATTTTTCTTGTTGTGTTGTCTTATTTTTCTTAAACATTCTACCTGACTTGTAATACATATCAATGTATCTATTGTTCAACGTCATCAGACAAAACTTAATGAATATGTAGTTTTTTCTTAAAAAGTATTAAAAGGATGAAATAAATAGCAAAAATCACAATAAAATCATGAAAAAAAAACCTTAATAAAATCATAAATTAAATTGATTAAAAACAAGATAAGTTAAAAGCTACCGTATAGGTTTCATGCGTTTTCAGTATCAGTAGGTACTGTACATGAGAAAAGAAATGTTTTTAACTTGGAATTAAAATGTAGCTGCAATAATAATGCAGAACTCATCTATAAAAGCATGCATTAGCTATAGTAAGAAGATCCATACTTTAAAAAGTTGTGCAAGCAGCATAACACTTAAATGTGCCATGTTAACTCAGTTCAATTTAGCTTAATTTGTATTGCACCAATTTTCAACAATGTTATCTCAAGGACTACAGACAATCATTTGAAGCCAGTCCATTGTGATCCAATGAAAAACAAATCCACAATAGTCTAATTTATGATAACTATGTTCATACAAGCCAATTTCTTTAAAAAGAAATGTTGCTGATTTTTTTCCTTATGTGTTTTTTTATGGTGCCACGTTAGTAATTTTGCTCTGCCTTGCATCACTGATGACACTGCTGAATGACAAATCTGAATTAGACCATAAAAACCACAAATTGTAAAAAAAAAAAAAAAAAAACTGGAAGACTTGAAATTCTTTCCCCCCTTCAGGAGGCCTTAGGTGACTGCTCATTAGCCCTTAAAATGCAACTGCAGAGACAGCTATCTGAAATCATACAGCAAAATTATCATCTGCTGTTCTGTGTTTATTATTCAAGGTATTTATTTGTTTTGTCAACTAGCTTTGCTTGTAAAAGTTGTAAAAGGTGAGAACCCAAATGTTGCTGGGCAAAATAAGGCAGGAAGACTGATAAACAAAGACTTTTATTTTTATTTGTAATGTAAATACAATTCAGGGCTGTTTCAAAAGTAAAAACAAGAACAGACACTGGGAAACCAAGCTTACATAAGTAGAGTCTGTGCATGTGGATGATAATGACAAAGTGGCTGTAAACAAAGACAACTGAGGAGCTTAAATACTGACTGAGGTGATTAAAAGGGGACACACAGGTATGAAGCAATCTGGTGATACAACTAATGCAAGATAAGTAAAGTGAGGTGCACTTAAATTAACAAAGATGACTAAAAACAAGACTTTACAATAGGAAAGAACAAAAGATAAAGACCAACCTAACAGACCCATGAAATCTTAACAACACACAACAGAACCCATGGACCATAACAAAAACAACACTGACTGGGACTGAGATACAGTGAAGTTGACTTTTGGAGATGGTTGTGATTAAATGTTAAATACTGCGAAATGTTGAAGCATATTAGATTTAATTCAAAATTGTGTAACGTGTCTGTCTCTGTATTGAGACAACTGGAGTGACTCTTCTTCTCAAGCAAGAGAAGAGGATGGTGTGCAAAAGTCAAAAGGACAAAGTGGGGGGTGTAACATTCTTGTACATAAACAATAATTTGAAAATTGTTCTACATGTGCCAGAGGAGTTCTAGGGCGACATGGATAACAGTGATATATGTTCTGGGAGACGGATTGCTTGCAAGTCTCCCACAAGCCACTCTGACTCTATTTGTCAAAATCTCATCCTGTATTCTGCGTTACATTTATCTATGTCGGCAGCAGAGAACTCATATACGCACCGGTGAAGTTTAATTTCAAACAGTGGCTCTCACTCTTCTTTTCCCTGCTGCTTTTTGTTTGCTTTAGAAAAAAAAATCAACTGATAAATTTTAATGACACAAAAACAGATCAGTTTTCCAGAGAAGTAAACAAATCCAAAGTGTAATATGACAACCTGGACACCCTCTTTAGTCTTAAACTATTGGGTGCATTGGGGAAAATTGTTACTATGTCAGTATTAAGCAGTCCCCAACTTCTTCACAAAGTTACTTGTATTGTAAATAATGTAAATCACCTTTGAAAACTATGATTTCCAAACATTTTAACAACATGAAGTGATCCTGCATAAACAACACTTTTGGTTTTGAAAGGTCTCCTTTCAGCTCAGAAATGAATGTATAAGAGAAAAAACAAGGAAATGAGAACGATCTTTAACATTGCATTAGTTCACACAGAAAAAATTTGTGAATATAGAGACAAATTGGCCCAGTAACCACACTGTCTTTTGTGTCAAATTGAGTTCTTCTCCCAGCCATGTTGAAATTATTTTGGTGGTATATCAAAACTGTATTAACACACATGTATGTATGTGAATATATGCATACTCTTTATAATTTTATTTTATCTTATTTTTTTATTGTTCAAAATGAATTATCGAAACATTTAATTCTACTAGTAAGTTAAAAACAGACATGAATGAGCAGAAAAAACGTGTTAATCTTTTAACATGAAGTTGCTTGTGTGTAATTCTCTGCATTTTCTCGTCTTTCTGATCTCTGCCCTCTTCACTATCTATCATCACCCACCCAGACAACACAGCTGGCATCCGAACCCAGAGGTCAGGCTTTAACCGTCATGAGCAGAATGTGTACTTCCTGCCTATTCTAGTGGTTGACAGCGGGCTTCCCTCCCTCAGCTCCACAGGCACCCTGACCATCCATGTCTGTGGCTGCGACACAGGTTAGAGCAACTGTGGGAGCTGCACCATTACAAACATTAACATCACTGTCACCTTCTGCATCAGCAGCAGTTATGTTAAAAGGTCATTGTGTCACTGCTTTGCTTAGCAAACAGTTCGTATCAGCTTATATTTTTGGAAAGCAAAACAATACCAGGCCACAAAATCTACAGACAAATGGCCCTCTACAGAGGCTTCCGGCTGGTAGAAAATGTGCTGCATTATAAAACAGTGGTTTTATTCCCAATAATCCAGTGCTTAGTTCTTGTCCACTGAACTGACTCAACACCAGTGTCAAATTTTTACAGCAAATGCTCTTTTACTTTTTTTCCCCAACACAGAAGGAGCGATCCAGTCCTGCAATGCAACAGCCTATGTAATGAGTGCAGCTCTCAGCCCTGGGGCACTTATAGCACTTCTGGTCTGCATGCTCATCCTCATAGGTAAGCAGTTGAATACACTTGTGTATTTACACTACATATTGTATGCATGGAAGCACAAGTGATAAATGGATAGATGCATGATTGATGGCTAGATGGATGGATAAGCACAATTGATTAGTATTGCTTTTCTGGGGTCAGTGCTAAGTTCAACTACTTCAGCAGAGCAGATCCACCAGTAATATTTCATTCAATAGTGGGGTGTTCTAGTGAAAGGAGACATTTAAGGGATGCACAGAAAGACATGACTCAAAATCTTCTGTACAGAAAATCATGCTGCCAAGCATGTGTGCTTTTATGGATTGACCACTTTTAGATGTTATCCATATTTCACAACTGAAATTGCACATGCTCGGTTGAAAAGAAAAGGCAACAAAAAACAAAGATGTATTGCATTAAAACAAGATACATTTTTCATCTTTCTTTCATGTTCCTGTTGAACATTTTTCTCTGCTTTTACGAGGAGAAAGCTTTTGTTTAAACAGGAACACAGATGCTGCCTGGCTTTATGAATGATATCAAGGCACTTTGATCCATGGAACACAGGCAGAGATAAAGTGAATGGTAGTAAAGTGGAGGGGGTTAGAAAGTGCAAACAGGCAAAAGAGCTGTTTCAGCACTTATATCACTCTGCACATGAGGCTTTAAATAGACAAGGCTTTCCAGACCAGCTTAGATTTTCATATACAAACTTGTGCACACATGCACTAAAATACACACGGTTACCCTCTCAGATACCAAAGATGTTTAGTTTTGCCATATTTAAAAGTTTCATGAGTTAGTTTATTTTTTCCCCTAACTGTAAGTCTTTGCATCCTATTCCTTATTGACAGAAAGAAACAACAATTCTGTCACTGTGTTTTGCCCCCGCCTGCTTGTGCCTCTGCACATTTTACAGTGTGCAGTGGGTGAGTGATGAATGATGTGACACAGCACAGCTTTAACTGTGACTAACATTGCTCTCCACTTTTTTAGGAAGTTTTCTAATGAGAGTTGTTAAAGGTCTGTCTCCATTACTGCAGTGAAATTTAAAAGCAGAGCATTATTTATTCATGATGGTCTTAAAAGCATCACAAAAATGTTATGTACAAATATGAGGGAACCTGCTGGCTATATATATATATATATATATATATATATATATGTGTATATATATATACACAGGAAAAAAACTGTACCAAAACTATGCAATGTATCATAGTTTTGGTGTTGTTGGCCTGATTGAGTCTCTTTAAATGCAAGTTAAGAAACTGTTCTTTGATTAATAAAAACAAAAACAAAAAAAACTGAAAACAACATCCTGTGCAGAAAAAACAACATAATTTTACAATAAAAAAAAGTTTAATATGGGTTTAAGATGTGAGATAAATAAATAGATAAATAAATAAATAAATACTCCATCTGATATTGAAATCAAGTGGTTTCATATTGTGCCATTTCCATTGTATTCTGATGGCAGGAACTTGCTCCATCTTAACACATTCCTTTTGCTTGTCATCATGACAGTGAAATCTCAGGGCTGCAGGAGTTGGGATCAGGGGATGAGCAGTGTTTTCACAACTATCATGTGGTGTGAATAACAACATGAGAGTGAGGCATCTGGCAGCAATCTTCTCTCAACTGCATAAAGCCCAACACTTACTTACTGTGCCACATATGCCTCACAAACAAATTGATTGTGCACACATCAAGTTATGTCTCTTTACACATCTTAACTGTAATACAATCTATTTTTCTAAATGCACCAATATGGTGTGTGCATTGTCTTTTATTCCACACATACAGTACCCATTCCTGCCTCTGCAGTCACAATAACTACCTTAGCAGCTAGCCAGCACTCTCTATCTCCAGAGGATGGACCACCACTATTACATCAATTGCTGGATGATGAGAAAAATGAAAACATATTTCTGCCTAATTACCTCACAAACAAACAGTCCCTCCATCAGTTCATTTATAGGCCTGATGTGATGAATCCATTCCACTGCGTTGCAGCATCTGCATGCATCCATTCCAATTACCTCCCATCTGCTTGTGATGAACTCCCGCATGAGGGCAACCATCGCAGCCCAAGGGGAAATTAACCGTCTTGTCAGGAACACTTATCGCAACATCTGTACACAGGGGTATCGACTCATATACATATGTACATATGCTTTCTGCAAAAAGTAAATTCAGTACATGGTGTTGTATTGATATTTCCAAAGGCACAATAATCTCCTAGTTCAATTAGTTTTTAGGGGCTTACAATTCAAGCATCTGTATACCTAAAAGATACTGACACTCATCAGTCAGGAAGGTTTTGTCAGATGTCAGGTTATCTGATCGTCTTTTCATGAGAATGCCACATAATGTCACACACTCTTTAACATGATTAACTGATCTGCACCGAGCTGGGAGCTCATAACACTAAGTTTTCCACCTCCTATTACTCTTCTCATTAGTGGGAATTTGGAGTAATTGTCTTAGTTCTTGTTTAGTATGCATGGCAGTGTGTGCCACAGATTACCACAAACCGTGACTTTTTCTTCCGCCTCATGGCAATTAATTTGCCCCATTCAAGGAGGAGAAGAATAAACACAATGGTTACAGACGCTGCTTCCCCAGTGGAGCCCAGCAAACAATGTTAGAGGAGAACAACATTATCACTAAGCGATACCACATAAAATCCCTATTCAAGACGGGCAAGGCTTCTTAGTCTGGCACAGCTCTCTTGTCGAAGAGCACATGGGTGTTTTCACTCCGCAAGTTAATTGTAGACCGTATATTCCAAATGAATAGAATTACCAGGAAAAGCAATAGAACATTTATACAGATAAGTAGAGCATTTTTTTTTTTTTTCATTTTTGTTGCTTTGCTTTGGAGACTAGAGTGTGCCATTTTCACATCCTAATCCCTTAGGAAACTTTGAAAGACAAGATTTGTATGCATTTTTAAAAAGTCCATATACAAATGTGCTCTTTGTTCATTAACATGTGAATCTCCTATACACAGTTCATGAAATCTTGACATTGGTCTAGTTTGTGAAAATTAGATATGGCTTCATTGTTTCACACTCAGTGTATTGAGGTGTTTCCTGATGGGCCAGCACATCCCTCATTATAACTAATGTTTTTTTTTATATAACTGTGGACTTGTTTTTGGCAAGAGGCTGTCTGTTTCAGAAGATTCCTGGTTCTACTTGTTAATGACACATCTAAATGTGTCCTCACTGGCATCACTTTAAAGTATTTGCTGGTGTCTGCCTAAGGGACAAAAAAGGTACTCTATTCTGACTTTGTGGGGATATAGTCGATACCTGGCTTGTGAAACAAATCCTGCTGCCAATCAAACTAAATACTACAGACTAGAAATTTCACCGTTGCATATTTGTATCATCCACTGGTTTATCTCTATTATTTATCATTATTATCATTATACTGTAAATGGTTTGATAACAGTAATCACTGATTGTTTGTTTTAAAATGCATATGCCAACGAACTTTTCACTAATTCACAAGATACTGTGAAGTGGTGGAGCAGAAAAGGAAACCTCTTTGTTGTCCTTGGTTAATATTCAATTAAAAGTACCCACACATGCCCAAACTGGTTTCAGAGATCATTTATTGTTGATGAACTGTTTATCCATTTTCTCAATAATAACAGCAATAATAATAAAATGCCCCCAATCCACTTGTGGTTAATGCATAAGCATACCAGATTCTTGGAACAACTACTAATTTATTTGCACTTTGGCAATCATCTGTGAGCTTCAAAAATACTCCCAGTTGAGATTTTTGTGTGAAGTGTGTATGCAAATCAATTTTTTTTAAAAAGATCCATTAAAGAAAACCAACTATTATAAGTTCAAGCAAATCAAAATATATGAGAATTCAACATCACTGCTTTATCACAGTTTTATTGCTTTAGTTAGGACCCTGCTGTTAAATTGTAGGTGTATATGTTCACTTCTGGGTGTAAAGTACCCTTTCCTGTTTCCTGGAGGAACTTTTTGTTGTTGTAAATTAGAATCTTCAGTTTATTTGATAGAATGGACATGTCTAAAATTTGGTGCTAGCGAAAATTGAAATAAATATTATATGTATGTGTGTGTGTGTGTGTGTGTGTATAATACATTTATTTTGACTTGTATTTATGTTTCGCTTAAAGAATGAGCTTTTTCATTATTTTTGACACTTCCTGCCATATATGAATGATCAATAACTGCCTGTATGTTTAATCACTGAAAATTGCTCTTGTTGCAAATCTGGCTGCAGTGTTAGAGGGGGAAGTGCAACCCTGAGGAGGACTCTTGAAGTCAGAGTGGGTGTCTCCACTAAGTCTTATCAGACATGTTGGCAGTAAACAAAATGGGTTGAAATTTAATCCTCACTGATCTAATTGTGCATGCACATTTTGTGTTCTTCTTGTTTCAATACCCCATAATAATCCATCTCACCCTATTGCTAATTTTAAATCAGAGTGAATTTTCTAAGGCATTTCCATCTATTTTAAGTTGGTGCCTTGATTCTTAAGTTAAAGAACTACAAAGTATTATTTTCATAAGGCTTGGATGAGTATTGATATTCAGATGGGCCAATATTAGGCCTTTGAATCATATTTCTGGGCAAGGCAATCAGGATTGAGAAAAATCAATGCTCATGCATTTGAAATGTAAAACTTGATAATACATTATCCTCTGAGAGGTGAGACGTAGAATGAAAGAAAGTAGTTCTAAACTTTCATAAAGTCCTTCCCAATCCATCACGTGTGGTGCATGTTTGACATGCATATTTAGTGCAATCATTTATTGTACTGAAGTTTTATCTACCTTGAAAACTGGAATTGGTGTCTTAAAAAAAAAATAATAAAAAAAAATCAAAGAATTATTTTTTGAGAGTTTAAAAAATAGTTAAGGAACCTGTCCATTGTTGTAGTTTTATGAAGATACAATGTGTTCCAAGACTTCTCAGTTATTCTTTACATAGAA
This sequence comes from Leptatherina wallacei, assembly GCA_028567055.1. Classification (NCBI taxonomy): domain Eukaryota; kingdom Metazoa; phylum Chordata; class Actinopteri; order Atheriniformes; family Atherinidae; genus Leptatherina; species Leptatherina wallacei. The sequence continues at coordinate 17,448,804 of JAOXYM010000003.1, read as the reverse complement.
TTGATTATTTAATTCTGTGTGCTCATTTTTCTCTGTTTTACTTTCTCTCCATCAGTTCTTGTTTTGCTGATCTTAACCCTGAAACGCCACAGGAAGGGTCAGAGGATGGCAGAGGACGAGGAGGACATGAGGGATAACGTCATCAAATACAATGACGAGGGTGGAGGGGAGCAGGACACACAGGCATATGACATGAGCGCTCTGAGGAACCTCTATGACTTTCCAGAGGCTAAAAGCTGTGACTCTGGCCCGGACATCCGCTCTCTGCCACAATGGATACAAGCTAACAGAGTGGGTGGTGGGGCAGATGGAGCTGCAGCAGCAGCAGCAGACTTCTCCCTTTTCAAAGGTTACATCCGCAAGAAGGTGGAGCAGGCCGACGCCGACCTGTCGGTGCCGCCGTATGACTCTTTCCAGACATACGCCTTTGAGGGCACCAGTTCACCTGCGCTTTCACTCAGTTCCATCCACACGCTGTCCACCACCTCGGAGCAGGATTTCTCCTACCTCGGCGACTGGGGACCACGCTTTAGGCAACTGGCAGGCTACTATGCTCCAGGAAACCTTGAGGAGGAAGGCTCCTAGCAGTTTCTCCTCAGTGTAGAGACTGTTAAACACTCGCTTTTTCTCCCTCTTCTTCTATCTCCTCTTCTCACCCTCTGGCACTCTTTCTGAGATCATCAGAGCCAACACTGTGTACTCATTAAAGCCAGAGTACCATCTCTTTTGAAAATTCCCAGTTGTAGACTTCGAACTGCTTTGAGGAACCTTTGATTTTTGTCTTTTTTCAGTTCTGTTTTTGAGTTTTCTCACTTCACTTTCAAAGTGTTAGTGTGGTAATGCTATTGGGGGGGGACGAGTGAAAGATATCCAAAACTGCCATTTAGAAATGTGTGAGGAGAGATTTTTTTATCTCTCAAAATGAAAACCATTAGATATGAGACTGGTTTCAGAATTCATAAGCATTAATTGGTCAGGGTTCAGCCAATGAAGAGGTATGTTGTCTGAAATACAAGCACCTATTTAAGAAAAAAGATTCATGTATTTATTTGTTTCAATTTATTTATTTATTTATTTGTTTATACAAGGGCTACTCAATTTGGTCTTATGAGGGCTGCAGTCCTGCAGGTTTTCACTGTCTCCCCAATCCAACACACCTGACTCAAATAAATTAGTCATTGTGCAGAACTTAATAGGCAGATCCATTTAATTTGAGTCAGGTGTGTTGGAGCAGGGAAACATTGAAAACTTGCTGGACAGTGGCCGTCGTAGGACTCAGTTGAGTAGCCCTGGTTTATACCATGATCACTATGATGAATGCAACAGTGAACTCTGCTAAAGTGCTAAAGAAAAAGGGAAGGAGGAGGACATTACAAAAAGAAAGGACTGCAGTGCCAGAGGACTACACAGAACATTGGTACAGATGTGACATGTGGGTCATACAAAAATTACATTGTTGAAAATCTTTGTATTTATTTTCTATGACTACTTTTGTAAAATAACCTACCTAAGAAAGAGAAAATTAAAGTGAATAGAAAAGTGGGAACTAAAGAACTGCAGCAGAAATGAGTTGCCAATTCAGTTAGTTTTTGACCTCCTAAGTCAGTTCAGAGGACAACTGCGTGTTAACAATGTCTTTTCTTACCCTTTCCACAGCCATTTTAAGGCAATAAGGCACAAACAACAACAGTGAATTAAAATGAACAAAATGACTGTTTTTGTGGTGTTGACTTGTGGCCAGATTTGTGCCACAAAGAGCCAATATATGATCCAGATTTTGTGTGAATGTGTCACATTATGTTGAATTTGAAGGTGTTTGCTCTTGATACATTTTTTCCGTTTGGGGTAAAAAGGAAAAATAGCTCTTGCAGAATGGTTGTGTCAAGTGAAGGAGAGACTTATGGAATAACACAATATGAATGGACTGGTCACACCCACCTGATATCCCAACCTATTCCATGTTGACCTTAACTTGCAAATGTATGGAAAAAAAAAAAGAAGAAGAAAAATATAAAAGGACAATAAATATTTAATTTTTTGGTAAATCTTATGGTGTGCGAAAGCCTGAATTACTCAGTGAATTGCTCTGTAAATGGGATCAAGTCAATAGAGGACCTGTGTTACTAATTATCATTGGTCAATTGTTTGCAGAAGATGACTCCTGAATTAGGAATATGCACAGAGATAGTTTTGTTTACAGCTGGGATAGATTCAGAGAACAGTGATAGATGGAAACAAACACTATTTGAAAGACCACAGCCAAGAAAGACTCCCTTGTGTGCATTGTTCCTTACTATCATATGCCAGACTACAGAAATTGTCATAGTCACCAGAGAAAGCTAAGCACATGAATCTACTTTCATCTGCTGTGAAAATGGAAAGCAGGAAAGTGGATTGGATTCACAACCACTCTTTTCCATGGTCCTCTTAATCTGGTCAAAGGTCTACCATCATATTTTCCTGAGACCTTCGTGAGAACTCTTTCAAATATGAATGATCCATTACGGCAAAAAAAAACACAATTTGGTCAAAAGGTAAAGACGTGTTTTTCAAAGTATTGTTATTGCAGTCTGTTTTGTCCTATGAGTGATGCCACAATTAGCAGTGCAACTTAACTTAATGGTGTTGCAGTTGCAGCACGATTACAAATCTTTAAGATTTTCATTAATTATTTGAATTGTCATCTGAAAGCAGTATAATTATCTGACAGCACATATGGATTTTAGAATGGAAAAACACAGAGCAATTAAGTTACGTTTCAGAAGCTGATCTCACAGTTTGAATAATGTTTTACATTCCTGTTTTTATCAATACGCAGCATACTCTGTTATTCTGTGCTCACTTTGCTGCATTAGTGTACTTATTTGTGCATCTTTAAAAAGGAGCGGTTTGGCCATTCATTATTAATCACAGCTCTTAGCCTAACAGCATTTGCAAACTGACAAATAAATATTATAGTCTGGATGGAAATGTACAAATATAGGTCAGCATTAACTTGATGGTTATACGGGGAGGGTTGTGTATAAATACGCACCTTTGAAAAAAACTATACAAATCAGTGCTGCTGAGATTACCCTAAGTCATGTGACTAAATCTGTGAAATCACGCATAGCATGCAGAGAAAGAGAGCTCCCCTGGTTGCTGTTGTTCTTCAGTGTCTTCTTGGCAAATGAGCCTCTCATTCATCTTCCATCACTGTCAGAGAAAATGTCACTCTTTGGTGATGACCTGCACATGTGAACATATGAATGTGCTGCCATCAATCAGAACATTTCCCCCCAACTCCAAGGGCAATGAGAGGCTGACCATTAGTTATGCAGATAGACGTTTGGTGATTGACATCTCTCTGGGGGATAGCTGTGACCACATTAAATATCCTCTTCCTTTCTCTTTGTACTTGTCATGGTAATGGCAATTGATTAAACAGTGAGGGGGAAATATAAATGTGAACTGCAGAAAATATCAATCAAATGTATCCTAATGGCTAAATATCATTAGCTATATAGTTTACAGACACACTAAAAACAAGTCTTTCACCTTGCGCAAAGTAACAACATATCCATTCAGGTAAAATACACAACATAAACAGGCCTGGCTTATACTGCAAAGCAAATGCAGCTCTCTGACAGCCTGAAATAATTGAATAAGGTTATTATTGTAAATACATGACCACAGACTAAAATAGCAACAAAAAGCTGAGCTTATATAGAGAATCATGGTATATGTGGTGTATTCCTAAATTAAAACCTTTTTAATGCCTAGACAACTGTTTCAATGTAAACTCGGATAATAACCATGACTTTGTTTTGTTGTTTGAGTGTCAGTAGGCCTGGAAAAAGTTCGTTTTTAATAAATAGATAAGCAAAAGTACTGTTTGTTTGTAGGTTACATTTAAAACTCCAATGAAAGGTAACAATCCTGTGAAATGGAAGGGTAAAGAAGGGGAATAAAGGCATCAAATGACAACATGCATCCAGTTTCTATGTGGTTTAAAAAAAGAAAGAAAAAAAAGCACATTATTGTGTGAAAGACAACTGCTAATTCTTCATTTGCCTCCAGGCAGGTATCATGCAGCTTTGCATAAATCCTTGAAAGAAATACAAGGAAATAAATTCTGGAGTGATTTAGAAAAGCTGAGAAACCGCACAATACGACTTTTTCATCTGGGACCCTGCGTGACATTGTAGCTGAGTTTTGCTTTGCGCACGCGTCATGAACTAGCAAGTGGATCTAAACAAACCAGCAGTTTTGAACATACACCGGGTCTGATTAAGCAAAGAAACATTAGAAGGCATTATTGGAGGAAGAGAGGAAACAAAACAGAGCCATACATAGAGAACAGTCAAGATAAGACTGTCTTTTACTTGCTGGAAAGAGCTCACAGTACAGGTAGGATGCAAGATGGATGCTGAATTAGCCATCGATCGGGGTGGGTCACTGAGAAAATGGCATAAGTTCTGTAGTGCATCTTTAAGATATTAAAATATGACTGATTTGCTCCTGCTTTTGAGCTGAAGATGGTTTAAATCATAGAGGTGGTGATGGAAAAGTCCAGTAACCTGCTGCAGGATCAGGGGTCATGCACTGGCCCAATCTGTTAAAATGAGTTTGCTGCTTGTGGTGTGATGATTTATTTAACAAATGATATATATTCCAATAGATAGTTGTCAAAGATTGAAAAAAATATCTAAAATACTTCCAAGAAGCAGCATCTTTTGATTCAGACATCTACAGCTTACCCTACTAGGAATCAATAGTTTCTTTGCTGGCTTCTTCCACTTGTATCTTCTTCTGGTTGTTGGTATCTGAGCTTGGTAGCTATTTGAACTTAAAAGCTTGATAAGATGAGATGATTTCAAAACTTATTTCTTTTTTCTGGACTGACTGGAAAGTTTGATGCTCTGTGCATCTCTGTGTTTTTGAAAGGTTGGGTTCTGCAATGTGATACTTTGTTCCAAAGGTTGAATTTTTCCCATTCTTCTCCAATCACTGGACAGTGTCACATGTTTTATTACAGATTTAAAAGAAAAACAATTGACTTTTCTATTTTCTGTTTTAGAAACATGTTAAATTTAAAGCTTAGACAGCAAGCTATGAAACTTTTGCTGCAAGAAACTGTGGTGGAATAATGTGCATGTTTATATTCTGCAGTGGAGTCATTTTTCATATTCTAAGGGTCAATGCAATGCATAGCAGTTACCAAGACTATTGATATCAGTTCTTCTATCCTGTTTCCATGCAGTAGATTTGTCTTCATTGAAGACCTTATTTTGTCTGGTTTTAGAGGGTTGGTGTGGTGCACATGTGCCCTTTGCTCTCACAGATGTTGGCCGTTTGGGCCTTACCAAATTGAATTTTGGGATTAAGGGAGAAGTGGGTTCTATTATTCCATGGATTAGATTTATATAGTGCTTTTCTGGACACTCAAAGATGCTTTACATTGAATCCAATTATACATTCATACTTGGTGATGGTAAGCTACGTGCGTAGCCACAGCTGCCCTGGGGCAGACTGACAGAAACGTGGCTGCCAATGTGTGCCAATGGCCTCTCTGACTACCACTGAACATTCTTACGCATTCATACACCGGTGGTGTCAACACTGGAGGCAAGGACGGTGAAGTGTCTTGCCCAAGGACACAACAACAGTTGACTGGGGGTGAGCAGGATTCGCCAACCTTCCAGTTATTGGACGACCTGCTCAACCTATCGTATAGTGTGTCTGTCGCATAATGTGAGTATTTAGTTACATATCAAATGAGGACTGTAATTTAGCAAACAGCCTCTCAGGTAGGACACTACATCACATTTACTATGACATCAATACCAATTAGCTGTGACTGCAGGGGTGATATACTAGGGACCAACATGACACATACTGCTCCAGAGAAACCTCAAACGTTCCAACAGAGCTTGACATTATATTCTCTTTTCCTTTCTTAATCTTAACTTAAACTTGGACATAAATTGAGGAAGAGGCCTTGTTTACAGGTTTACAGCCAAGCAGCTGACTACATTGGAGTAAACATGATATGAACAAGGAAAACAATTAGCTAATGCAAGCAGAGTCTGGGGGGATGGGGGGATGTAATAACCAATGACAGAGTGATGTGTTGAGCTCAAAATAGGATAAATGATTGAACACTGCCTTAGTTTTATACAGCAAGGTCTTTACGTAGAACAGACTGAAGTTTTGAATGATTGGAGGAAGGACATAAGCCTGGAACTGACTCTGTGCCTGTGCTTATTTGTTTGATCAAGACACCGAAGGAGGCAGAGTGAAAACACTGTGCTCTGAATTAACTGTCTAGATTGCTTTTTTATTTTATTTGTCCTACACCTTCCAAATTTGTTGGCCCAGACAAATTATTTTAAAATCCACACCAAAGGTTTAACTGAGAAAACCATTCTCTATAGATGTACACGCTTAAGGATTTATAGTTGTGCTCATAAGTTTACATACCCTGGCAGAGTTTGTGATATATATTGTTTGGGTCATTTTTCAGAGAATATGAATGACTAGAGAAAAAGTTTTTTTTCACTCCTGGTTAGTAGTTGAGTGAAGCCATTTATTGTCAAACAACTATGTTTACTGTTTTTAAATCATAATGACAACACAAACAAATTACCCTGATCAAAATGTTACATTCCCCTTTGATTTTGGCCTGATGACATGCACACAAGTTGACACAAACAGGTTTGAATGGCTATTAAAGGTAACAATCCTCACTTGTGATCTGTTTGGTAATCAGTGTGTGTGTGTGTGTGTGTGTGTGTGTGTGTGTGCGTGTGTGTGTGTGTGTGTGTGTGTGTGTGTGTGTGTGTGTG
>JAOXYM010000003.1:17351101-17367414 GCA_028567055.1 Leptatherina wallacei | reverse complement strand
TAAATAAAAAAGGCAGCTTGCAAACACACACACACACACTATAAAAAAAATAAAATAAATAATATATATATATATATATATATGTATGTATGTATATATATATATATATATGTATATTATTTATTTTATTTTTTTTATAGTGTGTGTGTGTGTGTTTGCAAGCTGCCTTTTTTATTTCTGTAGTCTAAACTGATCATTATACTGTATGAAATCATTCAAAATGCAATCAACTACCACATGGTAGATTGCATGTTGACTAAAATTTCCTTCTAAAAGGTAAAAAAAAAAAATCATTAAATAAAACATGTTATGATCATGTAGAGCAATTGGATAAAACACTTTCTGAATTAAGTTTTTCTATAGAAATTTCAGACGTCAAAGCAGATCAGAGTAGAGAGAAACAGGTTGGCCCCTGCTTTTACAATAAAATATCATCAAACTGTAAATACCTTAAAAAATTAAACGTTATCATACAAGTGGGGTCACTAACTGGATTGTTGCCTTTACATGGTGTAGTCTCTTGCCTGAGAACGACCACGGCCTTAACTAAACCTGCCTGCCTGCCTGCCTGCCCTCTTCTCTGCCTGGATCCTCCTGAATCTGCTGGATCCTGTCTGCCCGCTCTCCAGAAACAGCTCGGATCTCTGGACATCCAGCCACCTGGTCACTCCAACCTTTGTTGAATAAACGGTTAAACCTGACCTCTAACCATTTCCTTGGGTCCACTCTCTCTCCTCGTGACAGAATATGTATTTTTTAACATTACTATCCTAATGTATTTTTTTTCAATTTGCTTTATTTTTGTACATGAAGGACTATTGTAAAGACAGTTAAACAATTATTTCTTTTGAAAAATTTTTTTTTCGTTTTCCTAATTTTTTTCTTTAATAATTGCACACTCATGAATTCAAAGTTTCTGAGTAAAATTGGTGACTGAAACACTTTTCTATTGACCGATCACTAATAACAGAGTAAAACCCAATAACAAGAGAAATTAAGCAAGCTGCTGTCTTGCTGCATCTACTCTGAAATGACACTGGCTGCATACAACAAATATCTTCAGCCCGTAGTGACTACAAATGAACATGTACCAGGGTAATTTCCCTAAATTCAGAATAACAAATAATTACAATAAACAACTCAATGTAAAAAGGTGTTTATAGGACCATGTCTTTACTTAGTATACTTTTTCAAACATGTGGTATAGGACAGGCTATATATTTTAAAAAAAAGTAGCATGAAGAAGCATCAAGGGTTCTAAAAGAAGAAATTGCATTGTTATTGCTGCGTGACCTCTGCCGCTCATTCAGGATGCAGTCATCCACTACACATTGGATGTTTTCAGCTCAGTAGTCCCCTTGCATAGACAAGAATGATCAATAAGACCCTCTTTTACTGCTCCACTCCACAAATGTCTATGCTGCAGCTCTGGAATAGTTTGACGTGGACAGATGTTGAGGTAAACAAACTTAGAATAGCAGAGATGAGTTTAAAAGGCCCAACAGGAGGCCTTGAAAAAATTTGCAACTGAGTGTGAAGCGGTTGGGATGAGAATCAGCACCTCCAAATTCGGCCAGCTCATTCGCTGCAAGTAAATAATGTAGCAATACCACATTTATACAGTCTTAGGATTACCGTTTTTACTTGCAAGAAGCTGTTTAGTATGAGCAGCAGGCAAGGCAGCAAGTGTTCCAACATGTTGCGCTACAACACGATTTTCGCCACTTCCTCTCTTTTCTTCACTGAATGGTTTGTCTGCTTTCACACTGTAAGTGAACAACACCAGTGGACCATGGCTTGCTTTTTTGGTCCAGAGTCCAATAAGCATTCACACTACTCCAAACAAACCATACCATCTGTGGAAGCGGACCAGGATACGTTTTTTTAATATATTTTTTTCATGAATAGTTTTCATCAATAAACATACATAGATACATAAGACAGGACAACACAACAAAACAAGCTGGGGATAATAGTACAAAAGCCAAACAAAAACATCAGTTCCAAGTAAAATGTGGTAGGTACATTACAAATACAATTAGTAAAATACAATGGAAGCTTAAACATTCTTTTTAAAGAAATGAAAGAGAAACAAAAGTTATTTACACAAATGCTCTGATCATTATAGCAGAAATGTTTACATTAATATAGTCAAGAAATGGTTTCCATATCCTTACAAAGGTATTAATGTTGGAATGCAAAAGACTGGTCAGAAAATCCAGAGGTATTTATTCTATTATTGTCCTATGCCATCCTATAACTGAGGGGGCTTTATGATCCAGTGCTGGATCTCAGATAAAGCCCCGGTATCCCACAGGCGTTTCTTCAAATCATCAAACCCTTTTCTTTTGCGCAGAACTGCAGCTGACTGATCCTAGAAAAACATGATGTTCAACTCCTGATACTTCATGGTCCCGCTGCATCTTGGGCCCTTTCAATCTTTACCCGGCTGGCTTTTGCCTCCAGACCGAGTAGGCTGGGTATCCAGCTCTCGAAGAACTTTGTTGGGTCATTACCCTCTGCGTCCTCTGTTAAATCGATAACTTGTATGTTTTTTCTCGTATCTCTGTTCTTGAGATCAGCGATATGTTCGGCCATACTTTGTATTTGGTTTTCAAGCACCTGGATCCGCTTCTCCAGCATATAGGAGGTGTGTTCAGCTGCAGATATCCTGTCCTCCATCTCGGTTGTCCGCTCCTCAGTTTTTTTCATTTGAGTGGGGCTTCAGCGCCTGAGACAGTGGTCCCAGCCTTTCTTCAATCATTCTGGTTATGTTGGCCGTTATCTCCTGTATAGTCTGACGAAAAACAGGGTCAAGAACTTTCTCCACGTTACTTATTGGTGGCTTTGCTCCTCTTCCACTGGGGAAAGGCCAGGCAAGCTAGCAGCAGCTTTTGGTCTGCTCGTCTTGGTCGATTTTCTACTGTCTTTTGATGACATCTTGTCCCGGCACCTTAGAAAATACTCAATGCTCATATTAAAACGGCCAACATAAAAAACGACATGAATGTTGACTTTGCCGGTTTTATGTAGAAAATATCAATGTGGTGGTATGGAGCTCAGAATAATCATCCAATCTCTACGCCGCCATCTTGAGTTCCCCCCACGTATCAGCAGAACAAACAGTGACAGTGTGAGTGTGCCCTTTGTCTGCGCTAAATTTGAGAGCTTCAGTTTTCTTTGAATTCATTTGGACTAACACATTTAGATGCCGGTTTTTTTTGTCGAAATAACACAATAATTCCGTTTTTTTTAGTATTTCATAGACATGATCTATGTTAAACCTGCATCTGCAGGATGAGGTGAGGTTTAACTGCAGTCTGTGAAAACAAGATTAGACCTTTTTTTGGCAGAATGTATTTGCATTATTTGAATTTGTGGGTCAAAAAGACAAGAGTAGTCTCATAGCCAAATGCAAATTATGCCTGTGTCATAACAGCTTCACTGTCAGGAGTGAAAAAGCGTTCTTGCATACTAAACACAGCTCCAAAAGGCTGCTAATGGGGTCCACAAGGAGAATGACTCTTCAGCTTTGATACTAGCTCTTACTTCAACTAAAGCTGTCAGTTCAAATTAAATAAACAAACTTGCTAATTATATTTGGAGGAGTTCTTCATTTTAATGGCTAGACTGGGTGCCCTGTAGACAATATAAGTCAAATGCAGAAGAAGTTGCAAAAATATGTTTATTTTTTGGAATGCAAAAGTATTCTAAACTTACTTTTAATTTTAGTTCTTACAGCTGTAGCCATATACTGGTATTGGCAATAATTGTTATATTAAAAGAACAAAACTAATAATAGATAGATAAAAATGACTAATAATGAATAGAACATACACTTAAGTTAAAACTATGATTTAATCTTGGCTGATAAAATCAGCACATTGTAAATTACATATTTGAGTTTTTGTGTAATTTAACTATCCTTACTTCCTATTTTGACAGCAATTCAATTTCCAAAAGAAAAGGAATAGAAGAAGAAATGAAAAATGAAGGCAAATTAGGTGATATCAATATATATATAAGGTATAAGAAAAAATACTGTTAACATGAATGTTTTTGACATCAATAATCATTAAGAGAAAATATGATGTTATGACAGCTGCAAAAGTTACTTAAACGACAGTACTGATAATTACTGAGGAATTACCCGATTTAATTAATTGTTCTTCCTCAATGTGATTTTAAGAAACAGGATGTAAGGAAAATACTTAAAAGAACTGTTGGATAAGTTGGTGATTACAATTTCATAACAATGTGACAATGAATATGAATGAGTCTTATTTTACATTTGTATGCTTTCACTCAAATATTTACCTGTGAATGACAAATCACAACAAAAATGATAGTGTTTGTACATAGCTTTAATTCTGTAAAGGGAAAGAAAAAAGAAAAATACCAAGTTGTTTGGAACAATTCACACAACTACTCCTGCCAACTAGCAACAGATGTATGTATGTTTGTGTACAGACAGAAAGCCCCATGACAGGACAGCTCTTTGAACTCCCACTCCATTTTCCATGAGGATGAAATCATAAGTGTTTCAAAACTTTGCTGTCTCTTACTTTTTTGTGTAGCAACAAACAAGAGAGACAGATGGCTACAGCTCCTCCGGCCTGTCACAAAACGTAAGTATTGTGAATTCTTTGAGCACCACTCTTTTCGACCAGTCCTTACTCCAGACGCAAGCTTGGTTTTCAGGAAGGAGTGGCAGAAGCCCTATCATGCCAAGACCAAGGGTAGATGCTTGCCGCATTAAAGCCAACAGTTGTTTTCTCTTCATTTAGTATAAATGAAGGACAGCAGCAGTGTATGGCCCATTTTACAAACTTATTAGCTCATTAGGACAGCTAATGTTAAGACGTTGGGCATAGCCATGGTCATTAAAGACAGGGTATTTTAAAGGGGGCAATAAGTGGAAATCTATCATTTCTAGATTGAAGGATTCCAGATTTGTGAAGAACTAGAGGTGTAATTTCATCTGGAGTATAGCATGATGTAACATTCCGACTCTGTGTTGATCTCAGCCCCGTGCTTACTAGCCAGCCTGGCCGTGTGTTCATTTCGTTCATGTGAATCACTGTCTCCTCCTTCCTATCGGCGCCCTCGGCCCTCCCTCCCTATAAAAGGCTACATCTAATAAGCAAAGGCAACACATATTTTCGAAATGGCGGAGAGAAAAACGAAACGTTTACTTGAAGATGACCAGGATCTAATATTACTTCTAAAGAAACAACAATCTTTGGTGAAGAAATTGCCGGATAAAGAAAGGGACATAACCTGAATTAACATTGGCCTTGCATTTCCAAAGTGGAGAGCAATGTGAGAGATAAAGGGGCTACAATTTGACTCAAAGCTAGCTCTTCTTCTCCTGGACAGGCAAAAAACAGCTTAAACGTAAAAAGTTACTTCCGTATTTTCCACAAAATAGTGATAAAGTTTTGCGAAGTGTGTTTGCACTTCGCACATTCGTTCTCAGACAAGGCGAGTCGGAGCAGAGGTGGAGGGAGGTGTGTCTTATGAACTCTACAGGCAGTGCACAACAGCAAACCTTGCATTGTAAAGATTTCCCTTTTTGACCCGTTAAAAATGACAGGAAGATTGAGCATAACGTCACTACGTATGTATGTACTCCAAAGGAAATCTAATTACAGAAAAATTCAAAATGTAAAGTTTGTAAACCATGGTTTTTGACACAGTTCTGTGGTGCAAGTATTGCGTCAGATCCTGTTATTACCATTATCTGATAACTCACAATTTTTTATTTTTAGGGTCATGTAGCGACTTGCTGATGCAAAAGTAACAAGGCAAGCCTCTAACAAACATCAGAAAGGAAAGCTGGGCTTCTGTGCACTTCAGTCCAGTGCAACCCTTGCACTACTCTTTGAAGTGCCCTGTTCTGATCAGATAGATAGCTTTTCTATTTCTTTTTGTGTTATTATTCAGACTTCATTCACAGTACACTGAAACCTGAGGTGTGTAAACAGAGATGTAATTATCTAGTTTTAATTAAAAAAGGATAAACTGCTGAAACACACACTTTAATGCCCTTTTTACCACACATTTTTTTTGCTGAAAAATATGATTACTTTTGATTTGCACTATGTGTGCATTCATGATTAGCACAGATTAAATCCCATCCTTTTTTTTTTTTTTTTTTTACACCTGCTTAATCCAGTTCAAGGTCACAGGGGGAATGGAGTCTATCCCAGCAAGTATCAGGTGAGAGGCAGGTTGCTGGTGCATCAAAGGACCACCAGGGGGACAAACAATACTAACAACCGCTCATCACACTCACATTTACTACTCAGGTCAATTTAGAATTAAAAAGTTATGGTGTAAGTACGTTGATAAATTGTTGTTTTTTTTTCTTTTTCTTTAATGATAATAAAAATATAATAGCATTGTATGGTGCTTTTTTTCTCCCCCTTCAGTATTTGTAATTTGTTAGACTGGTAGTCCTCCAAACAGATTGACTGTCCTATTGTTGCTCCAGTCTGAAATATATGAAAAAAGAAGAACCTGGTATACAAGAAACACATACTGTATTTATATTAGTGATTGTAACTTATTCATTTCGTTCATTAATTATTATTTTGATTTTATGCAGACCTGTTGCAAACTAAATTGTATGTTTATTGCACAGCCTTCTCAGAGTAAAAGAAAAATCTATTTGTCACCAATTAAAAGTAAATACAACTGAAAAGAAAAAATAAATATGTGCACTTGGAGTTCCAGCCACTTGAAATGACCTGATGTACACTGATGTTAAAACACCCTGTATGATAAGTGATACATCTTCCTGTACATGTGTCATTTCCATTACTCTTCTTAGCAACTGCATCACTGGTGCTGCACAATCTTTCATCCATGAGTTCACACAGAGCAAATTTAACATGATTTCCATATTGTCTGATTCATATCTCTGAATTTGAAGAGTGGAACAAAGGCACATTCACGCAAGCCAGCTCATCTGTTTGAACAATCTACAGCCGCTCTCTTGAATATATTGTTCAATGCATGCTAAAACAGGCTTCTAGATTATCACTATAATCCAATATGGTGCATGTTCCCCATGTTAACTTGTGTAATACACAGAATAACAATTTCAGCTCTTGAAATGTACTATAGTCTGTAGAGGAATATATAGTAATGTCTTATGAACAACGTAGGCAGCCCTGGGGTGTGGAACAAATATCTGTTTGAAGGCTTTGTGCTTCTATGCATGGGACTGAAACTGTGGGGTTGTGGGTTATGAGAATGCACTAAAGCAGAAATCTTCAAGGTAAGAGCAATATACATCCCCTCATAGGAAAGTGCAAACATGTTTTCATGGTCAAAAAAAGAATTCAGGTGATGTTTCTTCAGTTGTGTCCTTGTGATAAAAACACCAAGAAACTAACAACTTCTCTGAGGGGTGTCTTGTTCTTTTTTTCTCTCTTTTTAAAGAAACCTAAAAAATCTTTATAAAAACAATGCGCTGTCTTTATTTCATGTTCTATCCAATTCTGAAGCTTTCTGATTAAGGACTACAAAATAAATAAATATTTTGCCACTGACAAATGTTGCCGTATAACTCAGTGAGGAAAGTGTTACTTCCATCTTCAGAAAGGGGGAGGCTTTATGAAATGCTGAGTGTGCATATTTGTCAATGTGAAAAAAGAAGGCTAGACAGGTGGGAAGTCTGCTTTGCCTTTGCATTTATGTGTGTGCATACTGCGTACTTCCACCCAATACGGTGCACTGCATTTGATCATGCATTTCATAATCATTAGGTGAGGCCCTGGCAGTGGCCTCTCACAGGAGAGTTGCAGTTGTTCATCTGCTTGTACTACTGTAGACAGCTGTAAACAAATGAAGAAGGAGTAGATCCTAAGGGAGTGTGGGGACACTTGGATTTGCTGACTGGTTTTTGCCATGGTCCCCCCCCCTTCCCTCTCCACCATACACAACTTGTGTCTTTTTTCCCATATTTTATTTATTCATTAATCATGCCACCTTTTCTTCTAATATTAATTTCTGTCATAGTAATAGAGTTTTCCATGATTAATATTTCACCCATTTTACTCTACAGTTGGGATTGCAGCGACACCCTACTTATTTAATTTGAGAAACGATCCGAAACAAAACTCAGTAACCAATGTTTTCTCCTCTGGGACACTTTTACATGGGCATTCATCTTTCTGGAAGTGCAACCCCTCAACCTAAGTGATCTAGTTACACATATAAGTGCAAACATGTTGTCAAATTACATTACTGTATTGTTGATCTTACAAGCTCAGAGAGGGAGATGGTGTTTAAAAATTTGAATAATATGATCTATTTGTGCACCTCCATGTTACATTTATATGTAAAAACACAATGTGCAATAAAAAAATGATAAGAAACACCAAGATTGTCTCATAATCAAACTTAAAATGAACATGAAACATTACATGAAAAATCAATGAACATATTTTGCTCTATGCATAAAGACATTCCAGCAACATCCACATCTGAATACCATGCTATTCTTGCTCCCTTCAATTAAATGCAAGGGGGTGGAGCTAATGAGGATGTCTCTGGTATGCAAACAGAAAGCCTCATTCACTTTTAGCTCCCACATTTCAGTTAAGCTTTGCGTAGTTCTAATCCTTATTGTCTACAATTAATGAGTTTCTCTCATACTGAGAAACATTCAAATGGAGATTTCTGGTTTGGAGACTGCAATTATTGAGGAAGCTGAGGGATATGAGACCCTAATTATGTGCTATCATTATTGCCTTGGCTATTGCTACAGTTGACTTTGTATGCAAGGGTGGAAAGAGGGATATGAAATATTATGCAATACGATGGCCATACAGTATGTGATAGAATAACTGAAATATTAGGGACAAAAACAGCCCAAATTGATGGCATAGGGCATAGCATTACTTAGCACTGCAGTTATACGCAACACATTTATAGAAATAACAGCACATCTGAGTTTTAAGAGTTTTTAAAGCTACTCAGGTACTTCACACAGCCTAAAAGCATAAAGCAGCCACTAATACATAACACATTAAAGCAGTTTTAAAGTGTAATGATTGAGTGAAATCAACAAATTACTATGAAATGTATTTTGAATTATATTTTTAATTTTGAATTGTATTTTGAAATGAATTTTTGGCATAAAAAGAGGAAATGTTTGAGCACAAGGTGAAAGTCAGTGAAAAATGGCTGAATTCAGCAAAACAAATGCAATGACGAAACAAATTTGGTCATACTGCTACTCTGCACAAAATACAATGTCCCATTGTCATGAAAATTTGACACCACTGCATTCACCTTTCCTATACGAAAGCAGCCCATGTATTCAAACCAGCCATTGTGGAAACAGCCTTTTGATTTGATCTATTCTCTCTTTAAACTGATCAAGAAAGCTATATTGTAAGATACAAAAATAGAAAAATAAATTAAACATTACTAAACTAGCATGGGCATTGTGTTTGCCTTACCTGTGTGTCCTTTGATTTTACTACTGTATTTAAGACATGTAAAGAGCATGTTTATCACAGAGTTGCAGTATTATCTTTTTTTCAATTTTTTTTAATCTCTTGGTGTTTTGATTTAAGTGGAAAAAAAAACAACTACATTTAAGCAAAACCCCAAGAATTATTTCGTTCTGCAATATGATTCTTCTCCTATTTTAACAGACAGTGACAACAACAGCAGAGATTTTACATTCATTTACACAAAGTTTGTGTAAACTGGATCACTTTTTTGTCACTAATTGTCAGGGTACGTTAGTGTAGTATTTTGCAGATATGAAGCATTAATTATGGGAGTGATAACAACTGAAAATACAATTTTAATAGCTTTGTAACATTCAGAGCAGAAGCTCAGCATTTCCTTTTAATACAAAAGTTAGGGGACCTTACTGGGAGTCAGAAGGGCCCTTACTTGCCATATGTATGGAGTGATTGCAGCTGATAACAGCCTTTTAATGCTCTGATAACATTCAAATCAGGTGTTTACTGACAGTCAAATCCATGCAAAGAGGAGCTGCTCAGATGTATGATTTGGAGAGCAATGTAGCCTCTTTTAACTTGCACTTTTAACTTCAATGTCATCCACCAGTAGATTTCCCTCAAGGCTTAACTGATTTGTAAATGGTTCAGTTCACCTCTTTTGTGCTGCTTACAATGTGCCTTTGAAAAATAGAGATGAAAAAAATAAGTTCTATTCCCTTTTATCCCACATTGTGCCACTCAGTGCACCTGGGGAAGTGTGGCACTTGCATGAAAAGAAGAATATTGAAAGAGAAGTGGAATAAGTTTAATATTTAAGTACTTTTCTCCCCTTGCTCCTTAGTGTTGCTGTGTCTTAGAAGACTGAAAAGTATTTTTCCTGAGATTCTGATATTGCATATACTTTCACCCAAAAAAATGATATGGCATGTACAAAATGGTTTACAGTTGAATGTTAGCAATAAGGCTTATTATAATATTGAATTCATTATTCACTCTTTTTTATATTGATCTCATGAAGTGATTCATCTAAGGCACAAGCCTTGTCTCAAGAATCCCATAACATATTAATCACAGGTATAACCTGCTGCACTCACCGTTGTCTTGGTGACACAGGCTTTGAGGATGAGAGAGAGAGAGAACTTGAAAGTGTGAGAAAGAAAAACACTACAGTATTATTGAATAATTAGTGGATCCATTGTGTATATAATACAACCAGGTCATAATGTTCACATCAAACTGTAAGACATGACCTCTGATCAGAGCTGTCCTGCATGTATGAAGTGCCCTGAATAATAGTCACATTTCCTGCCTACTATCTACCTCAAACAGCCTCAGTTATTGTTGCCAGTCCTTTCCCCTGAGAGGCATGTGGTGAGCTGAACCAAGTCACATAGCTACAGCCAAAGCATTCTCAGTAGCAGTTTTTCAATCACAACAACCTTCAAAGACCAGGAAGCCATCCAGAGCACAAGGACAAAGGATCAAAGGACCAACTAATTAGTAGGTGGGAATCCAGTAAATGCACCACAAACTATTGTCTGCCTCTTTCACATTAGTGATTGTAAAGGTTGACCAAAAGCGGCAATAAAGAAGACATGGCAGGCAGAGAGAGGAAAACAAGTTGAGGGTGGATAGAAAGACAGACAAGGACAAGATGAAAGAAACAATACACTACGCCATTCAGTGAAAGTGAATGTTATGTGTATGAGTTGCTTTCTGTCAAAATGATGCCATGCGTAGGTGTGCACTAATGCAAGCTGAGAATGCAAAGTCACAGCACCCTTATCTCCGCAGCAGCAATGTCTTAGTACAAACTATGGTAACCTCCTTCTCAGGCCTCATCATAGGAACAACATGTGCTCCGATAACTCCACTGAGATGGCATAGAATCATATTATTTTATGATAAAACGGGTTAAAAATTACAGCCTGCATCTTATTTGTGTTTTGGTTAGCAAGGTACTTATGTCATATACAATACCAGTCAAATGTTTGGACAGACTTCCATTAACTCTCATGAGAAATGGTGTCCAAACGTTTGACTGCTTCTGTAAATTAGATGTGAGTAGTATATGTTAAATGGTTAAGAAAAACAAAAAGGTCATCTCTCACAAATGATTAAAAGTTGATATTTTACAACAGTTACATTTCTAAGATGTACTATATTATTTTTAACACAGAACTTCCATTCAGCATGCATTTCCTTCTTTTACAAAGTCCCAGAAACAAATAACAACTAATTGTTTTGAGTTCAAAACAGTTAATAACTGTACAAACTACGTATAGGCACACAATTTTCAATTGATCAAAGACTTTGTAAGATAAACATGGTTTAGAGTGTTCACTTTGGATTCCTCTTTTGAACTCTCCAAAATAAATACTGTAGACAGACTATATTAAAAACAAGGCTTCAAAATAGAAACCTCAAACAATTAATATTAAAACACAAATAAAATAATAAATCTGTGACCATTTCCACAAGCAAGGACCATGCCACAACGATGTAAGCTTAAAAGTGATTTAATGAGGTGGAGTGGACAGCTGGGGTGGCGAAGTGGTGAGCCGGTGAGGGAGACTCAAAGTGGGGGTGCCGTCTCAGATCTTGTGGAGACCAAGCGTATGGAACCCACCCCAGATGTTACCTGACTGTGGCAGGACGTAGGAGGGCCCGGGCAGGGATTGAACCCACAACCTACCGGGTGAAAGTCATGCACGCTGACCAGTCAGCCAAAGGGATATCTCTGTAGCCAAGTAGCCAGGGTACATGATCAATCGGAGGCATAGTGACAGGACCCACACTGTCACATGACAAAGAAAGGGAACCCCCCCCCCAAAGTTATGCATGGTTGGAGCTGAAAAGGGAATGTTCTGGTGCTATGCCTGACAGTTGAAGAACTTGACAGATATGTTTACTGAACCAGAATCTTGCGGCAAGTCTTCCTGTTTCAGAGGATTGTAAGGGCTAAGGTAAGAATCAAATTCAAAAAGATGTAGATTGAGGTTGCAGGAGCAAATTCTGAGGAGGCAGGAAGGTTAGCAAGAACATGGATTCTAAGTTGAGGTTGATAACAGGGGAGCAATACCCTGAACGCAGTGTATGGATGCAAAGATGGAGAAGGTTGGATGTAAGTGGAAGGCGGTTAGGGGTAGTAGCTGGGTCTTGTTTGAGTTGGCCTTTGAGAAGCATGCTGTGGCAGTGAGAGATGGATGGAGACTGGGTGCCAGACACAAGTTTATAGAAAAAAATTAACCCCCAACAGGTAAGTCTGGATTGTGGAACAGCAGATTTTTAGGAATGAATGAACATAGGTAATGAAGTTGCATATTGTCAAGCAGAGGGAATGTGAGTTGGTAAGCAGCATAGAGAGATTTGAAACGGTTCCAGCTTGTTAGATACACTGAGAGAGTGTGCTCGGGGCGAGACTGTTGAGGATGACTTCGCTTGAAGCATTGGACAGCGCAGCCAGCCATGGATCTAGTTGAAAATGGTTGCTGAAAACGGTGGGACTGGAACTGGGTTTTTGGCTGATTACAGAGCCAAGAGCCTGAATTTCTGGAATGACAAATGGGAAAGTGAGTAAGCTATGCGGTTGTGCTCAGGTTGAGCTGCTCAGAGGAGGAACTGAGTGAATGAACTGCATGGTTGTAGGAGAACGGGACTAGCCTTTATTGATGACGTTGATCACAGTGGTATTGTCAGAACGTATTAAAATTGACCTCCGAGACCATTTGTGCCTCCAAAGAATGGCGGCCATGACAATGGGGTATAGCTCATAGAGAGGTGAAGAGGGCAAAACAGAAGCAAAAAAGAGGCCTGAAAGGAAGGGGAATTGAGGGTGACGTCCAGATATTTAATGGAGGTGAAAAGTCCTTTCAGTCATTTCTGCTGAGAAAGGACACCCAGTTCTGAAAATGCCCTGGTGAGCATAGAGAGTCCGTGCCTTGGAGATGAGGAAGGAGGGGTAACAACGAGGATGGGAAGCCCGTAAGTATTAACCGGAATTCAAAGAAAAAGCTTCTGAAAGGGAGTCAAAGATCATGGGGTTTTACTCTTGCAGCCAAAGGTGAGATGGACCGCAAAATAGTACGGCCCAAAGAAGTCCAGATGAATGGGCATGATCTTGAATGTGCTGGCGAAGTCCACCTTCTAAAGCCAAGCCCTGTGGCTGGCCAGCCAGATGAGAATGATGGCGTGGTTGATGATGGCGTACTGCATGGAGAAATTCAGAGAAGGAATAACACTGTTGAAGCCACAGTGTTGCAAGCATCAGAAATGGAGAGAAGAGGAATGAACAGGAGGCTGAAAGGTAGAGTGTTTCTGGGGCATCTGAGCAGCCTGCAAAAACAGGAAGGATAAGATGGAGCTGAAGCTGAGAAAGCTCTGACACAGAGGGAGCAGATGAAGGGGGAGAGATGGCATGGCCCATGCCATGGTGAGCGATCAACAGCAGGCAATGACCCAGGGTGGGCGGGGCCATGATGTCACCGGAGACCAGCCTGGATGAAGGTCGTGCAGCAGAGATAGCCATGGCGCGGGAGGTCTGGCATGTCCAGCGATTAGGGCTGCTCGATTAAGTCAAAAATAATAATCTGGTTATTTCCATTAAAATTGAGATCTCGATCATTTAACACGATTATTCATAAACTTTAATTACATTAATTTATTGTACATTAACAGCAGCTTTTAAACAATGCCTTATTTAGGATTTCAGACATATATATACATACACACACACACACACACACACACACACATATACAAATATATATATATATATATATATATATATATATATATATATATATATATATATATATATAATTAGTGCTATTGGTCAATTAAAATTTTTACTTGCATATTAATCACAGATTTTTTTAAATCTTTTTTTCTATAATTTTATATATTTTGAAATATTTTTAAACAGGGTATTCATATTAGCCTATAATACTCATTTAACAATTATTATATTACTTATTTAAGCTGTTAATAAGCCCACATAGAATATAAACACATAATTAATCCTGAATTGTTTATTTCTTGATAATGTAGCTGTCATTGTGTGAAGTAGACTGCTGGAGCTGTTATTTCAGAGCTGCAGTGAATGCATCAGAACTCTGTGTCACACCGAGTGCTTCATTTTCTATTCCTCGACTGGTGGCCGGTTTGAGTTGCCTTTTCCTGCATTATTTATTTGGAGAACTTAGGTGATAAAACACCTCAGTCTTGTTTAGAAAACCATCTTGTAGAACTTTAAAGCTAAACTGTCCGTGTAAAAGATCCATTCTGTGTCCGTTTCTGCTTCAAATTTACCGGTGGCGCTCGATTTGCAACTGAAAACAGTATTAGAGTAAACTGCAAACGAGCAAAAAAAATCTGTTCATATTGTTTTTATGATCGTTTAAAATCCAGATCGTAATTGAGATTAAAATTTGATTAATTGACCAGCCCTACCAGCGATGGAGGAGTACAGATGAAACAGGTGGAATTTGTTGTCCGTACCACTGAATGGGATCCCCACCGTCCAATCCCTGATGGTGTCGAGGCCATCACAGGAGACTGGTCCGACTGCGATGCGCTACTCAATCAGCGACTGCGGGTCCTGAGCTGAGTAGATGAAGGAGAGACAGCCTTAGATAAGAACAGATTTGGGAAGACGACAATCCGCTAGCTGTGTCACTCACACCAGCAAGGATGATGGATGTGTACGGTGGAGGGCAGGCAACCGTGGTGAGGGGCTGGTCTGTGTTTGGAGTGTAGAGAGACCCAAGAGTGTAAAAGGAATGGACAAACCTTAAAACCACGGGACCCGTAGATTTCTGAAGAGCTGAAAAGAAGCTCATTGGGATGTTCCTACCGTCGCCATCTTGGCACCGTTACGAGTCTCGTGACTCCCGGAAAACCCAAAAATGGGCAACGAGGAGGCGCTGAGAGGGGAGCTGTGAGCGTGGGAACGGATGATTGACACCCTTCAAACTCTGAGCTACGAGCTAACAAAGCTAACCTGGAGCTACGCAGCTAACAGAGGTAGGCGTGCTAAAGCTAAGGCGCACTGTTAGCAAAAAAAACGCAGTTGTGCTACTCTGTGCCTTGTTTGTTGGATATCTACCACCTGTCAATCAAAAGGACACGTCATTAATTATGAAGAATTTTAAGATTAAATAACATCTAAACGGATGAGTTAGAATTTTTTTCAATCCCCCCACAGTTGTCATGAAGGTAAACTTGACCTATTAAACCTAAAATGTTTTTTTGAACCAGGCTGTAAACATGTTAAATTCTCCTGTGAAGTTAGCCTTTTTAACATGGGAGTCAACGGGGATCTGCTCTGTTTTGCGGTGAGGGAAGAACTGCAATTTTTGGCGCTTCCGCATAAGCTTCACGCTTCCCGCTTGAGAGAGGCCGCTATGGGTGGAGAGGGTTGCTCTCTAAAAGGTCGTCGCCCGAATCGGATGGATTGAGTAGCAGAGTCGAATCGGAATCCATAGCCAGCAGAGGGGAGTTGATGTCCGGGAAGAACACGACAAATGAGGTACGAAGCATGATCAGTCAGTCGAGAGAATGAGACAAACAGAGTTGGGAAGTGAAGCTGGTATAAAGGCCAATTTCCACCAGGCGTGTATGTGCCACGACCTCCGCAGCTAATTTCAGACGTTTTAGTAAATAGTTTGGCTCACACTAGGCGCGCCGCGTAATGCATGGGTGAAAATACCAGCGAAATGTTTCTACAAGCTTTCTCTTCCTCGCCCCCCCTCTCCTGGCCTTCAGTTGATGAGCTAGTGGATCATTTCAATGGTAAAATTAGAAGCATTATTGATGTCATTG
>JAOXYM010000003.1:17310139-17328144 GCA_028567055.1 Leptatherina wallacei | reverse complement strand
AGTTTTGTGTGAGAGGTATTCAGTTTTGTGTGAGAGGTATTCAGTTTTGTGTGAGAGGTATTCAGTTTTGTGTGAGAAGTTTTCAGTATAGCGTGTGAATGGTTTTGTGTGTGTACAGGAGAGAAACATTTTCAGCTTGTCAATAGTTTAAAGGAAAAGTATTTTACTTGTCTATACAAGGTTTTCAAGCTACTGTGTGAGAGAGTCTAGTTCATTGACTGCATACCAATGGACAGAGCCTCCGTCATGTGACCTGTAGGTTTCTGAAGAGCTGAATTGAAGCCCAGTGGACGGTTCCCACCGTTGCCATCTCGGCACCGTCATGCGTCTTGTCACTCCTGGAAAATACAAAAATGGAGGATGAGATGGCGCTGATTGGTGGCGGATGATTGACAACCATCAAACTGTGGGAGCTAACAGAAGCTAACGGAAGCTAACCAGCTAACGGAGGTAGGCAGGCTAAAGCTGAGTTAGCCGGCTATAAAACACCATTGTGCTACCCTCTGCCTCTTCGCCGCCGGATATCTGGCACCTGTTAATTAAAAAGACACATTCATAATCATAAAGAATTTCAAGATTAAAAAACATCTAAACGGATGAGTTATAAAAGAATTCACTCCACCTACAGTTGTCATGACGGTAAACTTGACCTATTAAACCTCCCTTTTGGAGCCAGCCTCTAGCGGATGATGGGTTAAACTGCAATTTTTGACACTTCTGCATAGGCTTCACTTTTAACAACTGGAGGTTGCCGCTTCGTCTAGTTTTACATTTGTTATTAAAAGCTCATTCTAAATAGCCTGTCATAGAGCTGGATTGAATGTGTCTGATTATGTTTTTTTGGTTGTTTTTTAAGTAATTTGAAGTCTGTCATTAGACCCTATTTTGCTTGAATTACAAAGTATTTATTTCCCGGGATGAGGTCAACAATAGCTGATTTTTATTCCACTAAATCATTTTTAATTTGTATATTTAATAACAGATTAGGACTCGAGCAGCAGAGTTCTGAACAAGCTGCAGTTAATTGATTTTTTTGGAAGACCTGTAAAGACGCTGTTACAATAATCAAGCCGACTAAAGATGAAAGCATGGAGTAGTTTTTCCAGGTCCTGCTGAGACATTAGATCTTTTAACCTTGATATATTCTTAAGGTGATAGTAGATGGACTTTGGGATTCTCTTAATGTGTTTTTCCAAATTGAGTCCATCACTACACCCAGATTTCTGGCCTGGTCAGTGGTTTTTAGGTATATAGAATGAAGTTCAGTGGTGACATTTAATCGTTTCTCTTTGGCTCCAAAGACAATCACCTCAGTTTTGTTTTTGTTCAGCTGAAGAAAGTTCAGCTGAAAAAAAAGTACTAACCACAACCACTGTATCAGTTCTGACAAATCATGAGCCACAAATGTCCAGCATCCAAGTTGAAAGTTGTACTCAGTTCCTCACACATGCATGTAACATTCACTTGCATGCATGGCTCAAGTTGTTCAAAGTCAAAAAATCTGTTCTCAAACTCCTAACCAAGCCTGTTAACAACTTAGTATTTTTCTACCGCTTTGTCCCCATATACAGAAGTTTTGTAATTCAGAAGGATAGTGCAACATTTTTTCTGTAAATGCACAGAAAAAAATTTCATCTTGGCTTGAAATGCATTTACAGCAATTATCTCAGCAAGAGTCTTACCTTTGCCTTGCAGCTCATGGTTCAAATGGTTCAGATTCATCCAAAAGTTACAGAAAAGTTGTCCCCTGCTGAGACATCAGATTTCTGTGTGTTGTAGCAGGTCGTTATATTCTGCTGACAGCTCCTCCAAAAGCAACTTGATTTTCTGGTGTTGCTTGGCTTTGGTGCAGATGCTGTTTAAGCTCTTCATCATCACATGATCAAAGCCGGTTACTTTAGCACATATGGTCTGCTTGTGAATGATGCAGTGGTAATGAAGAATTTCTAGGAAATTTGTGTCACTATTGAAGTGTGTAATGAAGCTGGAATGATGGCCTGTCACCATTCTTTTTTAAACAACTTTTTTTCCCCCACAAAGAAGCTCTTCATAGTGTTGTAGATGTTAACTCCCCTCATTGTTGGCTTCTGGGACCATTGTACTCACCCCCAGTTAACATCGAAGAGAATACAGACTTCCCTAAGTGCACTGCTAGGTGGGTATGAAGCCTCTGTAACCTTTGCATTTTCCCCAGGTCGATAAAACTGGGAGGCCTCCTTCATTGTGGGCTTCTTCAGTTGTCACATTTTCTTGCAAAAAATCCAACAAGTTTTCCCATGTACTTCTTATGTTTAGTTTCCAGATGTCTCTTCAACTTTGAAGGTTTCATAGCCTTGTTAGCCAACATTTCGTAGATTGCTAACATTGAAAGCTCTGCGGGAATGTTACAACTACTCTTTGTACTTGTATTTGCATCAAGCTGTTGAAACTTTCCCGTTGTATCAGATGTTTCATTTGGTTTTCTTTTAAGTGACCCTGTGCTAACTAAGCCACTGATCCATAATTATTTTGATGTAAGACAGTTTTGGTGTCTCAAACCTAGGTTGCTCGTGGATCATTAGTGGTCTAGGGACCACACTTTGAAAAAGGCTGGATTAAATGACAGTGGCTGAGATCAGTTAATCAGATCACTTAAACGGTGATATCATGAGAAAAACATTAATGCACCATGGATTGCATGTCACGCAGAACAGCATAGATGCACAGCACAGTGCAGATGATTTCATCATGCTTATATCACTCTATAAAATTCTACATCTCAGTCAAAGAGAAACTGTGGTGGAATACTAAGCAACTAATCTGCACAAGTACAAGCTCATTTTTGAGAAAGGTTACTAGAGCTCAACCAAACATATGCTGTTTGATTTTGTGTAACTTACTTCAACTCTATGAAGCATAAAGGAAACGTCCACAGCAGACAATAACCTAACATACAAAAGAATTTTGTCAGTGAAAATTTAAAAGTGACTTACTACACTTTGTAAGGATGAGTGGGGCTGACTTTAATACAGCTGCAGACGATGCTTCCGGAGTCAGAGAAGAAGTCAGAACACACACCTGTAGCTGCTGTACCAGTTGCTGCCTTGCTAGGTCTCATTTCATTGTGGGAGTTGATTTTTGCAGCGTTACGCCTAACACATGTTCCTTTCTTTACGTCACTGTTGAGTCACTTTCTTATGTCCATTGTCCAAGGGTATCAGTCAACAGGCCTACTTCATTGAAGCTAGCCAATGACTGAGCACCAAATATCGTTCACTAAACTTAATGAGCATAGACAACTTGCAAATAGTTTTTGTAGCGTTGAAAAAGTAAACACAGTAACTGATTCTTATTATAACAATTTACAACCATTATAAAAATAACAGTCAAATAATTATAAACGAAAATGCAACCACATAGGAAATTCATGTGGTTTTTCTGTAAGGGTCTGTAAGTTTGTCTGTGCGTTTGCCTGTTTTTAATACTGTAATGTCCACATGACAAAATGGGATCCTGGGTATCTTAACTGTAGCGGGAGCTACCACACACACACACACACACACACACACACACACACACACACACACACACACACACACACACACACACACACACACACAAAGCTATTGAATAATTTAATAATAAAAATAATTAAAATGTTTCTTTTCATAATATTCCATTATTTATTAAATTATATAAATACATTATTTGCACATTGTACTTAATTGTGCATTTGATGTCTTGCAAGCTATGATATTGTCTTGAAGTTTGTTTCTACCACATTATATTTTATGTTAAATTGTATGCTTTGGAATAGTGAAAGGGGTTTTTATCTATTCATTAAGAATTTCGAATTTGTGTAGATTATTTTAACATACTGCAGCACCATCATTCAGGGTTTCTGTTTTCCATCAAATCAGTATACTATGTGATTTCAGAATTACAAACCATCACAAATTATTACAACTTAGCAAGGAAACTTAGTTGTCCAGCATCTGAGTGGCAACATCAGCTAGTGTCTCTGTTGAGAACAGAGAAACTTTGCCAAAATAACACACCATGAAGGACATTTCAGACTCTGTTACTCAAGAAGCTGTTACAGGCTGTTATGGGTTGGAGCCGGGGACTCTCTTCCTCATTATCATGCATTTCCCCTGTTAAATTGGTCTTGTAAAGCCTCCCAAAGATGGAGCTTGTCACATCAGAAAGGGGGTGAAACCAGATAGCAGAATTCTTGGTTCTCAGTTTAGCACAGATTTGAAGTAACAATCCCCATCATGACTTGGCAATGTCTGTTAACCTCCACATTCACTGAACAATGACACTGAGCCAACCTGTATTGAAAACCATCAAGGGACACAGCTGAATGGAATCAGCCAGGGGGATCTCTCAGTTCGTAAGCTTTTCAATAATATGATCCCCTGCTATCTACATTCCCATATGGGATCCAGCAGACAGGTAGGGGCCGAGGCACCCTGGTTTCAGACAGATAATTGATTTGCATTCTTTAGCAAGAGGAATGGCCAAATGGCAGAGCAGAGAAAGTGCCCTCTTCAAAGCTACAGCTTTTAGGCTGTAAGGCTACATTATACCTGACTCAAAGAGAGTCTGATCCATTATTCTTGTACAGCTCTATACAGTTTTAGAGTGCATGAACAAGCTTTTGGCTGCAAAAGTTTTCTAGTTGCAATCAGACAGCTAAACATACATTTAGCTCAAAGTAAATGTGTCCATTTTTTTAAAAGGTTTTCTCACTTAGACAACTTGTTTCCAGAGACCTGATTATCTCTCTCTTTCTCTAGAGATATCAATTAAAAAGATGCAGCACTGTCTGTTGAAATTGGAAAGAAAATAAGGTACCACTTATTGTATTAGTGGTATTGAATATTGTATATGAGAAAAACAGAACAAAAAGTAACAGTTTCAACCACACAAAAGATGGCTGCTTGCCTTATCAGAAAAACAAAAAATATCCTCCAGGTGCCAAGCTTTTGGACTGTGAATCAGGAGACTGAGTCTCAAGCATAATGGAGTTCATTCCCCCCCGAGTGACGGAACGAGAAATGCCAACTAGGATAGATAAATGGTCGAGGAATCATTTCCATTTATAAGGTTGAAAATGCTGACACTGATCTGCCGTCATGTCTGTCCATGATTAAAATGCATTTGTGGTAGAGACAAAAGAATTGAAAGAAATAAAAGAGAGGGTGAAAGTGTGCAGATGAAATTTCATGTATCTATTTGTATTATGTTTGCACTATTCACACCCCCACCCACCCATCAAATTTTACTCCAAAGGGATTCACCATTACCCTATTATACTTTCCAGCCAGTGTCATCGTTCTTTCAGCAGTTTCAACATAGAATGCATTTTTTCCTTCTCTTTTATTTGTGGTTTTATTGGTTTTTCTCCACAAAATGTTCAAAATATATGATTGCCATGATACTTTAAAAGATGTAAAAAAGGGACTGATAGTGCTCTTTTATTAATATAGTTGGATTAAATCGACTCCAACAAATTAATATTTGTTGGCTCATCCTGCATATAGGGACTTCTGCGTAACTTCAGATAAACATCACTGCCTGCACATCCACGCTCTATACACACTGAATTTTCACATGATGGCAGTGTTTGTTTGATGAAGGAAAGAGGAGAAGCCTGTTTCTTGAAACTTGTGTCATACAATGTTGCACAAAATCATTGACCCTGAAAGTGACCTGTTAAGTCCTCATTAAATTTTGCAACAGATATCCAGTGAGCCATCTTACTCAGTTGTAGGCTTTTCATTCTTTCCAAACCTCACAAAATGTTACCACAGCTTTCATGGCTCACACATGCCAGTTAATTAACCATCTATCTCTCTCTGTTCACACTGCTTGTGTGAAGTCAGTGCTCTCACCTTGGTGAGCTACATGGTTAAGTATCCAGCCAACTCTTCTCTTATGTTTGTCATAGCACTAAGAGCCCCTCGTAGTAGTTACAGTAGGGTAATTACACTGGAGCCCTACAGTCTCTTAAAGCTGATGTTGTCGCTAGCTTCACTGAGTACTCCCCATTATGAATTCTGCAAATGTAATGCATTTCCAAGGGAATTTACAGAATAAATTAGCAAATTGTTGAATAGAACCAGATACAGTCCCGTCAGTCACCTGCTAGACTGACTTCTAGAGAAAGAGCAGCATGTTTGTTTTATTATTTAAAGAAAGACGTTCACATTGATAGCTAAAGAATGTTCTATAAGCCCTTCAGTTCTCCCCATCAGCAAGCACAGTCACTTGTTGTCTGCAGTCAGTCTTCAGGCATGTGATGGTCAAGTCAACCACATGGCCTAACATAATGAGACTAAAGGAAATCTTCAATCATCACTGATCAGCCCACACAAGAGGGAATAACACACAAAAAAACTAATTGCAGCTAACACAAACTGCAGTTGTGAAATTGTATCACTATTACCATATTTGTGTGACTGTGGACACAGACATCACAGAACTACCTGCTGAATTTATTTCAGTCTTCCATTTCTCAGTATACGCTGAGAAATGTGAAACATGTCCAACATGTAATGTGTATCTTCCAAATGGAGTGAGCAGCTACAGTGGGAAGAGAAAGAGGGGTTTTACTAGGAAAATATCTGAGCCAATTGTTAATTGGTGAGAACATTTAGCAGACTTCTTTGCAAAACATATGACAACCCCACCTGTTCGTATGCCAATCTCCCTGGCTTGTGCTACAACATGGAGCTGACAGTGCTGTCGGAGAATTTGGCTGCTGTCTTGAAAAGAAATAACGACTTGAAACAGTTGCCTTGTCAAAACCTGCATCCCAGACATCAAGATGTAAAAACTTTTCTATTTGCAGCCTTTTTGATAACAAGTGATATTTTTTCTCAGGGTTACTTTATTTATAAATTTTATTGTCTATTTTTGTTAATTCATTTTGTTTTTAAAATTCTTCTTAATGCTTTCTGCACCCCGCTGTAATGTGTCTAATGTTTGTATGAAAAGCACTTTGTCACATAAATGAAATGTGCAATACAAATAAACTTGCCTTGCCTTGCCTTTATTTTTCTACTTAAATTGGAATCTCTAAAATGTGCTAAGTTTTCAAGCAAGAAATAGACACTAAAAAGGACCAAGCAAAGACACACACCAAGTTCCTCAGATACACACAGAATAACATTAAGTCATACTCCTGATGAAATTGTTCATGCAACAAATTTGACTTATTTTGTAGCTCGCCACAAAGTAAAAATCACATATACGCATACTACAGATGATTAAACGCTTTTCCTGAAGTTAAATTCACATGAATTCATTCACATGATGCAAAACATCGTACATTATCACACAATCAGTAGCCTCAGCTGTGTTGTACAGATTGTAACATATGGTGTTCACCATCTGAATCCTGAATACTTTAAACTACGTAGAGACATTGCCAAATATTGGTTGGAGAATATGGGCTGGCAATATGCATTCTCAGCCCCAAGAGACTTTTCAGTACATACAACCTTTCCTTTCTTTTACACAAGTGTAGAGAAAGTAAAACATAATAAGATTTCCAATATATATGCAAGATGTTTTTCCTTCTTCTTTGCTGAAAGTATTGGACTCCAGACAACAGTCTTCAGAGAACTTAACGACCATGCCATCTGGAGGTAGGGAAGTGTTGTAGCCACTGACATCGATCATTTTTTTTATGCTTTACTTTCACAGATGGTACAAAAAAAGGGGGGGGAAGAACACCATCTGCATGCAGGTGTTAGTTCTTTGAAAATGAAAAGGATCCTATACAAAAATCAATAAAACAATTTGTCCTGACACTTTAAAAAGTTTTCTTTAATTAGGAGTTTTCCATGTGTGAGCCTTCTAAGAGTAAAACAAAAGTTGTGCTGTTGTGCGCAGATGTGTTTGACTCTTTGGTACTCAGGCATTCAACCCCACAGGTCTGAACGTTGGTGACAAATCATATTGATTTTCTTCAATTAATTGTCAGTCTATAACAGATACTAATACCACTCTTGTTTGTGCATTTTCTTTTGTGGATTTTACATCTATAAAATGAAAAACTATATGCAAACAAAATTTTTGTGTTGCAAAATAAGATTTTCTTCTCAGAGAAGCAAAGAGAAATTAAGATGTCTCTTGATTGTTGGTATCATGACACTGCTGCCATCAAGTGGTCATCTATTTCCATTACAAAAACGTATCAAATTTTGGTCATGTGGTCTTGGTCACCACCCTCATTATCTTGATTTATTCATTCACATATTCTATCACAAAAATAGAACCACTTTCAGGAACATGTGATCGTTTTGATCAGTCCCAGAACAAGCTGTTTTGATATCATAACATTTGTATTTCATCATGTACCAGTAAAATGTGTCCGCAGGGTGTATGTGTTCAACAACTCTCACATGATTCGAAAAGCATTTTTGAAGGCAAGGCAGGTTTATTTATATAGCACATTTCATGTACAAAACAATTCAAAATGCTTTACATAAAACACTAAAAGCATTACAGTGGTGTGCAGAGGTGATTTAAAACAAGAGAAAGGGAGATAGAAAGGACATTAGATTAAAAACAGTATTAAAAACGTGATCCAGTTTAAAAATTCAAGCTTGCAGATTTGGACTTTTAAAAATAAACTATTTAATTACAGCAGAGAACATGTTGGTCTTTAAGCTGGAGTGTTTCAGCTGATCTGAGGCTTTTTGGGAGTTTTTTCCAGAAATATGGGGCATAGAAGGTGAATGCAAGGAGAAGGAGAAAAAGAAATAAAACATTTAAAAATATTTTTTTTCTCCTACTGTTAATATCACTGCCGATGTCCTCGCCAGTAGTTCTGTTTGGCCACTAGATGCTGCCGTTTACCATTACCTGAACAGACACTGCAGTTGGTACACCTGCATCTTAACACCTCACAGCAATAAAAAGGACAGGATGTGGAGACAGACTTAAAATTACAAACAGAAGTTCAGCTTTGTTGTTGTTTATGTGCTTCTTCCATGATGCAATCGTTAAATCAACTCCAGGTGCACAGACTCAGAGTGGTTTACTTCATGATGACCATCATTTAAACACAACCCGAACGTTTGCAGAGAATTATAATCTTTTACTTTGTAAGAAATGTGAAATGTTGCTCTACAAATCAGTGATTCTACGAAGATATTCACTTTTGATATAGACCACTTTATCTCCTTAAACGAGTAGTAAAACACTTTATAATGTGTTTTGTTTGGGTCATAGTGCATCTATTGTAAAATTTTGAAACTAACTATGCCTGTTTACTAAAAAGAAAGAGAGAGAGAGAGAGGGGGGGGAATATTAATCTTCTCTCACAATGCTTGCATCTTCTAATTGTTTGTTAAGATTTCTCTATTTCTTGAACAAGAAATTGTTCCCCCCTCAGTACTCCTGAAGCTTTGGTGCAGCCTCCAGCGATTCGAACTCGTTTACACTCAAACAATTCTGGAATGAAACATGTCTTGAAGTTATTTTTCATCTTCCCCTGCTAAGATGTCTGTTGAAGGGTAACAACAACAAAACATTTCTTGTTCATCTGAATTTGCACTCTGATATTCTATGTGTATGTGTTTTTCCCACTGTTTATATGGTGTCACTGTCTGTGTATAGATCACATTTCTAGCATTTTTCTCAGCTTTTTGACCCTTATATGGTGAGCATTATACATTGGCAGTGTGATTTGGTTGTTAAGTTTTTTTGTGTTTTTCTCTTTATCCCTTTATTTCTTTATTTGAATCCCTATAGCTGGGGCTAATGCTGTAGCTACTCTCTATTGGGCCAATATATAAGAGAAATTAAAGTCTCAAACTCATGAAAAGATGTCCATGGCTAGATTTTTCATTTTGAGAAGTCATTTTACTCACTCAAGATTAAAGACATGATACCTTGACTAAATCCAGTTATACTCATAACATAATGCATTGTGCCCAAACATTACTAACCCATCATTATTGAGGTGTTTAGTTTTATAAATGAAAAGTGTCATAAACATGATAGTCACAATAGAGGAAAATAAAATAATCTTTTTGGCTTACTTTAAACTTATATGTTGAAATTGCAGTGCTTTTGAACTATTTATTATGCAAATTTAGTTGCAAGTTAAAATCAAAGTTTAAATCTAGTATAATCAAGAGTAGCCTACTCATTTACTGTTCAAGTGTAAAGATTTATTATAATTTAACCTCAAGCAATCTGAGGTGATGGAAAATGCTAATATATGTAAAAAAAAGACAGTTTGTTAATTCAGAGATCTATAGATCTCATTGAAGGGTTGAGATCTTGAAGTGCTTTTCACACATCATTATTTGATAGTATAATAGGCAAGGCAAGGCAAATTTATTCATAGAGCCCATTTCATGTACAGGACAATTCAAAGTGCTTTACAGAAAAGTACATTAAAACAGAAGAGAAAAAAATAAATAAAATGGAAAATAAAGTAGACTTCTTTTTTATTCAAGCAGTACAATCCTTTTGTGTTAAAAAGTGCAACACGAATAATAAATAGATAGATAAATTAGCTAATGAATATGACTAAAAATTTCTCAGTTTTCTCATTTTGAGTTTGACTTGACCAAAGTCTCAACCAGCCATCAGAAAATTTGCTTTAAAATTTTAGGTCAATTTGGAAAACTCTCCAGTCTAGTCTACACAGCAAGAGCAGTTAAAATGCATCCCCGGCTCTCATTGCATAGACCAAGGGTAAATCACAAGTGTGCATCATTTTGGATGCTTTGATGCCAGCCCTGTTTACATTACATAACAATGTCAATGCTGTCACTTATAAGCATCTCAATTGTCTTCATCCCCTCATAGAAGACTCATTAGAGATGCACAGATGGTGGTTGAAATGTGCCTCATCATTAGTAAAATGATATCAATTGCAAAATCCAGCTTTTATGTCAGTATTTCTTGAGATGTATGCTAAAAAAATCAATTAAGACAGCAAAAGTCAGAGGAAGAATTATAAAAACAGATATCATAAAGAAGTTCATATGGGGTTGCACAACCTTATGTGGGATGTGAAAACCCTACTTGAAGACTAAGTGTTGAGAATTGTGTTTGTTATAAGTGGAACGATTTGTCAAATCAAAAAGACACAAGTTGAGTTTCAGGTTAGCTGTGGCAGTATAGGCTATGGCTCTGATCTTTTTTACTGTTATGCACTTTGTATCTACTTGCATGTACAGTATGTGTGCTCTAAAGACTGTAAAGTAATGGTAGACCGAGCTGCTGTGATGTCATCCACTGGTATGAGTACTCCCATTGCCCAACATCAACCACATGGTATGAATCTCATTTTTTCTAGCTCACTGGATGATGAGTCACTGAGTTTACCAAAGATAACTGAGTGACTCTTCAGCTTCATCTTCTGACTGTCAGTTGGTTAAGCTGAAGACTGGCACCTTACCCTTTCAGTACCTAAGAACTGAACATGAACACATTTTTATTGGTAAATTTGGACATTGGCTCAGAATTCCTCATCCTCCTTCTCAATGCAGCTGGTAACAATTTGTCTGTTGCAAGCTGTAGGCAAGACACACTATAGTTAGGAGGCATGGTTTCTGGAATATTACTATACGGGTAAAATGATAAGGTAACTCAAACACTAATGATGATGATTAATAACATTAACTAATGATAATAACACCTGCTTTACTGGAGGCAGACATGGGTAACCTCCAGATAAACATGCAAGTCATGTAGCAGATAATGACAATAGATCGTACACGCAGGGGACTCCACATCACCTCCAAATGAAGTTTATGTGGTTGTCAAAAAAAAAGAAGAGAAGGAACTCAGCATCATCAGGACAGATCTAAGGATTAGTAATCTAATTATATATTCAGTGTAATTATCAGCCAATGCATATAAAAGAGATAGCTTTAAACCATGTAAGTATGGAGTTTTACTGATGCTGAGAAATTATATTCGTTGTTTAATGTTTTTACAGTGAATATGTTTTTGTTTTTTTTATACTTAGAGAAATTATAATCCCTGTACTTCATACTGGTCATTCAGAAGTCATGTAATGTGTCCTTTGTGTTTGTTAGTGTAATCTTACCAGCTACAATGTTCCAACACTACTCTATAATACTCACCCACAGACGTGTTCAAATTTTACACAGTTTGTGTTCATTTTAACACATCCTTTCTAAGAGTATACATATTTATTTAGATCAGTGTTTGCCAGGATCAAATGAAAGTAAATATATACTATACTATCCTGTTAAATGACCTCCTCTTCTTAAATGACATTTTGAACAGCTGAAGAGATTGTTAATGAGATCTAGATGTTTATGGTTGCCAGGCAGGTGGTATCTAATGAGCTATCCTGACAATGAGTCCAGTCCAGAAGAAAAACTCTGGTGTCACGGGTCCTGTTTTTTGCCTAAGGCTTTGAGGGGGATCTAATCCAAGGGTAGCACAAACTCATCCTCTAGACCTCAAGGGAAGAAAATAAAAGTGAGAAAGTAGGAAAAAAAATAAAGATTTGCTAAATCCATCATTCTATTCAAATCTATGCATTCAAAACATCCTGTTTGAATGCACACTGTACAACGTCACAAATGCATCCCGGAAGAAAAATTTGTATAGTGCAGTTCCTCAGCCGCGGGCTGCTGCAGCGTAGCGACGGCTCCAAAAATGCACAAAATAGATGTCACTGTGCCATCAAAGAAGTCCGAATGAGGGATTTTAACATCAAAAAGTTAAGGAGTGGGTCTTTTATATCCTTGCACATAGTCTTTTTTTTTTTCAAAATGTTGAGATAAATAACAAAATGCAGCAGGAACAGCCTGGTTCTTGTCTAATGTGTTTCATGTCTGCTTTTCATCCTGGGTGGTAGAAATGAAGAACTACGTCTCACAATTTACCACCCCAGTTTCTTTTCAAGGATCGTCCCATTTAGTCAGCAGAACTCTGATGGTTAAATGTTGGGCAAGAGTCCCAGCTTTTTGACTATACTGTGGTGATTGTGGTTTCTCTTCCTCTTCTCTCTCTGCTTCTCACTGTGGCCTCACTGCTTTTTAAGTTCCTGTGAATTAACAAATAGAAGAAGAGGAACAGATTTTGTCTTTATGCAGTCAGACCCAATAATATAGACTTAGCATGTCTGAAGATCTCAGCAACAGTTGAAAGACAACCAGACAGATCATTATTTGTGACAGATGCAGCTATACATGTTTAGATAACTTCAATTCTAAGTGTGCCTGCTAATGTTTTAATTTTGCAATTCTTATGAGGAAAAAAAACAAAAACAAAACTGCACAAAACATACTTGTTAACACAGTAGCCCTAACAATCTCAAAATCGCTCTCTGTGGCCCTCCCAACATGTGTTCAGTTTCAGGAAAACCATCTGTTCTCACATCAGAAACG
This sequence comes from Leptatherina wallacei, assembly GCA_028567055.1. Classification (NCBI taxonomy): domain Eukaryota; kingdom Metazoa; phylum Chordata; class Actinopteri; order Atheriniformes; family Atherinidae; genus Leptatherina; species Leptatherina wallacei. Next base: position 17,314,762 of record JAOXYM010000003.1, on the reverse strand, counting down.
TATGTCAGGTAGCGTCCTTGCAAGTAATGGCAAAAGACATCTATTTTGTGTTTGTTCTGCAGCCGTCAAGGGAGTATAATAACTAAAACCGCAGCACTGTACCACGATAGTAGCACTGTGACTGTCATGATTTAAATTCCTCTATTTTTGCCCATTTTTGATTCTGGTGGCTCACAGGGAAGCTGTCTCAGTTATTTGTTCTGGCATGTCCCCATAAAGTCTCTGTAAGTCTCTGGGAACATGCACCAAAAGAACTCCTGCAGGGGTTGCAGTCCTTAATGCTGATTTGAAAACAGTTTAGAGTGTTGAGGGCCAAGGAAAGCAAAAGAGACGAGGGGGGAAAATAAATGGTGGATTTAACCATACTGTGCTGTGTACAGGTCACAACTACTGACTTTGGTAAACTAGTTATGAAAAAAACAAAACCGATGAAAATAACTAGAATATACCATTTCGACAGGGGTAAGGTCAGGTGGCCTATAGTTTTAAATGTACATATTGAGGATATCCAGGATCTAAAGTCACAATTTATATTTTAGTTTATGATTACAGCAACATGATGATGTTAATGCTCTACATCTTATTACATCCATTTTCCCATTCATGTTTGATGTCTGACTACATGACAAAGAACACATTTAACACTGTAAATTTGACCACAAACGCTTCCATAGATGAAGGAGGATGTGGTGGATGGTGTTAGCACATCTATTTTCATGCATGATAATGCTAATCTGACACCCATCCATTTAAAAAAAATCTATTTTCTGCTTTGTCTCATTAAAGATGCTTCACTTTTTTCTATTTTGTACTCTTTCCTGTGATGATTTTGAGTCAAAATCATATGGTTAGGGTAAAAATTGTAAACGATTAAACATTATTTATGATTTTGTGGGTATGTGGGTATGTCTTTGCTTACTATGGAGTCTTTGCTTACCAGGGAGTCCTTTTTGTCCGACAGTGTAATAAGACCAATTATATGAATGCAAAATCATATGGCACCGATGTCAATCTTTCCTTTCTTTACTCCAATTTTTCTTATTTTCCTAACTTTGCACATTGAACTATTTCTGCAAAAGAAAGGCTTCTGCAGCTGTTGTGCTTAACCTTTCTATTGTGCTCGTATACCCTAAACAATTTGACCAGAATGTTGCTGGACTTCTGACACACTGGGTCATTCATTGCCTGCCCCTCTTGCCGCAGAGACCCTCCCCTCAAAGCTGTAAGATGGATTTACACAGCAGGAATCATTAAATGTTCATCCAAAGAGACACTTATGAGACTGTAAAGCCACCTCACTGTGGTTGTTATGATGGCTCCCAAATGGTAAAGTCTCATCTGACTATGATTTTCACAGCAGTTTATTACATGCAAACAAAGGTGCATGCCAGTAGAGCATGGTAGTTTATTGGTGCAGGAAGAAGAATGAGCAACAAAAACACAAGGAGAGGTGTGACTGGGTGAATAATTTAGTTGAGTGAAAGCAAAATTTGAATAACCTTTTTCAGATTTCTTCTTTTTTTTTATGTAAGAGCTTGCAGGTACTCTGCACTGGAGTCTGTATATGGAAGGATGATGACTGACTGTTTTCTGTGTAGCACAATACTGATTATTTCACCATTGATGTCATCAGTTTACATACAGTATCTAAATAATCCAATATGTGAAGTTGAATTGTGATATATTGTTGCACTTATTGAAATTCAACCTCAAATAATAAATAGGTGAAAAGGTGGAAACAATGTTATAAAAAAAAGAAAGAGAAAAAAACAGGTTGCTGTAGTTGTTAATATAAATCTATTTTTGCATATCAGGTCCCGGTTCAATTCCATATGGATACTGTTTGCACTATACCAGTGAAAAGGAGGAAAAAGACCATTTAAACTATTGTCAGCAACAAATCCAAAAGTCGGGTGTGGTGGGGATACAGATTTGATCTGTCTATTATCTGATTGGTTTTACAAAAAGCTTTTGAAATACATTTTCAAATATATTCTAAAAGCAATCTGATTGAGAAACAAATATATTAGGAATCTTATTATAAAGCTCCAGCTGGCACAGCCAACAGCTCACATTTTCTCACACATGTACCCACATATTTCCGTCATTGGCAGGTGACATATGCACATCACATACAATTTTCCTGTACTTCCACTGGGAATAGCAGCAAGTCAGATATCAGACAACAGGTAATAGGGTTAAACCTGTAGCTCCTGCCCAGGCTCCGCCTATCTCCTCTGATTCCTACATACCCAGGGGCAAAGAGGGCGGCTCTGGGCCGACTCATGCCGTTCCAGAGATTCACACCGGCAATTTGAGCTGTCAATGTGCTCATGAATCACCTGGATAAGGCATCATTACTCCACAAGATTTATTGGAAACACATAGGCCAAATTTTCATACTAAAGCAAGTGGAAGAGTGCCTGAGGGATTGGGGTCATGGGTGGAGAATATGTGGGAAAAAGAAAGAGTTTAGAAAATTATCTGATTGGATTATAAGGCTACAGCTGCTAGATAACTCAGTAAAGGGCAAAATTACAATGGCTCTCTGAAAATTCAATAAATATTTTTACTGGGAAAGTTACAGTCAATACTGCAAGTATATTTTTGTCTCTGTATCAGTGTGTTTAACTACTTAATGATCAGTGTTGCATTCATTTGTGCTTATGGCTGTGACAAAAAGTTTAATTTCCAATTATTGTATTGTGCATTGCTTCCTGCATGGCTCACAAATTATAAAAGGAGGTACATGCATATTAATGTGCTGTCTTGTGCACGCCATGGAAACATAAACCTGAATATGGTATTTAGTTGTTCCATTAGAAACATGTATAACTGCATTAAAAAGTTTTTTTTTAAATAAATTATTATTATTATTATTATTTTATTTATTTATTTATTTATTTATTTATTTATTTATTTATTTATTTATTTATTTATTTATTTATTTATTTATTATTATTATTATTATTATTGTTGTTGTTGTTGTTGTTATTATTATTATCATTATTATTATTATTATTGTTGTTATAATAATGATAACAGATTTGTATTAGAATGCCTTGCTCAAAGGCACATTGATCAAAATCTTTTATTTCAACTTACAATAAAGTTTGTCAATACAGTATAGAGATTGATGCCATCAATTTTGGTTGCAGTTGTAATTCTTTAACTTCAGGCTGCATTCTGTGTGGTTCTTTATTTTAATGCCACCTGTCCTAGGATAATGAAAATAAACAAAAGAAAACATACTGAGACTCAGTCATAATATAATCTGCTGTTCATAATCAAACAGAGGGATGATTCATGTTATTCTTTCAAATGCAATACCAAGTGAAACTGAAATAGTGTAAGCTTTTTCTGGGTGAATGGTAGAGAAGGCGTAGCATGAGAGTGAATAAAAAACAATGGCTTGTTTGCCAGTGGTCAAATAACATTAAATGCAAACATCTTGTACTAAGTTAGAGTGACAGTCTTTGAGCCTCAGAACTAGTCGGAGCAGTTTGATTGCCCCCATATGAATCCTTGTTAAGATGGCGTGTTAATAAGTTTAACTCTGTTCTGCCAATTACATGTCAAAAATCTGACAGCACAACCTTTCAATGTCTTTTCTCTGTCTCACATCGTTGATTAATTCACCCCATAGTTTCAAAGTATAACCTGTTACAGGGTTTGCCATCAACAATCACTTTGTTAAACAAGCCTCTGATTTATTAATGTTATTGACTTGAGCTTGGAGTTCCAGTGTGCTGACTCTGCATGTGTTCTACTTATTTGCATTATAGGTAACTTTGATTTTCATTTAAAGCTATGTTGTGTGAACTAAAAAGATAGTTAGCTGGCAAGTTATAGACAAGCCAGTAATAACACGCACACACATAAACACCCACATACATAAACAGTAACTCTGATAGCCTTTGGTCATTGTACTTAGCAATATGACATGTAATAGAGATAGAGAGAGACAAGCATGTCTGGTTTCTCTGTCTGGCAATGTTGGGCTCTCATTATTTAGCAGGAGGCTGTGGGATCTGACGCCTTTGGCTCAATTCAATTGAGTTAGACACATGTTGGACCTTGAGACCAGAGGGATAAAAATTAACAAAGGCCTCATGACCCTGTAAAACCTGAGGCCTAACAAAAAGAGGGATTAAGAAGCAAATATGAGAGAAGAAAACTAAAAGAAAAAGAAATTAGTAAATAGGCAAAACATGTAAGAGATGGAAGGGAAGAACAGACTACTAAATGTGACATAATTTTCTGAACCAAGGAGAATGGTTTTATCGCAGCACCAGTAAAAGTGTCATGGCATCCTACCTTCAGGCCTCTGCTTTCCCAGCTAGACCTCAGCTCACCAAGCTGACAGAAGAAACAAGTGCTTATCACCACACCCTATTAGCCTGTAGGAAACAAACTCTACATCATGTTTATACACCTCAGCATTTTACATTTTAAGACTTACCTAACTGGAGAGTAAGCCCTTATTCCTAGAAATTTGTTACAACTACTTGGGGGGGGGGGGGGGAGAAAAAAAAAGACAAAAAAAATATATATATGTGTGTGTGTGTGTGTGTGTGTGTGTGTGTGTGTGTGTGTGTGTGTGTGTGTGTGTGTGTGTGTGTG
>JAOXYM010000003.1:17280273-17293442 GCA_028567055.1 Leptatherina wallacei | reverse complement strand
ACACACACACACACACACACACACACACACACACACACACACACACACACACACACACACACACACACACCTATATACACTCTGAGTTTGCTGGATGATGCCCCCCTCCCCACTGTCCCTTTGAAGTGTGGACCTGGCAGTAAATTCTTGGGCTCTTTTATGCTCATTCCTATTTCGATTAGTGGGGTTAACAAGGCACTGCAGCTCAGGCTAATGAGACTGTACCACGGAGAGGGGTCATCAGAGGTGGGGTGAGGTGGGTTCTGGTGGGGCAGGTTAAGAATGGATGAGTCAGTCTCCTTCCTGTTGAATTAAATGAGATTGATGGGAATCCCAAACATGTGTATATCACTTGTGTCTGAAAGAGTAAATAAACAGTGTGAAATTCAAAAGACAACAAATTGTAAAACTCAAAATGAACTATTCTTCCACAACAAGTGCATCATTTATTTAATAGTAGATGAGGTTGTTCTTACTTTGGAAGAGTCAAGACATGTACACACACACATACACAGCATGCCTCTTTACTAACATGGGGGCCTTGTGCGGCCAATCCCGCTGGGGACAGATGGGCAGACAGAGAGGGGGGCCTCATTAAGGCAGGATGTACCAGGATGCAGTAAAACCTCTACTTTCCTTTACTCTTATTCTGCCTCTTTTTTTCCTTCCCTGTGTTCATTCACAGCAAACAGCACTCTTGGAGATCACAACCAGATGGAAAGGAGATAGAGTTGAGTAACTTTGTGACACAACTTTCTTGTGGTCGCATCACAGAGATAGATAGAGATAGACTGACTACAGAGTCAGTTCTGATCAAATTGAAGGAGTGCAGTAATATTATACAAGCTCAGAAGTTTGATTTCAGAGGGGTGATTGAGAGTAGGATGTGGTGTGAAGATCTGCAAGAAGAGACACAGGTCATCAGAGGGTCTTTGGTTTTTATAGATACCTTAACTTAAAGTACAACTAAATGCTAATGTGTTTCGTAGTTTGGATTTGTCTCCTTAAGAAAATGTATTGACTCATCTTGTAGGTGACTGGTAGTGCTCTGGTATCTGCCTTTCACTTCAAAGCAATGTGACTAATTTTCTTTTCTTTTAGATTCCCAGTTTCAGCCCAGTTTCACAATAAGTATGTTTGTCCACATGTGCAAAACATTACAGTGTCACAATAGAAACCCAGAGTGAGAGTTTGTTTTGCATTGCCATTGTCGACCCCTCCGGTCTCCTTTTTGGGAATTCAAAGATATCATGTGGTATTTTCAAATCTTGAAAAAATAAGGAATGTGTTTTTGGAGCTTTGAAAATTAAATTTTTTAACTAGTTTTAAGCATGCATGACACATGATGAGAATTTAAAAGGCAGATTTAGAACCCTACAAGCGTAGTAATATTTCAATTCTTAAACCTTTTTGTGAAACATTTTAGCTGTGAAACAACACAGGTGTTTCACATATTGGAATGAAATTTGGTTGCCAGTTATTCTGCATAACCTGTGAAGGACTGGTGTCCTGTCCAGGGTGTACGCCTCTCACCTGTTGCTGCTGGGATAGGCTCCAGATATACAAAAAACAAATGGATGGATGTATATTCTACAGAAATTACACTGATAGAAGTTTATCTTTCTTTCTTTTTGAATTTTTTTTTAAATTGAACTCAGATAGTAAATTAGAAAAATCATGTATGTATGTATTTATCTGAATCATGTTTCCTTCTCATCTTATATGTATGGGGATTTGGAGTTAGTGTTCTTTATTCATCGGTAAAATGTGCTTTTTAGTCAATGTTTTGATCTGGTAATGTTTGCATTTTCAGCTATTATATAACAGACATTGTGAAATTATGTGTGAAGTTGTGGTCCTTGACCTCAAAACTAAGTAATCTTTGGGTTTTTGAATCCAATTAATTAATTTTAAAAAGAATACTTTCTAGCTTGTTGCTTTAAGGTCATTAAATTGTTAAACTTACAAAAGTCTTTGGGTAAATCTGTTGGTTTCCTTAGCTAGGCTATTTGTTATGAATTGGCTTATATGAATACTGACTGATAACAACAGATTGTCTCAAACTAATTGTCTGTGAGGTGATTGAGATGATATTGTTGTGAATAGGCACTACACAAATAAAGCTGAATTGAATTGAATTAAATTAAAGAAAGCAACTATTTTGCCAAGTCTTAAAGCCTCTTTTTTGTTGCAGCCACTTTATGCATATGAAGCAAAAACACATTTGTACAACAAAAATCATTATTACTGCAAGGTATCGCAATGTCAATACCATCAATGATCATAGGATGTATGTAGGCCAGGACTTTATCTATGAAAACAGTGTAATAGATCTTCATACTTTGGCCTTAGGGGGTCCTGTTATGCAAGTAAATGGTGAGAGGGTCAAACACCAACAGGCCAATCAGACACTCTCTCACGGCTGTCCCACAGAGGTTAAATGTCTTGACCACGAGGTCAAGCCATCATTTAACAAACATATCCCATCCTATCCTATGCAGGTCACATGTTGGCATGGAGATCGGCTGTGATGGCTGGCCAAGTGAGCAGACAAATGAGGAAATGATGAGACATGGGGGGCCTGTCTTGTCTTGTCTCCAGCAGCAGCATCCCTCCCCTGCTGTGTCTGTGGTTGTCTGTGGTGTTGTCCTAATCAGGCCAGTCGACACTGACACACAGCATAATGCACTGCAGCGCTGCTTGGCCCTCAGTCTCAAAGTATCCCGGCTCCTGTCAGTCTTGTAGAAGAGGGCAAGCAAAAAAAAAAAAATCCTCTTTCAAAACCTAACAAAGATATAGACATGTGTTATAATATAGGTGTGTATTTAATGTTACATTTGATTTGAAGCCCTAATTTCTGTCTTTATCCTGTCTTCTTTTCATTTTCATCTTGTCCCCCCCCAATAAAAAAAACTATAGTCTAAGTATGAGACAGAGGTTTTCTTTAGGTACATTAACATGAAGAAAGCTGTCAAGCCTTTTGCTTGGAGCTATGGAATGAACATTGATCGCTGCAATGAGAAAAATGGCGTGGATGAGAGTGGAGGGTGAATCTCATAATCTTCAATATGGGGCTTTAATTCAATCAACCAGCACCTCAAGGCAAATGAGAAGGGGTTTGAATGGAGGGGTAAGCAGAGGCAGAAACAGTGGACATCAGGATAATAACGATAATTCAATTAAAAGGTTACTCACCTTCTCAGTCACTCAAGGGGGGAGATGAACACCGCTGCCAGAGATGTATCTTCCAGTCAGTGAGACCTATCGCAGCACAGCCTAATTGCGGCCTCTGTCCCTTAGTGTGTACGTGAGTATGATGACAACAAGGGGACCAGAGCCTAAAACGCCTCCCAGGGCTCCATTCCTAATTGGTTAATTAATCCTCACAGAGCTCGTCTGAAGAGCTGGGGGCACTGAGAGTAAAAAAGGAGGGAGAGAGGTAAGGACAGAAGGCTGCAGGGATGTGGGGGAGTGTGAGTATGACGGGAAGAAAAGCAAGTTTGACAATGACATCAGCAACATCAGAGCAAATATCATCCCTCAAAGCACCACATGTTTCTCACTAGATCTGAAACAATCTGTTCTTTTGAAGAGATGCCTTTTTTCCCCCACATTTTGACAGACTTGATTATTTTGTTTAGATAATCAAGTAAACTTTATTTATTTATCTATTTTGTCTGAAGCTCCTCTGCTCTCCTTTACTCTGCTTCAACCATCTTCTGTCTCATCCCTGTCTTTCTCTTCCTCTTCTTTCTGTTTTGGAGAGATGGGTTACAGTGGGCCAGAGGGAAGGGCAGCCATGTATAGTGCTCGTCTGCGTGATATTCACTGAAAGAGACAAGTATGTAATTTGCCCTTAGATGCAGCATAACACATACTCCATTCTCGCATAATATGGTTGCTACATGGGGTAAAATAAGGATTGTCAAATGTTTGTACTGTATTTAGATTGGTCTACATTTAAAACCATTTGTGCACAAAAGAACACTTAACACAGTTATTTCAGTTTTGCAAAAAGTTACAAAGTGGGGAACAAAAAGATTTTTTATATCGACTCAAAAGGCAGAATCATATTTTCAGGAAATTCTTTCTTTTCTACCTGTTTGTATCTTTTGAGCAACATTGCATGAAAACTACTTCTGAAGTTCGTAAATTCAATGTGGAAGTAAAGAGCAAAATAACCAAAAAGAGTGCATCAAATTTAGGCGTGGATTCATTTTGTTTACTTTAAAATTGCATGGCAGTAAACTGGCTTCGGTGACTTGCTCTCCTCTCAGAGTGCCCCTCGGGACTTTATTTCTTTATCAGAAGTGTGTTTGTGATTTTCTTGGCACCGAAAGGGGATATACAGGATTTTTTTTCTGCTTTGGCCAGGAGTTACTTAGACTGCAGAGGGATTTCTTTCTCTTTTTTTCTACAGAACATTTGTATTTAGCAAAGCATTCCAAAGAAATGTTCTCCTGCCAACCATATTTATCAGAACTGCATGATTTTAAAAGTGATTAGTCATGTTTCATGAGTCACTGTGCTAGTGCTAATTCCTCGAAAAACAACACGCTGCAGATTTTTGTGTTTACTACTCAAACTGTATCTAATGAATTCATATCCACAGACTTAATGGAGTTAATGCACATGATGCAAGCCCACATGCATACACTGAAGGAAAGCAATGCATGTTTGGATGTGCCAGAAACGTCCAGCCTATACACAGCATGTACACACACTTCTAATCCCACTCACACTGCTGGTAAAACAAGCAACACATAATGAGACCACTGCTGCACACAGAGCAGTGTACATATACTGTAATGCTGTGCTGGGAACTGTATATCATAGACAAGTACCACAATCGATTCAGGAACTGAGACGAGTCAACAAGACAAAAACTTTAACTTATAAAGGCAGTTCAGGCAATTAGAGTTAAATATCATCATGCAAAACTTCAGTGTTTTTTCTTTTACTTTGTTATACTAATTCTAACACAATGCGTTTCTCATGTGAGTAATTTGACGTAGAGCTCATGAGAAAACCCTAAATTGCTCATAAGAGTTGCAACACCCATTGTTTGAGGTTCTCATTCAGATCTTCTTCTTCCATCCATGTTGCGAGTATGACACAAAAATCCGCCTGCTGGCTTCGGCACACTCATTGATACACTGAGGCACCATAAATCAACCATCAACCACCTAACCACTGACCATAATACTGTTTTCAATTTTATGCTCTGATATAAGGTCTGTGTCTGAGGCTTCAGTTACATGGAAAAACTTACTTTAGTTGCACACTTTGTTTATTTACTCAAAATCATTGATTTACATGCAAACCTTTTGAGCAGACTAAATCTTTGCTTTTCTTTCTTTCTTTTTTCTAACACGAAATAAAGGCATTTCCCCCCCTATATTATTTTCATTACCCTGCTAAATCTTTTTCCAACTCACCAGTATCAGACCACAGCCCTTTTATTCATTATAACAAAGATATTCCAACTGAGCAGTGAAGTGTGAACTTGGCCAACAAATGTTATACAAGCCCACATCCTTGGTATTTCTACTGTTGCTCCCTTGATAGTTTTTACAAAAGACAAACTTTAGTGTTAACTTTGCAGAGCTGAAACATACTTTTGCTACAAAAAATAACTGTAAAATAACTCTAGAAAGCAGCAGAGATGCAATTAGTTATTTCACACTGTAACAATTTTAAAGTACATGACTTTATTATGGGTTACATTACATGACTGCTGTTGCACTGTTTTAGGATCATATTTGACTGTTATCTAATGCTGTGAACAAACAATATCAAATGCACATGCAAGGGCCATTTTCAACTAATGTAGATGTCTTTTTTTAAAAGAAATCTGCTGCAAAGCACAGCTCAGTAAATGTTCATTTCATACAGCTTTCAACACAAAAAGCTCTAACTTCAAATAAACTCCCTGGATTATATGTCTGCTTTGGCTCACATTCAAAAACCTCTTCTGTTATGGAACCACAGAACCAATTATCTAATAGTAAACTCACACAATTCAACCACTATCCTAGTTCCACACTATATTATGGGGCTCATTTCACGTTCCATCACTGTCTGCCGTTCTTCTTATGCTGTGGTTGTAATTTCCCAGCATCTCTGAGTTTTTCAGACTTAATCTCTTAAACATTAAATTTTAGTGTAATCATCTGTATCTGTATTAGCTGAGAGCTAAAAAGTCCAGTGGTGTACTGGAAAACACGGCCCAAGTCATATCAATTGTTTATCTTGGACGTGTCCACCCTTAGGCAAAGACAAGCCCAGCACCAAGCAGACTGTATGTGACATTGCAGAGTTACAAATGAACCCAAAATGGACATATACTGACTGCCCAGGCAAATAGCTTGTGTGTCTGTGTGTGTTTGAGTGTAATGTCACTCACCAAGACGCATGCATACACATTCATCCACATATGCTTCATGCAGACATGTAGAAAATAAACTTAATTTGTTTGTACTCTGTCTTCTGACAGTCTTTCTCCCTCTAGCCCTTACTGGTTCAGGTCAGGGATGTTAAAATAAAACACATGCAGGGTAAATAAATGCCAGTAAAGGAAAGTAAACAGATTGACCAGGAGACCCTAAAGCGTCATTCTTTCCAGCAAATTTTCCATTAGAAGAAAATGAAGCTAAATTGTGAAACATCCTGTCAAATGATCCAGTTTTATAAGAGTTTTGTTATGTGTGTGTGTTCGTTGAAAAGATTAATGTTGGTGTTCCACTTATGGCATTGTGTGTCTGTGTGTGTCGCCTTGTTTCTTCAGACATCAAAGAACAAGGCGAGGAGTGTCAGAAGTCATTTGGCCACGATGGAGCCACACGGCACGCTGCCATTCACTTCGAATCAGCCCGCACACTGAGAGATCCAGCTCAGCCTGCAGGGCATGGCCACTGCTACACACACAAACACACATTCACACACACATGCACCTACATCATCCCACCTCATTCTTCCTCACAGACCCACCAAACACCAAACAAGGTCCCTAGCACGCCTCATCACCCAGCCCCTGGTCACCCCTCTTGACCTGCCTGGACACACATGTCCCTAAAAGACATGCACATATGACACCTATGATCCCCACACACCCATGTCAACACATCAGCAAACACACACATTTAATACACACACACATGCACCAGACAAGTGCTGTCTCTCCAATTTATTGTCCTTCTGTCCTCCGCCATCTCAAAGATTTCTTTCCTTCCCCACTGACTTTGCTGTCTCCTTCTTTCCTCTCTTCTCTCATCTCCTTCCCCCTCCCATTTGGAGATTTCAGAGAAAATAACTGAGGGCCAGATTAGAGGTTGGCTGCCTCTTTGCATTACCAGCAAAGATAAATATTCCCAGGATGACTCCCATTGCCTGGAGGATGTTTATGTGTGTACATGCTGCTCTCTCTCCCAAAATACACACATAAATGCACACGCTGTGACACGTATGTGAGCACATGTGCAATTTCAAACACACATTCTGCAGTATTTCTGTTTTGCTCTGAGTGACAGAGTAGATTGAGCAGATGAAGACCATCAGCATTTGTTTGCTTGTTGCTGACTGTAACTCGCTGTTACCTGTGTGTGTATGTAAGTGTGCGTGCACTTGTGTTTGTACACTTGTGTTTGTGCACTTGTGTGTGAGCATATGAGGCAGGTGATAAATGGAAACAGCTGCTTTGTGATGGCACTGTCACTGGCTGGAGGAAGAGAAATGAGACTGTGCGTGTGTGTGTTTATGTCCACATTTCTGGAGACGTTTGTATTTATAGGCTTCATCAAGTTACTTTGAATAAAGTTTAATAATCACTGTTGATGATTTCCAGATAAGATGTTTTTATAATATTGCACAAAGTCTGAGCACTGTCACTTACATGACAATAGTTTTTAGTCATTTAAAAATTGTGTAGAAATATACAGTTCAAAACTTTTCAAAACATATCTGAATAAAGATTTAAAATCCTGGTAAAACTGTTGCATCTCAAGTTCAAATTGAAAAAAAAGAGATGGGTGCTTTAATGTAATTATTTAGAAAATACCAAAACAGTTATCTTTCTTATCTGGAAAGTGTGATACTTTTGTTGGATTCACAAGTGTTTATTTGAAATAAACTATACCTGAATGGGGCATCAAACACTTTTGCTTTTTGTTGTTTAACCTTCATAATAAGACAGAATAATTTAAATTCTTGTATTTGACAAGTACTCAAGCACAGATGGTGCCTTTGTCTACATTAGTGTTTGTCAGATGCATTATGCACATAATTCATTTTTATTATTATTTTACTTTTGCTGCAGAAAAAAACTATCAAAGCCCCACCCTGGATATAAATCTCTCCTCCTGTGTGTCTCACCTCTATGACCAATGTATTATTTATCTGTCTGATTTCATAAGTAAATGTTGTAACATGATGTTTTTTAATTCAAAATCAATTATTCAAAATTAAATAATTTGGAATTAAAGTATTCTCCCTTGCGTTTACATAGAAATACATAGAAATTGTAATTCCGAATGTAGGTTTACATGGAAAATGAGTTTGATTGCCTTTATTTAATTCTGTTTACAATTTTTTTCGACTGCAAGACAGTAGTCTATGTGGACCGAACTGTGAATCACTTTCCATTGCTTTCACACACAATGCTTTCAGTGACCACAGTCAGCAAAATTCATAAACTCTTTTCTCAGTTACTGGTTCACCACCTGAAAAACACTATGTGTCTGCCAGCGTGGAATATGTGCATCATCACAACAGGACAAGGAAACGAGCATGCACAGAAAGACTGGAATTGATTTAAAGCAGAACGACTGTATGCACGATCAAGGAATTATTCACTTCAGATTTTAAATCAGAGTAAACCAGCCACTTACTTTGGATTTAAGTTTGATTCAGAATGGTCATTTTCACTCAATTTTAGGTGTATAAAAGGTCGTTTGTAATCTTTTTAAAGAGGATTTAATTTTATTGTATTATATTATATTATATTCTCTGAATTTAAAACTCTCATGTAATTTGGCCAATAGGCCACAGTGTAATGCCACCACCCAGCCCATCCTACCTCCTTGTAAGTGTATGTGATAGTCATAGAATATGACATTTGTGACAGTTTCATGTAATGCATAGCTTTACCATGTTAAAATTTGAGAGGGATGAGGAAATATAAAGGGTTTTTTGAGCAATAAAATGTTTTAATTTAACCATTTTTGAGCATTTGCAACTGTTGCATGTACTGCTAAATGTAGGCATGTTGAAAGGCAGGAGCAGGCTTTTACTGATTTTGGTGCCCAGAAAGTGTTGTAGTGAATGTACATTCACCACCCACTTCATCAAGTACACTTTCCCAGTCAGACCCTGTTTTGCCCCTCAATTCTTCACATCGATTATGTAAATCTCCCATTCCACCACATCCCAAAAGTGCTCTACTGGTCTGAGATCTGGTAATTGTGGAGGTCATTGAAGTACAGTGAACTCATTGTCATGTCCAAGAAACCAGTTGGAGATGATTTGAGCTTTGTGATATGGCACATTATCCTGCTGGAAGTAGCCATCAGAAGATGTGTACACTGTGGTCACAAAGGGGTGGACATGATCAGCAAACTCAGCTAGTCTGTGGCGTTTAAACCATGCTCAATTGGCACTACTACACAAAGTGTGCCAAGTAAATCACTTACCATAACACCACAACCAGCAGCCAAACTGTTGATACAAGGCAGGATGGATTCATGCTTTCATGGCGTTTATGCCATATTCTAACATGACCATCTGAATGAGGAAGCTGAAATGGAGATTTATCAGACCAGCAAATGCTTTCCAATCTTTTTTGTCAAATGTTGGTGAGCCTGTATGAATTGCAGCCTCAGTTTACTGTTCTTGGCATATTATGGCAACCAGTGTGGTCTCATGCTGCTGTGGCCCATCTTCTTCATTGATGTGTTGTGTATTCAAAGATGGTATTTTGCATACCTTGGTTGTAACAAGCGGTTATTTGAGTTGCCGTTGCCTTTCTTTAATTTCAAACCAGTCTGCCCAAGCTCTTATGTGATCTGATAGAAAATCTGGAAGATGGTTTTAAATAGTGACAACAGCAGCCATGTGACTACATTATATTTTATTTCAAAATCACCAAAATTATCCATTCAACTGAATGAGACAATATGAACTGAGTATAATTTTCAGCAAGTCATTTTTTAACCTCCATCATACAGCAGTGCTGTAAACCGTCAGTAAGTCAGATTGAACATGAAACTTTAATTTACATCAGGCCTCTATGGTGTCACTACCAAAACACCATCATGTGGGAACATAATTCATACTTCGGTATCTTTTTTACAACAGTGGGGGGATCCCCTAAGGAAATCTACCCTCACAGTCCTGGCTGTCTTTGCCGCTTTACCAAGAACATCTTTATCATGGCATCTTCATAGGACAGTAATTACATGGAAGAGAAAGAGTTGGCAGGATTCTGCCATGAGCCAGTGGGGGAAACCAAGGAGATTTCAACCATATTTTAACTTTTCAAAGCAGTGGTGAAATCTGATCACAGGTCAGCAAGGACATGTGTGGCTCTGCAGGCGGCAGACTATGCTGCAGTGTCTCTGAGTAAGAGAGGACACAGACCTCCTTGGATGCAGAAAAAAAAAGCATCCTTACTGCTAGGGTGCCCTTAAGCAAGTGACTGAATATGAGCAACAGAGGGGCTTATAAGAAGGCCTCCCAGTCTCACATCAAAAGCATAAAAAGCTGACTTACAATGCATTACATGGTTAATCCCTTGCAGAGATGTTCACAAGTCATCTTTTGCAGGTCCAAGTCAAGTCGCAAGTCTTCCGTAAATCAGCAAGTAAGTAAAATTTAATTTACATAGCACCAATCAATATAAAAAAAATCACTAAATGGTTCACTAGAAAATGATAAACACAACAACAAAAGCTAAGCCGAAGCAAGTTTAAAAAGATGGGCCGTTAGCTGCTTTTTAAAAGAGATCACTGAGTCCATGGATATCAGATTCAGAGGAAATGAGTTCCAGAGAGTAGGAGCGACTGTTGCAAAGGCTCTGTCACCTTTAGTTTTTATCCGTGTTTGCTGGTCGGTCAGCAGACCCTGATCACATAGCCTCAGGGACCTGCTGGGGACATTTGGCTGCAAAAGTTCTCTGACATAAGTTGGTGCTTAAACTATAAAATTTTACATGGGGTGGCAAAGGAGGGCCAAGAGGTCTGGCATAAGTTGTGTTTACATGGAGCACTTTTGATCTAATTGAACGTTCAATTAACATAGAATGCGTCATGTAAACACCTCAGTTTATCTGACTGGCCTACATCACAATGAATTTTCAATCCGATCAGGGGGGGCTTTAATCTTCTCCACGATCTGATCAACAGGGACAAAAAAAATTGATATATGTTGTTTCTGCTCAGACTTAACCCACCGTGGGGGTTAGGTGATGTATGAGTTTCAGGGACGACGTGAAAGATGGTTGTAGCAATATAGAACCAGACTGTGGTGGATACGTTTTATTTGGAAAATTCTGAAAGAGTTAAAGATTATTGAGCATCTTGAAAGACTCAAAACGAGTTGTTCAAGCAAATATTTGATCAAATTTAATGAAATCTTTTTTGTTGTCTTTTTCTCTTACAAAACAGTTCACATTGTGAGTGTTTAAAGTGTTATGATTGTATTAAATCTGTCCATCATAAACACACAACTGATCAGATCACTTTATCCAGTGTCCATTAAACTTGCATGTCTGATTTCTGTTGGATAGAAGAAATATTAGAAGAAATATTTCTCCATGTATATGTAGTCCTCAGTGCAGTATGGGAAAATCCCTTCTATTAAATGGAGTCAAAACAAGATCCACAAAAACACTAAAAGTCCAGGACATATTTCAGCCATCTCTTTTAGTAAAAGTGACGATGACATTTATGGTGCTGTGCAGCAAAACATCTCACAAACTTTAAAATCTAGAGCTTTTGCAATACTGAGGATGACTAAATTGCTCAGATGGTCTAACTGTATTTTGATATCTCTAAAGATATATAAGGACAATTAGAAAGATCTAATACTGGACTTTAGATATTCCCATAATGCAATGGGCGCGCCAGTTGTTCCGGTTGAGCCAACGATGTAAACAAACCGTCAACAAGCATGTCAAAGCAGCGTAAAAGCTAAAAATAAGAAGAAACCAGAATAATCTGAAGAAGAGCCGGTATCTCACACCAAGAAGCCATCACTGACCGAGGCGAGAACATCCAACCTGAAATGGATTATACCATGGTTGATGAGGATTCTAATGCCAACTGGCGGGCATTATTTTCGTATATATGCACACGTAGTTCAGCAAGTTAAATCACAGTTATATCACTCCGTTAAGGGCGTCACCATAGCAATGAGATAATCAACTGGTTCAGATCAGCTGGCTTTTGACAGGTGAATGAGAGAAACACGCTGTAGAATGGATTCTCTTGACAACGTTGCTTAGCATAAAAAGTACATCGAGGCCAACATAAAATAGTTCCTATACTTAAGCATATTTAGCAAGTTTTGCAAAAATGAAATAAAATAAACATTTGTTATAAAATGTTAACTGTGTGGGACCATGATACAAGAAGATTAAACCACTTGGACCCGTGTATTACACAGTTTTAATGCACTTCGCTGCGTGTCGTGGTTTTCTAGACTCTGTGTCATGCATTAAAACCGTGTAAAGCTAGGGTCTTCGTTGTTTAATCCTTACGGGAATAACACCTGTTCCGGCTCTTGTTCTTCATCCATGCTCTTATTACTGTTATCCTTACCTGTGTAAGAGAGATTTCATTCAATATGTGTTATCCACACGAATAATGTAGAGAGGTGTGAATAATATAATAAACAGTAAGAAAGAAAAAAACCTGCTCCCAACTGCCATACTGCCATGATTTGTTTGACACAGTAACATGAACTCAGGTATAGAGCTTTTAATTAATATTTTGATTAAAAGTTATCAAATATAATTAACTGATAGATAAGATTAGCTAGGGCTGCACGGTGGTGTGGTGGTTAGCACCACAGCCTCACAGCAAGAAGGTCGCTGGTTCAAGTCCCGGGCTGAGTTTGAGCCAGAGGGGGTTGCTGGTTTGGGCTCAGGAGGGGTTTGAAACAGTGGCCTTTCTGTG
>JAOXYM010000003.1:17255610-17274026 GCA_028567055.1 Leptatherina wallacei | reverse complement strand
GGAAATAATTTATTTCAGATATTTCACCCCAAGGTCCAAGAGAAATTACAAAGATTATTTTTTTAAGAGAGAGAGAGAAAGGATCTACATCAACAGATCTTAGGTAAAATGTTAACTGTTACAATTTGTAACAATACAATTAGAAAACGATTGCAGGAAAAAGTCTCTTCTCTCTAAAAACAACTTGGCAGAGCTTAGGTTTGCTAAAATGAACCTGAACAAATTATGAGACGTGTCTTTTGAACAGATGAGATCAAAGTGAAACTGTTTGACTATAAAACAAAGCACCTCCTTAAGTGAAAAACAAACACAGCAGAGCAGTATAAACACCTGATACCAACAGTGAAGCATGGGGTGTGAAGGGTGATGATTTGGGATTGTTTTACAGCCATGGAACTTGGGCGCATTGCTGTCATTGATTTCACCATGAACTTCACTGTTTATCAATGTACTCTAGAGTCAAATGTGAGGCCACTTGTTTGACAACTAAAGCTTGACTGGAAATGGTCGTGCAATAAGAATTGCATGTGAAGCAGATGTACAACAGAATGTTTGAAAATAAGACTAAGGTGCTACAATGGTACAGTCATAGTCCAGACTAGAATGTAGTTGAAATATTGTGTAGGGACTTTCAGATAGCTGTGCATAAACAAATAACCATGAAGTAACTTAACCAACATTACAAAGAAGAGGCCAGTTCTGTTACACAATGATGTGAGACCAATAACATTGTACAAATGATTGATTTAGGTTATTGAAGCTCTTAAAGATGCACTACTGAATTTTGTTAACAACAGCTAATTTAGCATCCATCTTGCATTTTACCTGTACTATGAGCTCTCTCCAAAGAGAGCTCACACAAAGTCAGTCCTGTGTGTGTTGATATCTGATTGCTGAAGCAGTACGTAAAGTAAAACTCAGCTGCAACGTCACATGGCGTCCTGGTAGGAAAAGCTGTGAAGACCAGTTTCACAGCCTCAGGACACTGCTTGGCAGTGACGGCTTCAGAAATGTACATAATAAATATCACTGTGCCATCAAATGAGCCAGGAACCCAGAGTTTTAAAGGAGACATATTATGCACTCTATTCCCAATCTGAAACAATTCTTTGATATCTAAATGAATTGTCAGGGCCATGGTTTGAAAAAAATTAGCCTTAACTAGAGCGCCACAGCTTCCCCTCCACCCCCTTATTTGCCCCTTATTTTCCCTCTTCTGAGACTAGCTTGGCAAAATGGGCGGGCCCTTCAGGGGGGAGAGCAGCTGATGGCTCTGCCCATCACTCCACCCCTTGGATAATGTACATAATATGTCCCCTTTAAGGCTGGAAAGTTAGATGATGTGTCTTGAGGTGTACTTACTTATCCACAAACTGCTTTTGTATTTTGGCTTAGTTTTTTTCATAAATAATGACTTAGTGTAACATGTTACCTTATTTTGACACCTGGTAAGGACAAGATCTTTTTTTTTATGTCTTTTACATAAAACCATAGAAGTTTTCACATGACTGCATTGTACAATTAGTTACAATACTTCAGCATGGTATCATGGAAATCAATTAAACTATCACAAAACACAATAAATTGAATATATTACAATGTCTTCATGTTACAAATCTCTTTTTTCTGGTTTTGCCGGGTAATGAGCATCACCAATCCACCAAGTACACATGGGCGGGCATGGAAAAACCTCAAGATGAAACACAATAATTCAAAAGTTATAATGGGTGTTATTTTAAAAGAAAAAACAACAACAAAAAAGAAACAGTATCATTCCCGTCATTCAACAGGAATAAACTTATATCGAAAATACACTAAACCACCCCCATGTTGCACAACTCTGGGAACTGGGAAGATTCATTTCCGAACACTGTGACAAATAGAATTAATGGAGTATATCACCAGTGTTCTATTTTTATGTCCCCTGTTATGACATCAGCCTGTGTGTAGTAAATGTAATGTCATGACGTATGTAAACCCATCCCTTATTTCTTCAGAAATAAAAAGGATTTTTTTAGGTAGGAGAATGACTTGATTACTTAAACACCTCTGTCTTTCAGCAACAAATCAGATGGTATAAAGCAGCAGTTCTGTGAGTGTAAACATGCTGAGATATGAGCTTTATCAACCTCATATCACCGACATCTGGGATACCTCCACTCTCTCTCCATCTCCCTTGTGCTTTTCATGTTTTTTTTTTCTTGTTGTTGTTGCTTTGACATGCAACTTTATCCAGCAGTGGTTGTATCAGCAGAACCGTTGTCCATGGCAGTCTAACTTCCTCTCTTTTTATTTATATCCTGAACAGGCAGGTACATGCTATCATACACATAAACATACTTCCTTGATATTTCCAGAAACTTTACACTCTTTGTGAAAAATTCCATTATCTGATGTGTCAGATCTAACATTATGTGAAAAAGCACAGTTGATCAGACATAAGGGTGATTTGTTAGATGTGGGTTTTCCTTGTTTTTTCCACGAATGAAGCTTAAAACAATACATTTTGACATTTTGATTCAATTGCTTTCTTTTTTCTTTTTTATCAAACTGGGAATATAACAGTTAATACAGGTGTCTTAATCTGAGATGCCTTGGAGCTACCATTACATTCTCTCTGCATTCCCATGCTGAATCTAAGTGAAACTGATTCAGAAAATAACTTTACTGTTTGACATTCCTCTCTGTTTCTCTCCTTCTGTTGTTTAAAGAAGAAAAACACCAATCTGACAACAGACACTAACACCTTTCATCACCACCTCCCATCTTTATGCAACAACAGCATTGTGGCCGGATGCCATGAGTAGGTACTGTAAACACCACTGCCTTTCTCTCCCTCCCTCCAACACAATAGCATCCAACATAATTGAGGCACGCAAGTTTGTGGCTGCCATATGCCAAACATGGGGTGGATAAATTGCTGGAGAGGAAAGAATGAATAAAGTAGAAATGGTTCTTCTTTGCTTACATCATTCATGAGTGATTTTTTCAGAAATTCTGGAAGACAAAACAGTTTTTTCATTTTCTTTTTATCTTTGTTGTGCATTATTTAGGCTAATCCTGATTTATTTGTCATCCAGTAGGATGAAGCTGCTTGTCAAACTACTTCTCATGTCAGTGTTACAAGTAACTTAAATATGGCCTTTCCCTGTCAGCGTTGAGTGCATCTCCCTCTCTGTACACAATATGCACACTGCAAACAAGTCTGGACAGCTTTGTATCTCATCCCTCTTTGGATAAACACAGGCAGGAAATGAATGTGGTTTTACAATGATTCACTCCATACTGGAAGCATTTTTTGTCAAAGAAATCCATTCAAAGCAGCTTTGGCTTCACATGTTTACTATTTTCTCTTGCTTTGAAAGATATGTATCTTTTCATTTGGCTGTTTCCTACCTCCTAAATGCACCTTACTGGGGACAATTTGATTTTCGCTCTCTAACTTGGGTAGTTGTGACTGATTTTTTTCTTGAGCAAGCACTCTTTTCTATAGTTTGTTTGCAGTGTAAATGATACAAACAATCTCACATTCATTATTCATGTTTTTTATTTCGTTCTTTTCTTGTTGTTTTTAATGTTGTTGTTTTTATCTTAACATTTGTCATTCTGGCTTCACCCTCTTCCTTGTTCACAGTATACCATATTTATACATCTCTCTTTTACTCCGCTATCTTTATTAGTCGAAAGTTGAAAAGCCCGAGGCCAGAGCTTAAACCATGAAGTACAGCTGGTTAGGAACTGTCAGCCAGAGTAATGAGCTTTACCTTTAGCTGAACCATAAAGGCTGGTTCCTGCCCATGGGCATTCCTGCTCTGAAGTGAGGACAACACACAAGCAAATAAATGCACATGTATGCTTGATGTGCTATCTCTTTGCTTGCAACAACTACCACTTTAAACCCTTTAAATGCTTCCTCTCCTCATGTGCAGCTTCAGAAAACGGGTTGTTACTGTGTGGAGTAGTATGCTGAAGAATCATCATTTGTGGAGTCTTTATATTTTACAACTTCATGAAATTTCTAAGTCTTGCCTCTCCAGGGAAGTTCTGTTTAAGACTGATCACCCTCAGAGTTTTAGTTGCCTCTAAAATCTGAGCAATTTTAAAGTTTTCAAATCAATTGATGAACTTCCTCCAGATTGAAAAGAATAACTTTGTGCCCTTAACAGATCACACATTTTAATTTTGTATTCCACCTCTCATCTGAAAGGCTTCTTCTGTTCAAAACTTAAAAGCACAACTGCAAACTGAAGATGCCTTTTGGATGAGAGGTTAGACATTCTTCAAGAACTAAAAAATAAAAGTCCAGTTAACTTTATTCAGCTCTCGTGACTAGCATTTTTTTTACACAGCAATTTATTTAAACAATTTTTTTGCCTCTTACCTGTATGTTGTTTATGCTTAGAAATATTCCTTACACGTGTTAATAGATTGCATTATCATAATATTTACAGCTGCAGCATTTTTTGATAAACTCTGAGTCTTTGTGAAATATACTGTCTGTATGAATATCTACACTTGCTGAGAAAAAGTGCATTACACCGTGGATTAGAATTTTTTTCAAATGGTGTAAAAACACACATACTTTGCAGAAGCGTATGCAAAATTGCAGAAAGCAAAGTTTATGAATGTATAAAGTGGCACACTGAAATTCATGATGAGCAACTAGAAAATAGTGGAATTTGTCTTTTTAAGGCTATAAATAAACACTGCAGTGTGACACACTGAATGGCTTCATAACCTGCTCCACAGCAGGTTATGCTCTGGATGAGGGATCAACAGTAAAAAAAATAAATAAAAAAAAGCACCACCTCCTGACCAATCAGTTCTCTTGGAAAATGGCCTGCCCATTCTTAGAACATCCTGTCAACCTTGGTCAGAGAGAGGAGTGCCTAGGAGAGAAATGGTTTTTAGGGATATATGCAATCCTTTTGATAGAGAAATAAAGCCTTGTCACTGACTGATTTGAAGTATGTTTTTCTACTTGTTTTGACTTGTTGCCAAGTCCGTTTAGCTCCAGGTTTGCATCAGTGAAAAATAATAATAATGTCAATAATAATGGTCAGAACTGCAGAACCATGAATTAATGGAAAGCACAACTACTACTGCCATCACTGTGAGGAATTAATATTTAACACAAAACACACTCACAAGGAGGTGCTGAGCCCCAAAAGAACTCAATGGAAAATATTGAGATAAGGAAGGTCACTGAAGAAGTTTTCTGCCCGAAACAACTGTGCAATAATAAAGTGAAATTGAGTGATCAGAGTGCTTATCAGGATTGCAAATGCCTGGGTAGATCAACCCAAGTAACGGATCCCGGGTATGTTTATAGTACAGGCCTATGTACCAAGTCCATAAGATAACTTGATAAGAAGGTCAAAGTGTGCAGTTCTAATGTGTCAGGAAATCTACATGAGACGTTTCAGCCCGATGTCATTTAATACGAGATGACTTAGAATGGATGGTGTGGAAGTTAAGACCATAATGTGGAACTAAAGATGTGCAACATGTATGCAGACAAGACAACAGCTCAACTAAAGTTGTTGTCCTGTTTGGTCTTGTGATTGTTCTCATGCTTTCTGAGAAGTTTCATTACTTTTGCAATGAATGTGCAAAAAATATTGAACAAGTGAGAAATAGATAAATAACATTAGAGCTTTGCTTTTTTGGGCAGGTATGTCTATTTTTATTGTACATTCATTTGGTTTATTTAGGAGGAAAATGTTTTCTGTCTTAAGTGATCAGCCTTCAGTGATCATAAAAAAAAATCTATATAATACAAAAGAAATCCAAATCCATAGGTTACAAATACATGATGCTATTTTAAACAGCACATACTAGACATTGAATCAGTCAGTTTAAATCGGGAGACAGGAATTGAGATTGGTTATTGCAGCTGATGAACAATTTCTCGAATACACTCTTTCAATAGCAACTAAAATCTGCACAGAAAGTGTCTGTTCACACATCCTTTCTTTATTATATTATTGGTATAAATCGTCAGCGTGGCACAAACAAGTCACTTTATTGTTAGAAATAAACTGTAATGGCAGCAGGTGGTTTCTGAGCTCCTCTCTTTCATGTTTTACCAATATGATTAAACTATCATTGAGACATTATCCTTCTTTACAGCCTAATATGCACACTCTGCTCACAAGCCCTGGGAATCAGCCATGTGTGGGTCAAAGATGATGAAAAACTCAAAAAGAGTGAGACACAGACGGATCAATAATCCCTGTTTAGTGGTAATCCCATTAACAGCAACAACAGTGAGCTGCAAATGCTTCTCTTTGAGATTTAACTGTTTTCTGTTGAACCACAAAAACTTTTAGAGGAAAACACCCGATTGACCAGTTAGACCACATCTTGTTCTCCATCCACTTTGGACTTTAGTAAACCATTAAAGAGAGCTGTGAGTAAAATACAGTATATTTTGCCTTTACAGGCCTGTTTGTTGCTCAGACAGCTTGTTCTAATTACTGTGCTCAAACCTAGGTGAACAAGACTTGCTTGTGTGTTGGTAAGGAGGGGGAGACGCCAGATGCTTTTCATTAGATAAGATGAGCAGCGGCAACCATCCTGTGTAATTTATCTGTTTTTGCGTCGGGGTAAATAAGGAAGAAGTTGAGGCTTTTTCTGGTGGTGGACTCTGAGTACGAATGAGGTTGCATGTGTTTGTTAGAGTATCGAAGCCTCATCAGTAGCTATTGCCAGTCCAGTTAGCTGAGACTACTAAAACATAGCACATTTGGAGGACATGCTAAGTCTTCAATTCGGGTCTTTAGTTTTGTTGCTGAAACTGGAAGAGGCCAGCAAATGTTCTCTGAGAAACCAAGACATCTGTTGTCTGTGAGAAGAGAGCACCAGGAGGAAAGCAGGGATTGTGGGGTCTCTACAGTCCTGTCCACAACGGCAGTGGCTACAACACTAGTAATTGGTAAGAATCCTCTCCGTGAGCAAGTGAAGGAGGGGGTGTCTGGGTGGCGAGCCAAAGAGGAAGGAAGACAGGCCACCTCATTCCCACAGGATAAGGGGGGGAAATTAAAAAAAAAAAAGGGAAGCAGCAACCAAAATACAGAAAAGGACTGGAGTAATGGCTGTTACCCCTCACCCCCTCCTCTCACCCTCCTTTCTTTCCCTCTGTAGCCCTTCCAGACCCAGACTCCAGACTAGCTTCATCCTTGTAATTTAGATTAATTTCTTCCACATTTTCCTCAGGGATTAGGCTGTACACCCCACACCCCCACCCTCTTACCCAAAACACACACACACACAAACACACACACACTCAGCTCACCCCCCTTACCATAGTTTCTTAATGCTCTCATTATTGAACCACGTTCCCCTCACATCTATGTACCCACCCCACCCCCAACCTTCACAAACACCCAGAAATGTAAAAACTCTTTGCTCAGATCAGTGTAAATATTCTAATGTCATTGAATGATTCCACTGTTGATGAGACTAAAACCATTCAGTTGATTCCAGCTTTTTTTGGTGTAATACTGTCAACATTACAGTCAGCTCAGCAGTGATTAGTACTGCCTCCAGATGTATTTTTAAGTATTGTAAACTACTTTTGGAATGGGAGCAATTATTGGTTGAGGTGGCTAGTTATAGAACAATAAGGAGGATTTTCCATTTAATTTTGGTTGAACCCTTTTTCCCTCATGAGACCATTTTTCATGATAAAAAAAAAACTGCTGGGAATGTTCATTAAATTGGACAATGAAACAGTGGATAATAAAATGGTTGTTGGGATACCACAGTGACCATTTCACCAGGAACATAATGTTTGTTTGGCAGGTCGTATCTTTCAGACAATTAAATTTGCCATGTTTTGTGACTGCTGTTCAATACCACTGTGGGTTAATACTCACTGACAAAACATTCTGTTACTCAAGTGTAGCTTTAATGTCTGGAAGTCACATTAGACGTAAAGGCACAAAAATTCCACAACACAAGTTAACCAAAAAAGAAACATTGTTACCGTTTATTTCATTTAAAAACTGATATTATTAATGTTGACTTTTCTTCCTCTGGATTGCATTGTTATATAGTTAACGCCAACTGTTGGCTGAGAGAAGTTTCAGAGAAGCCAAAATAAAGAATTGATTTATTTCTTTGGCTTTATTTTGATTAGGTGAGTTTTGCAATAAAATCTGGCTCTTTTTTTACACGATTCACCCTTTCAGTTTTTTTTTCTGTCTCCTTGTTTCCCATTTTTTCCTTCCTGAAAAGCGCTTTGCACTTCTGTTTTTGAAATGTCCTTGAATTGTTTGTTTTTATTATATTATGTTTATTCAGCACCCATGGCACATGGATCCCGTCTTATCTAAAAATATTTTACTATAGAGAATGTAGAGAGCATCATTTGAAGTATATTATATTCGCTCTTGTCTAAAGGGAATTCCAGATTATTTATTTATTTATGCCTGTTGATTTAAAGTATGTTCAGTCCCCTCCTTCCTTTTTTTTCTCCAATGATGTGGAAATGATATCCGAGGTCTGGTAACAAGAAGTTGGGCTTTGTAACATGATATAATTTGGAATTATTTAGAATCAGGTTATGAAGTTTTCATAAACCTGACCAAGCAGTTACATCAATAAACATAACTAACCCAAACCAAGCTTCTTGTGAAAACAAAATTAGGAGGCAAAACAAAAAGAAAGAGACAGAGAGAGAAACCCCCCAAAAAGCAAGTTTTTTCTTTTATTTAATAAAAAAAAGATAAGAATAATGATCTCACATGGGACACACTTCTGGGTGAAAGTCATCTTTATTCCACCACCACAATGACATAATGCAAACGTTGTCACTGTATATTGTCATTGTCTTTATCAACGCAGACACGAACACACATTCAGAGAGAGACTGAAACTAAAGTAAAACTCATGTTCAAAACCACAAATCCGTAGACCACATTTTATTAGTATTTCCAGGACTGCCACGATAAGTTGTAGTGTTTATTGCAGCCTAATAGTTGCATTCAGACTCATGCTTAACAAATCTGCCACGCAAAGGTTCCTTTGTGAATAAAAACTTTGTTTTTTTTTGTTTTTTTTTATCTCTAATTGAAATGTTACTTAGTTTCACAAAGTTTCACAAAATGCTTCAACTGTAAAACGTCCTCCTCAGAAACTCTCAGCAAAATAAACTGAAATAAGAATTTTCTAACATTTGATTTTAAGTAACAAATTATGAATAAAACAAGTCCATTTGTATGTCAATTGATTGCACTAATGCAAAAAAATTTAATAATGAATCCTGTGATTTTTTGTTACAGTAATGTCACTAACTCTATAATATTCACTTTAACCTTTAAAGAAAAAAAAGTCAAATAAATAAGGTAATAAAACTATATAAAGCCTTCCCAAAACCCTTTTCCAAGGGTACCCTCAAATTAATATTATTTCCCATGCAGATGGTAATATGCCTTATTACTAGTATGCACATAGACTCTTTTTTTTTTTTTACTTATATTAAATCCAATATAGTAACAATAAATAGGAGAATTTTAAAAAGGCATACAACAGGCCTGCAGGTACAATAACGATTCTCTAGATCGAGACAAAACACAATTTTTTGCAAAACAGGTTGTTATCCTTCCTACATACCCATTTAATTCATTATTCATGTGTCTCTTTGTCACTTGAACTCAACCACCGGTACCTCCATGGGAAACTTAATCATGACCAAAACCTGATTTTTAAAAAAAGTTTATTCTGTCTTTACAGAGCTGGAAGCCACTTGAATTCTACTTTTAATTTACACACAAATCCAAATCTGTCATCTGTCTTATTTGTTGTTTATGACATTGGATGTTGAGACTATGGTTTAACTCATAAAGTGGTTTTGGTGGTTGGGAGCTGCAAGCAAGCGATTAGCCTGAGTGCAAACAAGCCTTAATGCACAACAGATTTCAAAGACATTTGCTGATGGGAAATAGTTGCCTGAATGGAAAAGGGTGAGAGTTAAGTGCTCAGTATCCAGGAAAATTTGTGCAAAATTCTTTGAAATTCAGAAAGTCAGTGCATGTGTAAATGTCAATGCAATGTTCACATTATTGTAAGAAATCTGAATTTAAAAAATTAACAGCAATAAAACATCTACGTTAGATTTAAACAAAATATGACATCATGCTTTCCCCCCCTTTTTTGGCATATTTTTCTGCTTTCCCCTCAGCTTTGTCACATGATTTGCCATGTCCTACATAAGAAAGGTCATGCAGTCAAAGCTAGCTTGAACTACAACTACAGTTCAGTGAATCTGGAGTTGACAAGTTGCCCTTGGCATCTTAATGAGATGTAAAGATTACATTAGCATGTCAGATATAGTCTCTAATTAAAGAAGTAGTTTTCCTCCCTTCATAAAAGTAGAAGAAAATGTGTTGGGAGCAAGTAAGCTCAACAAGTCTGCGCTTGTCTTTGTTTCCCAGCTACATTAGGTGTGTCATAGGTGAATTACTAACACCGTCTCACAGTTTAAAGTGTTTTTGCCAGTTACTGTGTTGCTAAAGTATTGGAAAACACATGATAAAGAATGACACATCATCGGCAGATGCACTACAGTCTGCCAAATTTCTAGGGGCAGGGTCAGTAAAGTCACAACTTTTCCTGCATACAGTTTTAACTCTACAAACTTGCTCAGTGGGGATCAAACCTGGAAAACATGTTGAAAGTGAATGGGACTTGGTTATTTACCAAAACAAAAAAAAACTTGTGATGTGTCTGAGTGACAAGATTAACAAAAAGAGAAGAAGGAACAGGGTGAATAACATTCAATCAGGTCCTCTTAACACAGTTGTTGCATCAACCGTGTTCAGCCACTTATCAAAGGCACTCAAACAATTCTTTTTTTTCCCCTCTCTCTGTTCAGCAGCCTTCACAGATACTTCCTTCTCTCCCACCATCTCCTCCCCCTCCAACTATCTGCTCTTTCAGGGCCATGCATACAAGCTAACTGAAGGCAGTTAAAGTCAACTGCTGTGATGGTACGAGCCACCGGGTTCAGGTTGACAGGTCTGGTTAGACAGGTTCTTAGGGGAGAGGCTGATACTTGTTTAACGGCAAGGTATCTGCTGCTGCTGCTTATTCTACCCAGTAGCTTGCTCTCTGTAAAATGCCGGTTTCACCTACTGACCCCCCAAAGCAATATTAATAACTAATAGAACATACAAAGAAAAATGATCCAATATATTATTCTAGATTAATGTACTATAGTTGTTTTACTTAATTCAGCTATGTGTCTCTGTTTCAGACAATAAATAATAAGTTCCTGATACACATAGACAGACTACATGAATCAGCAAGGACTGGCTGGGCAAGGGATGATTCAACAACCTTACACAACATGTCTGCAGTTCTTTCTCACCAACATCAAAAGAATTGTCAACTGCTCTGAGAAACTTGTCACATTGCACTAGAATTACACAGGTGTTGAAAGAAAGAGTATCAGCTACACTAAAAATGTCATTTTTAAAAAAGCTATTTATTAACACAGCAGATCAGCCAAAGCTTACAAATATTTGATAGGTGCTCTTAAGATATTATAAATGAGCATTAGGAACCCTTTGGTTTTGTTATTCACAATATTTGCAGCTGAAATGTCATCAAAGGCCCTCCAAGTTCCTTCAGTTTATCATTTTAAATAGAAAACAAAGTTCATTAAGCGAACTCTTAGCAGAAACGAGTAATTCTAGCAGAAAATGCTTATACAACCATAGATGATGCAGTATTACATCATCAGCTATGCTTGTCAATCTTATCTTATGCGATCTGTATTAAACATGGCCATATATGAAAAACAACTGTTAGGCATGATGCCTTTTCCTTAAATATTACTTTAAGTGGAGGTTGATATGGGAGCACACCTGCTACTGAAAAATGAAGCAGCAAGAAGAATATTGTTGCACTCTGTGCTATCCAGCAAGCGTCAACTGTTTTCTGGGTTCAAGCATAAACAAGCCTTTTGTCTGCTCTCCGCTGCACATCTATCTTCATCACATGAGGAGCCACACAGCCTATTTGTGAAGCTAAGGAAGAGCAGATAATGATGACTACTGTTCTCACTTGCTTAGTTGGGGGATTGTCTTTGCTGTTTATTAATAGGGTCTTTTAACACATGACTTAACCATCTCCTGTGAATTATTGCTGAAAAGGAGGCTATAAAAAAAGAAAAGTGTGTTTGTGTGGCCAAGGCAACATCACTTACACACTGGGTCAGGCTCTCATTTTTTTATTTGTTTGCTTGTTTGTTTTTTGTTTTTTTCCGAAATTTTAAAACACTTTTTTTTTGTTTTTAACATATTTTCAAAAAGTAAATAGTGCCCACTTCCTAAACTCTACTCAATTAAAAAGAAAAAAAACCTAACCCATTTATAAAAGTTCAACACATCGTCATAAAAAGTTAAACCATACACCAGAATGATACCATTATTTACACAAGCCCATTAAATTACAACATAAATTAGAAAATATTTACATCCAGGACAAGACACTGGATAAAATTCTATGTTTGAGATTTAATGTCTAATTAAAAACATTCCTAAAGAAAGAAATATGTACATTTACACACATTCTCACGACATACATACACTGTGGCAGGACTGAGTCTGCTTTGGCTTTCTGAATACTTAGAATGATGAATACCTTGATCCCACTGCCATGTTTCAAAGACAGAGAGAATCAGTGGTAGCATGGCCATGCCTGTAATCCACATGAACACTGAGAATGCTTTTGTCACAGCAACTTTCAAGGTTTGGTGACGCAAAAACTGAATAATAATCCACCAACACAAGACTCAAATCATCTCCCATGAACAAAGCACGATAACACTGAGGCCATTCTGAAGTGGATGTACAAATCAAGTACAAAGAATACAGAAAACGAAGTGGATTTTTCTCTTCTCTCACACACACATACACACATAGAAAAAAATTGTCCTTTGCAGATCCACTGAGACAGGAAATCAGAGGATTTGCCTCCAGACAGAAGAGGAGGGGGAAAGCTGAGAGGAATTCACAGCCATAGCAACTCATCTTGAAATGATGTCCTTTAGGGAGGGGAAAGAAAAAAAACAAACAAATGCACTTCGTTTTCTTCTATTTTTTCCTCTTCTTGTTAACAAAGCACAAGTCCTGTAGTTGTATCAGCCCACTGGCAACTTCATAGTACTGCATAGTGGTAAGTATGATGTGATGTGTTAATATTTCATGGAACAGGCTCCCATACGACCAGTCCACAGTATTCACCTTTCAGGGCCAACACTGCCTCATGTGCAGCCAACTGTTAAAAATCCACAACTTCTCAGAAATATACATTTACAGTGTGAGCACACATAAACACCCACGCACAAACTCATCTCTCAAAATGACAATACTAAATATCAATTTTTTTTTTTTAAAGTCCAAAAAAGGGCAGAGAGAGTGGAAAGATTAACGGAGTCAGGGATTCTAAAGTTTTTAAGGATTCTCCTTTTGCGCCCTCATTTCCTGTGCTTCTCCATTTTGTCAGTTGACTTGCTCCCACTATCTGAGGATCCCTGGGTGTCGCTACCAGAGCTCAAGTACATCTTGTCCACTTGTTTGAGTGCCTCATTCAGGTAGTTCTGAAGTGAGGTCATTGCTGCGCAGATGGCCGGAGAGCCGAAGCCATGAGTGATGAGGCTGAAGTGAGTCAAGCAGCCCTGGATTCCAGGCTCCAAAATGGGCGCAGGCCTCGAGTTTCCCAAAGGTGACCGGTCCTGGGTGAGCAGGTCTGTGAATTCCTTGCAAATTTGCCTGAGGGAGGAAAACCAGAATGAGAACAGATGCAGCACTGATGGTTCATTGTGGCCTGAAAGCAAATCCCTTGGATAACACATGGAATTATGTAAGCTGGACACTTGATAGATCAAAGAATATGATAATGACAAAATCTTTTGAAAAAGGTCTACAAATGGCCACATGTACATCCTACTTTTCTTCAAGAGAGTGAATACATCAAGATTGGATTCAAATCATAAAGATACTTACTTGGCAGCCAGGAGCATGTTCTTGCGAGAGTTAACCTCGTTACGTTCCACATGCGGCCTGCCCAGGTATTCAGCTATTGCCTTTGAAGGAAACTCAGTCTCACAGACATAGCCAAAGTCTCTGGCTAAATGAACAGCTTCACCTGAGGGGAAAGGTAGAAATTAGATGTCATAAGTGAAGAACAGAGAATCACAACATTGCTTTCTGTGAACCAAAGATGTACATTATAATCACGAATAAATGAAGATCCACCCCAAAAGTTTTGCATGTTATTTGACACACAAAGTTAATCTTGGGCTCAAAGATGCTAAATGAGCACAACCTCTTTATATCACATATGAGAACATAAAGCTACACTGCAGTCTTTTCTTACCACATATTACCACATAAAGACATAAAAAGAGCACAGTAATCTTGAGTATGTTCGAAGCGGTAAGCCATCAAGTTCTGTAATTTACCCGTATACACAGAATCACTCTCAAAACTCTATTCTGGACCTGACATGAATGAGCAACAACCTCCAAGAAGTGAAGCAGTTAAACTAGGGAAAAATCAGCTATGTTAGGTCTTCTAGCTCGGGGGAAGAAGAGCAAGTGAGATGAACATATTTCTATCTCGAGGTTGGTTTGTGTTGCATGGTCATAATGGGCTTATGCGGATAAATGCTAGCAGAGAGTGCCCAAGGCACCAGCAGCTCCACTTATTGATAGACATGCACATCACTTCAGGATGCAAGCAGCTATTCAGAAGCATAAGCTTTAAGGTCAGTTAGGCCTCCTGGCGAACTGAACACAAGATAACAGGCTTAATTCAGCTTTGAAGGTCTCTAAATAACACAAGCCTCCAGTTATTCTCCTGCACAGAATTATCAACCCATTTATTTAAAAAAAGGCATGTAGGTAGCAAGAGAGGGAAAAATCCTTGACTTCAGCTGGCAGCAGGAAGATCAGATTAAATTGATACCGTGAACATAATGAAACATCACTGTTTGGTGAAATTACAGTTGTTAATGTATGAAGTTGATGATGTCATTTTCATTCTTACAACATTACAAACTGAAAAGGGACCCTGGATCACTAAACGTAGATTTGTGGGGTTCTGTGGATACTGTGCAAGACACTGATATTAAAAGAAACAATAAATCTGATAATGTGAAGCTTTAAGATCAGTTTTATCTTCCTGCACTTCAGCTGTGATTGTGCAAACAGAAGTAAAAACAACTATACACTCTCTTAAAGACAAAGAAATAATGTAGAAATATCCAATTATCTGTTCTTATCAAACTGGGTTGGTAATAAGGTGGAGCAGAGACAGATGTTTGTTTTTACTCACACTTGTCTGTTTGCGTGATCATGCTAAACATACCATGCCAAGATTCAAGAACTTGATGGAGAGGTGACGAGGGAGCAAAGAAGTAGCTTTTAAAGTTGGTTGTAGATCTGGGCTACCACCTTTAAGATTGCAAAATACATTTGGAGCGTCTTTGTGGTCCTTCAAACCCTCTTTGATGACTCAAAACAAAGACAAAGTTTGTATTACCAGTTCAGCTACTCCGTGTTTGGCAAAATGGACTGACTAATCATGGGATCAAAAGATTAACTGATGCACAGCTGATTTCTGTCAAATTAAAAAGTTTCTCAAGAAAAAGCCTTTGACTGGAATTTGAACGACGCTTGAAAGATTATGTGCTCTACCTAAAGTACACACACTACATTAGTGAGAGCAATGCTTCCACGTTCTCACTAATTTGAACAACATTCTCCTCAGTGCAAACAGCAATTATACCTGAGAAGGTGTTTTGCTTCTCAGTGATGTGTCATACCTTCAACTAGTGAGGTAAGTAAAGTGACATTGGCTGCCTTCCTCCTTCCTGCAGGCAGGTTAAGCCCAATTTTATCCAACTTTTCTCTCAGAGAACGACCTCCATTCTTTGACTTGGCTCTGTAGGACGACACAAGCATAGATTGAGTCAAAAGTCATGAAGTCAAGTTTTCTTTTGCTTAAAAAAACTGAATGCATGTGTATGGTATTTACCATTATCTTCATTTCTAGTAATGATTTTATGTCCTTAGGGATAAATTGACAGACATGGCCAAGTAGATTTGCATCAACTATTGTATCATTGTAAATATTATAAATATAGAAACAGTAGAAAAAGAAAAGACCCTGCTCTCACTCCTGCAAAAAGTCTCATTCAGCACTCATGATTACAAACAAATCAAACACAAGTCACCTCTCTTGGCCTAAAAAACATGAACACAATTGATGATTCCGCCCAAAAAGCATTGCGGGGGGGGGGGGGGGATCACACATGCATTTGCAGAAGCTCTTAAAATCTTAACTTGCCATGGCCGATTCATTTTTCTGCATGACTGGCAAGCAAGCGCTTGCTCTGCATAGTGGGTGAGAGATGGATCATCTTTAGGGAGGCATGTGTGTCTGAGTGCCCCCCCACCCATCCTGATCTCTCCCCCATTCCCTCTACTAATGAACACCCTCCCATTGCTATATGACCTACTTAAAAATGGCTGTGTTTGTGGGCGACTGTGTGCATGTCAGCATTAACAAAGGCACATGGGAAGTGGCAAATATGCACTCTAACTACAACACGCTCCGGTCAGGGGTGTTAAGTACAAACTGAAACCTCCCAGTCCCTTAACAGACTCTAACATATGTGCCATAAGGTCAACTGCTCTGACAAAAATAAACCTACGCAAACACTCACAAACTTGCATGTACAACACACACACACACATAAAAGTACACTCACAGCCTTCGGTTTGGTACTAACAGGGTTGATGTAATAAATTCTCAAAGGAAGCACTGAACTAAAATTGCAGACCACACAAATAATGTCATGAACTTTGCAAAAAAAGAAAAATCCTTAACTGTGATTTTAAAAAGTTTCACCCATGGGCTTTTGAGCTTTAGTCTACAGAAATTATAATTACAACTCCACAGTTTATTTATTATTTATGACAATATAAATAGTATAATAAAATCTTACAAACTGATTGTAGATAACAGAAATGTTGAAATATGTTATATGAATGTACAGGGGTAGCGTATTTCCGTGTTTTGTTAAGGACTTTATAAAACCACAGGGAAGAGGGAAAATACCCTTAAATCCAGCTAAGCTGTCATGTTGAATGAGTCTGAGCCCTGACCTGCGTAAAACACCTCCAAGGAGCGATGCGTTGAGGCACTCTGGGGGTGATAGACGTCTCTGGACTTCAGCCACAGTAACCTTGTACTTGGATGTGGAGCTCAGCAAGGAAAGACGGCCTGGTACAGAGCAGAACACTTCTGTGGGATTTGATACCATGCCCAGTAGGGATTCTTTCTGAAAAGGAAGGCCCAGTGCGTTGCCTTTAGGTAGAGTGACAGGGCCTGAATGGAAAGGAGAGAAGAAAAGAAAGTTAGCTAAAAAAAAACAGCATTAGTGAAAAATGAATTAAAAGTGGTTGGGCAATAGTGAATACTTATAAATGCAGTTCTAGTGTTCTGTATGTAAATAAGCTATAATCTTCATAATCCTACCTGTGAAACTGGCAGTCTGTTTTTTTCTTTTTTTTTGTTTTATCATCACAAGAGTGAGTGTGCAGCTCTGCACAACTAAATATAACAGTGTCGGCTGAAGGAGTGTTTACAAAAAAAAAAAAAAAAAACTTCTGGATCCTTTTGGAATTTTGTGTGGTTTTTGAAACAAAGGATGCCTGATAGTTAGCCCTAATTGCAAACACCGTCCACAAACAGGTATGTTCATACAGACTAACCCACATGTAAGCAACACATATACTTCAACTCTGTTAATGATTTAGTCTAACAGACTGGGTGATTGAAACTGTGTGATTTTTTTCTTTTCCTTTTGGTTTCATTTTAGATGCACCAAAGTTGGGATGAATTATAGTTCAGATGTTTATTTCTTTTTGTATCAACCACAAAAGCACTGACAGTAATTAAGACAAACAAAAACAATACAGCACACTACAATACAAAACACAGCTATCTTCATCCTCACCAGCAAGAATGCCCCCCTGATAATAAGTCCTCTGTAAGCGATCAAGGTTCCTGCCACCTCGTAGTCCTAATACTGAGA
This sequence comes from Leptatherina wallacei, assembly GCA_028567055.1. Taxonomy (NCBI): domain Eukaryota; kingdom Metazoa; phylum Chordata; class Actinopteri; order Atheriniformes; family Atherinidae; genus Leptatherina; species Leptatherina wallacei. The sequence goes on along the minus strand of JAOXYM010000003.1, from coordinate 17,255,912 downwards.
CAGAAATCAGAGTCACGTGAGTGCTTTTATTCTCCTCTGGGGCACATGGCTGGGAATGACATGCCTTTGTTTACAAGCGGAAAACCTAGATTGCCCATAGTGTAGCCTTGAGCATGGGAACAATATAACGAACCATCACTGATTTCCACAAAACTAGTTGCTTTAGTGTACTTGCAAATAGTTCTCTGCTTGCAATTAACCGTCAGACAAGTATGCACACTTTTGAACTCTATCTATCTATCTATCTATCTATCTATCTATCTATCTATCTATCTATCTATCTATCTATCTATCTATCTATC
>JAOXYM010000003.1:17174770-17190232 GCA_028567055.1 Leptatherina wallacei | reverse complement strand
GTTAATTGCAGTGCCAGAAAGTCCTACCCAGTTTTTCAGCCGGTCTAGTAAGATGTTGTGGTCGACCGTGTCAAATGATTAAGTTTCCACATCACACGTTGGAAAAGTTTAGGCAATAAACCTATCTGGTTAGGTTTAGGGAAGATTCCTCAAATGTATCTCTTTAAAATGTTAATCAAGTGGATAATGATGCAGAAACACGCCAGTGCACAACATTTATCAGGTGACAAAGACATTAGTATGTGACACCATTGAAGTGAAAACTTGCTGCACAATCCATATTCATCTTGGAAATGTCTGCTAATGTATTATAAAATGACTTCTTTCTTCAGATAACAAGGGATTATTTCATGTGTAAGAACTGAATGTTGCTGTAATGATGTTGTTATGCATAAAGATTTCATTTAAGACTTATGATTCCACTTAATATATATAATACCTCAGTGCTGATATATTTTCATGCTATTTGCTGCAGCCCAGTAAACTTAAAAGCTGTTGGCTAGATTGACATTGTTACCTCATTGTTACCTGATTTTTGCAGGTAACAATATTTACACTTGTGAATTTGGGTTTGATGCTGTTGAGTAAACAATTGCACAGGGTTTTACAATCTAATAACACGTTTTTCTGTGTAAATATGGGATCATTTTAAATACACATGCAGTTTTAATGGGATTCCTTCTTCTTTAATAGATTAGTCCTGAATGGTATCACTTTACATCAATTTCACCTAATATTTATTCTCCTCAACTACCTTTTCCAGTTTCTCTCAGCATCCCTCAGATGTTGGTAATGCAGCATTTACAGAAATATTTCACACAACAAAATGTCTCTGCCAGCAGGTTTACAGTTCCAGTTACAGTAATAGTCCTAGCTGACACTCTCAGAAAAGTCAGCCAGCCTTTTCCCTGTAGCACAATGGAAGGAATACAGATGACACACAGTGACAGTAACTGTGTGTCAGTGAATACAGACGGCCAACTGAGGCCTTCAGAGGAAGACAGGGACAATGGCAGCTTTTATTTCTCCACTCCACATTCCTGTCAAATAAATGAAAGAGTCCTGCTCGCCTGCTGTTTCAACCAAAGGCAGACTAGTTTATCATGTCTGAGTTACTGTATGTCCCAGAGCTGTTGTCATTTTATGCCTACAAATGTGCTTTAATTTCAAGTAGAATTTTCCAAAGTGCCTTCAATTTTTGGTTTTTCCCCTTCAAATTAAAACATGGGACTAGATATTTTCTCAGCTGTATAATGAGTATGGATTCTGAGAGTCACCTCTTAATGTCAGGATGTTTTTATGGACAAAGCCCTTGCGACATTACCGGTGGTTATTGCTCATTTTTCCACTGAAACTAAATTGAAAGAAGAAAAGCAAACAGACAGCTATTGTTAAAAGTTTGGCACATTTCCTGCAAAGTTAAGCAAGAAAAATTAAAGTAAACAAAAGTAGCTTTACTGAATGCAATCAGTTTTACCAAAATTGATTATATCAGATGATTTAAAAACATATATTCTCAGCAAAAAAAATCAATCAAATAAATGATAGGTGAAAACAAATGATCATGGCAAAAAAAGCAGGCTCAGGTAAACTGTTGAGTTACTTCTTAGTGAGTACGTTTACATGAGACTCTAAATCAACACTAATAATGGTGTAAGCTTAAACCCAGCGGCCTATGTAATGCCTAATCTCTATTCTGTTTTATTCTACAGCCATATAGCAGATGCTTTTGTCCAAAGCGACTTACAATCTCATCTTGCTCATGGTTTACTCAGCCGAACTGTGGCCAGGAAATCTGTTCTGTTTGGACTTTTTCTTATTCAAATGTTTAAATTTGAATATTTGTGGTTATTTATTGCATGTAGCTTCTTTGTGGACATGCACAAACACTCAATAACACAGGTTTCTATAATGCACCACGGCATTTAATTCCCTTATTATTAACTCTAGTTTGCACAAATAAAAAGTGACTGAAAAATGTTTTGTTTTGTTTTTTATTTTTTGCATTCTTTTCATCTCCTTCGGACAATAAACATAAAAATCTATGTTTTTTTTATTCTAAACAAATGGTTGAGATAACAGTTAATAACACAGTAACAATAGTTGAATGATTCTAATGTGAATCAGTAATGGGATAATAAACAATCACTTTCTGCGTTACATAACTAAACGGTAGAAATGGTTCAAGCAGGTTCACTTCCAAAAATCCTTCACTGAAAAATTTTCTGTACAAAATGGTACAAAAGTAAGTTAAAGGATTAATTAGCTCTTTACTCCTCTTTAGTGTATGACACTACACACTGACAAGACTGCAATACTAGTACATTTCAAGCTGTTTGCTTTAACATCCTCTCATACTCTTTACTCTCTTGCTCAAATCTGTTGAAGGTTTTAGGTTGATGTTGTATTTTCTTACACTGTATTCCACCTCAAAATTGGACCTGCATGTAGAAAGTTGACATCAGCACTCTAATGTCATGGGCGTGAATTGATGTTTAAAATCGCTGTCACCGGTATTGCCTGTTTGGGTAGAGATGAAAACTGATATTTTGAACCCCAATTGTACAAAAACGTGTACATTCATGGTTTAACTTCTGTTTGAATATGGACTTATTTTGTAAAGAACCCCTGTGGCACTGATCAGAAGGTTTGAATATAGCTAATCACTTCATCATGACTTGTGGGAAACATTTATGGACCTAGTATTTCATGACATACATTGCAATACAATGCAAGTAGTTGTTGACTGAGGCTCCAATAGAAACAACAATGTTTTAAAACACAGTGAAAAGTTCACCAAGCCTTTGAATAAAATATGAATAGCTTTCAAAGATTATGGTTTGCTAATTGAAAAAAACAACCTAACTTTTAATCCCGTACTTACCACACTTGCCAGTAGAAAGAATACAAATAGAGTGACCATGTCTAGGGCAATACTTTATTTAAACATTTTCTTTGCTCCAGACAAAGAAGGTAGACACCTGTGTGATTTAGAAAATCCTTTGGAGAGTGCAATGCTAAAATTTATAGAAGAATCACTGTGTTACTGAATCACAGTAAATATATGGAGCGCTGAGGTCTCAAAAGGAGCTGTCATCCACTAAGTTTCCCACACAATAAATTTATATACAACTCTAGTTCAATTTTGGCTAAATACATGAGTCTTCCAGACAAGAAATCCTATACCACTGGAATCATCAGACCCTTAGTCTTGAGCTGCATTGTTTTATCTCATTTGTACTGACAATGCACACTTATTAAACACAAATCATCATGAGTGAAGGCAGATATAAAGTATGTCATTCAATGTATATGGTTAGTTGCAGGGGTAAGTCGAGAGAATTTTTGATGGGGGGCTGGACAGTGGCACAGACTAGGAAAAGGGTCACATGTGTAACAGTCACATGAAACCTTTAAAAAGAAAGATTTTAGGAAAAAAAAGATTTTTTACCACTAAAGTGATCCTCTGATGTACAAAGTAAAACAAATTAGTCAAAGTAAATAGTCAATGGTTTATTGGCCTACTCGTTAATAATTGTTTAAAAATCAACACTTGTTTTACTTAGGATTATCCTGTATGCCTTTATATGTCAGGACAGTTAGAGCTGCAGCAATGTCACATTTTATAGCACTACTAGCAAATCCTAAGATTCCATGTTATCAAAAGTCATACACTTACTTAAACTTCATTTTACTTAACCACATATTTATTTTCATTCTCATGCTGACACTTTCCATCCAGTCGTTTTATACACTTGGCAATGGAAAGGGGACATCCATCCCTGTGCATCGTGTGCTGCATTCACTTGCATAGGACATCTGAGGTGTACCCAAGTTAAGGTCATTTAACATTAGATATCTCTTAGAATTCAATTTTCTATATTTTAGATTGCACATGGGGAGGAGGGGGATGCAGAATGTATTGGTGGGCACCCTTTTGGCCCCAACTTGGTTAGTAACCTCAACAGACTAAAGAAAAAACAAAAAAGCTGGTTTGTAGACCTATATCGAATAAAGGCTGTGAATTCCTGTCATTATTGTTGCTGACTCTTTTATTCTTGGACCAAACAAACATGTGCTAAGTGCAACAGGTTCAGGCTTATGCTTTGTGGGATACTGGGAGGAATTCTTGGGAAAGTATAGAAAATTTACTGAGATCATTCTTGATAGGTGCAAATGAAGGACTGAGGTTGGAGATTAACGTGAAACATACAAAACTAAATGATGAGAGGCTGGGACCTCCCTATGAATCTTGAATAATTCTGTTGACATCTTTGCTCCTCAATTTATTTTTTTCATGCATATCGGCAAAGCTAGTTTAATACTTGAAATCTGAATAATCTTTTTCATACTGAAGCTTTTTGGGAAATATGGATGAATAATTTTGCTGTAATACCAGAGTTTAGTTTCTATGTCTTCATTTCACATAATTTGCCTTGTTTATGTTGAAAATCAGCTTTGCACCCAAGTCAGCATTTCTGAAAGTTATATTTCCCTTCAAGATGTTCTTCTCTTTCATTTGGAAAGGTCAGTAACGCATGACCTCAGATTTAAAGAAGCATGACTTTTGCCCTCCAGGTGCCCTCACATATCCATGTCTATGGTTGAGGAGATGGTGTCAGCGAGCGCATCCTGTTGTCCCTGCTCAGGAGAACCTGTTTCCTCCAGAATCATGGCTTTCAGCTCTGATCCAGTCCTTCTCATGTTACAGAAAATACACAGAGACAATGGCACATGCGTTGGTCAAACATAAAGCAAGCAGAAACACGCACATTCTCATTATATAAAGATGAAAAAACAACAGATGGGCAAAGGATGAAACACCTGCACAATGTCTCACACCGATAAGACAGTCAAATATTGCTTTCCTGTTTAACAGGTGTCACGTCAACATGCCCTATTTTAATAAAAGATATGTCATTTTTTCCATAAACACAACCAGGATCAAATTCTGCAGAATTTAGGAAAAATATGTTTTTAAAAAAGAATTAAAGCTAAGTTCATGCCTTGTAAAGATATGGGAATGTTTATAATTAGAATTAATAATTCATATAATTATTTTATTTATTTTTTTACAATCTGCAAGAAACATGAGTATTATTCTTAAAACTGGTGGGAACTGTTTTAAAGTTTTAGAAACATGTTAGCAAGGAGGTTATTGTTATCAATATTTTTTTTTAAACTTTGTGATGCTTGAAACATGTAGCTAATATTAGCCATCTGTCGCTTTGCTTTTTTTGCTTTAATGGCAATACAAAACAGCCCGACAAAACATATCCAAAATCCACACTTTCTGGGGAATTAACATGTAAAACAAACTTCTGTTTATTAAATGTGACTAACTCATTCCTGTGAATTTCCGTGTTGTTGGGCTTTATTGATTTGAACATAATTGTTAAAATAGTAACCACGAGTTTACAGTGTGGAAGACTGACAGAGGGCAATGAAAACAATGAATTTCCACTTAAACACAGCTAAGATAAACTCCTGATAAATCTGTCAGCAGCCACAATCAGGGGGATCTTCATATCTGCAGTGCATACAGAGAGTCTGCAGCATCACGCAGTCACAGCGAATACTTTCAGTGTCGCTGTGTAAACAGATGCGGAGAAGAGCTCTCTACCAAACAAAGATCTGAAGTGGAGATACAGAGAAAAAGCCGAGAAGGGAAGACTGCTGCTGAGGCTCAACGAGGAGTGGTTGAGATAAAGGGGGGCACGCGCGCACACAAACAAACGAGTTCAGTCTGCGCGCTGTGCAACGCGCGCTCTGCTTTCAGGAGGAGGAGGGGGAGGAGGAACCAGAAATCTTCCCTCATTTACTTAACATCACTTCCCCACCACCGGGAGAGTAAACACTCCTCCTGAAGCTGCAGAGAAACAGAAGTGTGACATCGATGCGGGTGAAGTTCTTCTGTAGAAAGCCGTCACCTGGAGACTCTCGACCGAGAGCGGCTGCTTCTTTTCTTCCTCATCCGTTCCGGAGCTCCGAGACAGCAGGAACGCAGGAGTGCTCACGTCGCCGCTGATTTGCGGGGAATCTTGGGAAAGTCTTCTCTGGGCATGGAGAACCAACTGTTGTGATAACCGGATTTTTCCCGCATTCGGCTTATTATAATGGTAAGTGTAAAATGCATTATTTTCTGAATCAAATGAATTTGTTTAATTAGTCTTTTATGATGCTTCATATCGACGTGGTCGCGATTCCAAGGTTTCATTGATAAATTAATTGCACAACAGCCTCTAAAGATTGGCTCTTATCACTGCAAGATTTCGAGTAACCAATATGCCAATAGGGATAACATGGAGTTTATCAAGATCATAAAACTGGTTTCCTATCCTTTAGCTAATTAGGCTACCAATTATACTATTTTACTTTTTTCTTTTTCCAGATCGCTTTTATCTAATCGGGCTAAAAAATAAATAAATAAATAAAAATAAACAAAAAGTCTGAAGGGCCCATATTTGTTCTGTTTGAGGATTACAGTATTTTGAAATAAATTTAAATTAGATTTAAAGTAAATTTAAATATTTGCTGTATGCTTTCAGAAAACAACAAAAATGACTATAATTAATTGTTATACCAATTCTGAAATGCCTGACGCTGACGGTATGGCCTGTTATTCATTTGTTGAAAAATAAAAATAAAACGCACATAAAGACTATATTATTATTATCGTTTGAAATATAGATTTGTATTAATCACAACATTTTATTTAAGTGAAATATAAGTTATCATTGATTACTATCATTTACTAACGCAGAAAAGTTCACAAGTGGCCATCTACAAAGAGGTTTTATTTTTGTCTCAATGAAGCTTTTAAAGATCATAGGTAAGAGTGTGTGAAGTAGGCCTACCTTCTCTTTTAATTGAACTTTTTTGTTTTTCTTGGTGCTGGTTGAATCAGTGCAGCACGTTCTCAGACCTAACTATTACACCCAAATCACTGACACCCCTTCAACGGCCACGCAGGGACCCTCATTAAAGGAAATTAGGGGAACCTCGCTAAGCATTTTTCAAAGGCTGGTATTCATATTTTTCAAGGACCCCTTCATGGCTTCAGACTAGAGAATCAGTCTGTGTGTTTTGCCAACCATTTAAGTCCCATTCAAACATTTTTCTCCGCTGCAAGAGCGAGAGGAGCAACAATTAATGGGGCCCTCTCGTTATGTTGGAATGGTGAAAATAAATTCAGTTAAATGACATTATATACTCTGGCATTGGATTTTCTGCTCTTTCAGATTTTTGGGGTAAAACATGCAAACTAATTCAGAAATGGTTTCATTGCAAATATTTCTATTGCAGGGTAAATTTAGGTCGAAGTACAAGTAAATATGATTAAATGAAACAAATTCTCAAAAATGCTATTCACATTTTTTTAAATCTTGATATATAAACTGGATTTATGTCTTTTGTTGTCAACTTAATTATTTGAAATAAATCCAAAAGGTGTAACAACCACCCAAATATATTTATATATATTTTTAAATATAGCTGTATCATATTCAGGTCCTTGATGGGTTGTAAATCCTGCTAAATATCCTCTTGAAAATAATGTCCGAGGATCTGCTGTAGGCAGTCCGGAGGTGTGCTCAGACAACATACCAAAGGTGTGTGCTGGAGCGTATTTGATTTAACACTGTGGTTCGTCTCCTAATAACATTAGGCCCCATTTCTAGACTCCCACTCTGTAGCTGACCCCAGACCTTCTCGGTCTTTCTCCCTCTCTCCCCTCCACCTTCATGGTTCTTATTACTCGCTCTAATAAATTGTGAATAAGCAGCAGCCCAAAAAGTCCCAGCTTGTGGAGAATTCCCCATCCTGTAGCGCAAGGCACCCCCTCTAAGAAAACACAAATTAATTCCAAACCCCTCTGTAGCCAAACGTTTGTGGAATGATAAATATTTTCATAGGAAGTTCTGCTCTTCCTGACTTTATCTGCACCAATTTTATTATATTTCTTCACAGCTGCTCAGTTCTTGATGTCTTTCAGCTTCTGTATGTCTCTCTTTCTTCCACCTCATCTTTCCTCTGTCTCACTGAATCATTCAGTCACATTTAGCTTCATGGTTCTTTCATGGTTAAAGCAGGTTTAAAATATTGAATTTTCTGTTCTTGAGGGGTTGCATTTAGTGTTTGATGCATAAAAGTTTTAGTCTTACTTATCTCTAATTCAATACTTTAGTATTCATTTACTCACTGTCTTGTGTTGTTCCTGAGCATTGTGAAGTAATAATTATTCGCTTACTTCCGTAGTATATATTGTCATGACTCTGTTTCAACACTTGGTGCACTATCTTTGAAAGGTGATAGAGGTAACAAGTATTGTAGCCAACCAATTTGTCAGGTTTTATAAACATATTCCTCTTTTTGTCTTAGTATTACATAACGGGTAATCCAAAAAATGACTGTGAAAGTCTTGAACTATCTCCAAAACAGCACTCAACAAATTTAACCTGCCTTCAAGTGATTACATCTAAGTGTGCTTGGTTGTACCTTCATTCTTTCTTTTATTCCTTATTTTCTTTGCTTATATTTGCTCCTTACTTCAGAAATTTAGCCCACTAAGTGTTTTTTCTTTGTTTTTATATTTGACCATACAGCTTCTCAAGTTGGTTGCAATGAAATAAAGAGGAATGTAATTGTAAAAAAAAAAGAGAAAAACTCAGTGTACGATGTTAAACCTGCAAAGAACTCAAAGCAAGTTACTACGTAAATGTAAAGTCAAACTTTGGGATAGTAAAATGGCAAGTTTAATTTTGTTGGATGAGTTGAGAGTTTAAGGTTTCAGCTCATGGAACAACTGTTTCTAAACTTTATATGACTTCAGAAGAATCCCTCATGACTGTAGCCTGACATGTGCAGCTGTCTGCACAAACAGCATATTCAATCAAAACAAAACTCTTTTACTTATTCTGCACAGAAGTCCTAAGTCAAAGGTTGAGCAATATATAGGATGTTGCCAAACAAAGACTGCTTCATTTCTATGAATTAAGAGAAGGATTTGAGTGTACTGAACATATACCTGCTGTTCTCTAAAGCTATATTTGGCCATGCATGTGCATATATGGCTTGGTTAGTTCAATTTAGTGCACTGGTATCTGAATATGCCTGCTGTCTTGCAAGAATGGGTTGCAGGTCTGTGTATAAAACTGTACACTCTGGAGATTGTTTCATGTTTTAGAAGGTCAGTATTAGAAAGATATGCTGGTTGTCTCTCTAATAGTTTGATGCACAGAAATGATTATAACTTTCTTCTTAGTATGTTCTTCTCTCCCACCATTCTTTCTTTTTAATTCCCTGAAGTCCCTAGAGAGCTCTTGGGGAGGCCCCATGGTGATGTGTGTGTATGTAATAAACCCATGTGCTGTCAGCAGACAGCAGCTGTCTCTCTGGCTATCTCTGCACTCCTTATCTCATCTTGAGAACGGTAAAGCCACACACATCGTAGCAAAGCTTTTACTGACTCTATTTCATTTTTTTGTGCTTTCAGTGGCTACTCTCCAGAGAAAAAGAGAATTTAATAATCCTCTGTGGTTCTTGGAATATTTTTTTAGGTGTCAGAAATTTTTGTCAGGATTGCTTTTTCTTGTTGAACCTCGTCCATTTTTCGCAATTTTTCCCTCTGTTAACATCAGCTCATTTGATATAGTCTCATTTGTCTTCCATCCTTATCTCTCAATAAAAATCTCTATAACTTTACTTTTATCTTGCTCTCTACGTCCCCGTCATACACATTCTTACACACCAAATCCACCAGTAAAAAGGTAATTGGACCTCAGTTCGAGCGTCACATACCAGTGAGTTCCGTCTGGCCAGTTGTTAGCATCCAGGGCGGCCACTTGCCGTCATGTGCGGAGGAGATGGTTGGAGGACAAACCTTTTCATCTTAATGACTAATAAAGTAGCAAGTCTGAGAGTGTGTGTACGCTTATGTGTGTGAGAGAGTTCATTAGAGAAGGCAGGAGCACTCATGCAGTCAGGCGTGTGTCACTTCTGAATGTGTGAGCGCCTGTGCGACCACCCTCCCATCATTGGACCAGATGTTTTTTACCTGGGAGCCAGACCACCATCTGACTGGGGTCAGCCTAGTCCTTCAACCCCACACCCGCTCCTCCAGGCTGCTGGGAGGTCCGCCAGCTGTCCCTCTCTGTGACCCCCGTCCCGGGGCACTGATTCTGGGGGAGACGGGAGTCTGGGACTTGGGTAGGTGGTCCCTGTTGGATTTGGCAATATTACAGGGTGAAATTGTTATGGATATTATTAGTGTTAGCCTTCGAACGCGGGCAGTGAACCCAAGTGTGGAGGAATGAAAGAGAGAATTAGGAAGGAAGAAAAGAATGTAGTGTTTTCTGAGAAGTCATTTAGAAAGGAGCGAAAAGCGAGTGCTGGAGAAGCAGGGACATAAAGACGCTGGCATTGTCAAATAAGGAGGTTTTGATTACTGAGAGACACAGGGGGCTTCTGGCATTAAAGCAGTCTTGTTGCAGGAGTTACTCAAGTGAAAAGGAAAGGCCATCAAGACTGAAGGTAAAGTTACAGAGTGCAGACAGAGTCGACAACAGGTTCACTGCTGCCAGAGATTAATTGGACCCTGTTGTAAAAGGGAAAAAAAAACAAAAAGCTTCTGCTACTATCAAAGGAACTATCTGTTGATATATAAGTTCACTGTTCATTTACTTATAAGATTAAGAATAGCCAGTTGTGTTTGTATGAATGTGTGTTTTTGAATCTTTCAATCAGTTGCACAGATCTTAAACTAGTCTTCCTGGTCATTTAGTTGATTGTGTAAACATAATAGCTCAGTTAGAATAAGCTGGGAATATATCCAAGCTGGCAAAAAATATCACACTTTTAGTGAGCTGATGACTCAAGGACAGAGAGGACCTACATCTTTGTTTTTATCTGCCTCAGCAAATGTCGGAGTCTGTGTGTTTGGAGTCAACAACAAAATGACAGGTTGTTGTTTAGTTTTGCAGTTTTCCCACCGTCACAAGTAAGCCGTTGCTTTATTGGCTCATTAGTTTTTTCTTACCTTGTTGATATGTCGGTCTGTTGTTTAACATGAATATTTGTTTTTCTTATGTGGGCATGGTGACAGCAGTCAGTGGTGGTTAACCACAGATGAACAGAGGAGAAAAAAAGACCTTGATTAGACAACAAGCCTTCCAAATATGTAGCAGTGACACCTCCCTATGTACACCTTAAATGGACAATTTATATTTCCCGAAGATGGGGTTTAGTATCTATGAATAATCAAGCTTGGCTCATGCAGCCTTTGGCTTTGCTTGTGTTTGTAAGTTAGTTTAGTCATATGGTGGATTTGCAGTTGGTGAAGTCTTCAGGAACTGATGACCCCTAAAAATGAATTTCTATTCAATACATTTTTTTCTGAATGTTTTTGCTCTTTATTCCAGCTGCTCTTACTGACGTATCAGCTCTGTGTAAGGAGTGGTTAAAGAGATCAGTTCATGGCAGATGGCACCACTTGCCTAAAAAAAAATCCTGTCAGTGTCACACAGACACAGATAGTTGCCTCTTGTTCTATGTCTTTTATCAGCAACTGAGAAGTGAGGTTTGTGTGCAACCATGATTCAACCCCCAGGCACAGACTGTGCAAATTAAGGGCTCCAGGTGGGGTCCCATATGGCGTGATTACAGACCAATGAGTCCCAGGGTTTCATTAAAGGTCATATCCTTAGAGGGTCACTGCAGTGTGCTGCCAGAATTTTCCTTTTTGCATCAAGACACACATTTGACGAAGCTCAAATACTGACTAGAACACCTGCCTATCACAGAAACATAAGACAATTACACAAAGGCCAGCTAATAAAAATTCAGTCTGCACCAACCAGTAATCCTGTGAGACTGCATCTCACATATAGAGGATATCCTTCCTGTCCAGAGACTATGTGGCCAAGCAATTGCTGGAGAAATCTGATGAAACTTCGATTTCCTTAATTTTGGGGGATTGGCCGATCCTTTTGTGAAATCGGCAGATTTTATGTAGTACAAGAAAAACAGCAAAAATTTGCAATTTGCAATTCATGCAAGGCCAAAATAAGTTGTGGTGGGAATGCAAACAAAATGTTCAATACAACATACGTCATAGGCCAACCTTTTCATTTCAATTTGAGAACATTACCTCATAGTTTGTATGCTTTCACGAGTATTGTTTATTGTTTTTCAGTAAAATAACATTGAACATTGAAGCTGTATACTTTCAGTTATTTAAAAGAAAAAAAAATTGTATTGGCCAAAATTGGAAAATGGCAGGTCAGGCTTCTTAAAGATCAGTGATCGGCCAGAAAACTGTAATCGGTGCACCCCTAGACAAAAGTTGCTGAACTGACAGAACACATACTCTTAGTATGTGTAGATGTAGTACCTTTGTTAAAAGTAGAAGAACCAGATCTGATTTGTGGGAACTTGTTGCTGACTTTTTTTCATCAGCCACTTATAAACTGAGTATTGAACAATGGTGACAAGACAAAGTGTAAACTATATCAAATCTGGTATCATATATTCACCAAGTGCTCTTCTGACAGTCAAAGTCATACTTTTCCATCAAAAGCCACTTTAAGACATAAACAGCAGTAATTCAGTTTTCTAAGAATTATCTGGAAACACTGTATAATGTGAAAACACAAACATTTACATCATATGCACTGGACTTGATGTAGTGTTTACTCAGCCAGAATACACCGCTATTACTTCTTACTCTTTTTGCTGTCTTACTTTCCACTCATTCATTGATATTATGAGTATAGCCTCACCTTATTTAGTGTTATCAACACAAACATACTCTTTTTTATGGCTAAGTGTAAACCCTCATTTATCATACTTTACATGCTGTAAACAGAATATTGTAGTTTCCACAGTCTAGATTTTGTATCATGTCCTGTCTCTTTTGTGCTGTACGAAAAGCACATCTCTCATAGGATATTTCTTTTCTCTGGTTCATATATCAACAGTCTGCTGTGGATACTTATAAACCCAAATTATGGATACTTATAAACTCAAAGCATCAGTTTGCTTGAAACAAGTGCATCTGATGCAGCCTTTCCTACAGCCTCCTGTTGCTGACATTCAATTCCCCCATCTCACAAATATGTGTAAAATTTGTTTTCAGTTGGATTATGACATGATGTCAGAGATGAGCAAATGCATGACTTTTAACCAAGAGAATCTGGTTTGGATCTTGAGCATAAGTGTCACTTAGTTTCTTTACATTTTGGATTTTTTTTACATTTTTCTGTTGGTTTACCTTTAGGTGCTCAAATTTAGAAAAATAGTTGGCTTGAGCAAATCAAAATCACTAAGAAATGTCAGAACCCAATATCTGTTCTACTCTGGCTTAATCTTTTTCTGATGTTCACCACCATGTTAACCAAATCAAAGTATGCTTATTTCAGGGCACTTTTATTAGATATTTACAGATTACACCCTTCCCCCAGTGGGTGTGTTGTAAAAAGTCAGACTTATTCATTTATCTATTATATTACTTTGTTTAGTCTGACACACAAGTTTTGTTCCCGATGGCTGGTAGGTTTTGTTATAAAACTCAATGTTGTTCCTCCATCACATATTGCCTCCATAAAAACAGGCTTTGCTATTGGTTCATTCTCTATTTTACTCTTAGTGGCTAATGTTAAGAAATATTTGCTTAAACAAGCTACTCTCAATCAAAATTTCTGTTTTTAATAATTAAGGTGCATTCAGTGACAAAATCAAATTTCTTCTCTGACTGGGAAAATATTAAAGAAGTCAAGGTTGGATTTCATACACTGAAAATAAAACATTAAACAAAGTACTAACAGATTTTTAAAATCTCACTTCTTTTCTAAGTAAAGTGAACTATATAATTCAAATGAGAATTTGCTGTTGAAAGCAGAGCTAAAGGAAAGATCACCAGAATTTACTGTAAATGGCACCATTTTGTTGTACAGTGAATGCAGCATAATTTGACCTTGAAAATAGGGAGAGATAAAGATGATGAAGCTGGTAAATTCTGCTCTGTGCTGAGTATTTTCTCCCTGCAAATCTTTACAGCATGACATATCTTGGGACCTAGGAGTATACCAAAAATGCCCCTACGTTGTGTTTTCTTTAATCATAATTTGTCCCTTTTAACTTTGAATTTTGTGTCCTTTGAATTAGTACAGCTAACTCTGTCTAGATAAATGCAACAGTACAAATATCTTTAAGCAAAGACTAACCAAAAATTTTCTCTTTCATTGCTGCTTCCACAGGTATTTTTAGTTCCCTTTAGATGTGGTCAGCTTACATGTGATTTGATTCAGTTTAGTCATCTTTTCACTTTTTTACTTATAGGTAAAGTTTAACAGGTAAATCTGAATAAACTCTATGTATCACTGTTAACTCTATCAAATGGTGTTTAAACTTAAAGCACAAATCACAGCACAAAGGCAAGAATTTGATATCCGTGAAAGAAGAAGTGGTCTAGCAGAACCCTGGGACCCAGGTGAAGCTGGTTGGACTGGCCCTGTGGCCTTCTGGCCCCCTGTGGCCCTGCTGGGTTTGTTTTAGCTTTGGTTTCAGACCTTGGCTCTCCACATCTCTGTTGAGCTGTGCTCATCTTCCCTCCGGTGTCCTGTAGTTCCCATGGCCTTGGCCGCCCTCCTTCCAGGCCTCACCCTGAACCAGGAAGTGCCTTGGCTGTCACACACAGTTTTTGTGTCTTTGTGGAAGTGCATGTGTGCACATAAAGAAGTGCTGCGGTTCAAGTCAAAAGGACGCTGAACAGCCGTTGCTTTCATTTTTGATCCCTGGAAAGTACTAAATGCAAAGCACAGCAGCATGTTCTTTACTTTCCCTCTGTGCGTAGGATCCGTGTCATTCTCTCGAGCCTCAGACTGCCTGTGATAGGGTAAAATTAGGGTCAGTGGTGACTATTCAGTTGTTCACCAAAGATAAGGACTATTTAAGGTGGAAAACCTCACATGGGAGCAAAAGATAATAATGAACTTGTGTTTTAGAGTAAAACTTTCAGGTCTTATGACACCAGTGAGTGACAGTGAATACTTAATTTTTGTCTTTCTTTCTTTTTCTTATTTCAGTGTCTCAGCTTGATGACTCTGCCGCTGTAAAACCTTGGTGCCCTTATAATTCATGACTGTCATCTGTCTCTGTCGTTGTGTTGTCAGCGAGGTTAGAGGTCAGGCAGTTAGCTGCAGCTTTGCCAGAATGGAATGGCCCAAAGGCAGAAAGAGGGAAAGAAAAAAACAAAAACGGGCCAAAAGAGATGGAAAGGGAGGAGATATGGAGCTACCAACATGGTCAGTAATACACAATTTGGTGGCATTTAAAAGTTTTTGTAGTGTGATGGATACGGTACGTGGTGGTGTGATGGATACGGTACGTAGTGGTGGTGTGATGGATACGGTACGTGGTGGTGGTGTGATGGATACGGTACGTGGTGGTGTGATGGATACGGTACGT
>JAOXYM010000003.1:17146929-17157373 GCA_028567055.1 Leptatherina wallacei | reverse complement strand
CTATCTATCTATATATCTATCTATCGATCTATCTATCTATCTATCTATCTATCTATCTATCTATCTATCTATCTATCAACTACGGTGAGGCCTCGTTCCATTATTACGGTCCTTGACTATGGAACAGCCTTCAAGAGAAACTTGGAGCCGTAGAGACTGTTGATGAAGCTCAAAACCTACCTTTTTAGCTTAGCTTTTAACTGAATTTTATTTTATTTTACATTTTTCCTTTTATTTTCATGAACACCTTTATGTGTATTTTTATTTCTGTTTTTTAGTTTAGCCTATTTGATTTTATCTTTACTTTTTAACTCCATTGTTTTCCTCATGGAGATCCTCCACACTGGTGGTTTTGCTTGGTCTGTGGGGACGTTGCCACAGTGATTGGCCCTGTCTGGGTGGCTGGAGGTCCTGCACTTCAGCCCTATGGCTGTGGCATGGACTCTAGCCTGCCCTGATCTGGGTGGTATCTGTGGTGGCGCCCTCTGTGGTCCTGGGTGGGCTGGCTTCCAAGTGTGGATGGATCCCCAAGATATCGTTTCCTCACAGCAGCGTCAAGCTAGAGGTTTACTTAAATTCATACCTACATTCAGTTAAGAGACAGCAATTAGGGATTGGAGTTTATGTTTGTGTTGAATGGGGTGAGATATATAGAGAAATCCTTTAACTTTATATACAGGACTTTTCTGCAATTACTGAAAACTCCTTGTACATGTTGTTATTGCTGCAGAAAAAGATCCCTGCAGATACTGAATGCAAAGGTTGATGGACTGTAAAATGCCAACAAGGATAATATTTTTATTTCATTTTTTTAATTGGATTTTTATATGTATAATTAGAGCTTTAGGACTCTTTTGGATTATAGTAATGGAGTAATAAAGGTTTGAAAGTTCTAAAGTTTTGAACAACTTTTAAGCACCGTTGTAAATATATTTCAGGTTTGCTGGGCAGCCCCAAGCGAGAGGAGTGGTTACAGCTGAGGAGAGAGATGGAAGTCCTGACTGACCTGTGGCTGACTCAAGCACTTAAAGCCCTGGCTCTCATCAACTTGAGGTCAGTTCAAGCTCACATAACTTAATTCTTATTCGTAAGGAAATTTACATTAGATGTCAGTTGTAAGTTATTTTTGATCTTTTGTAAACTTTCACATTCTGAATTGAAAGAAATTTTAGTTCCTGTAAATAATGAATGTGTCCATATGTCCTCATTGTCCATTCCAATTTTAGGCCTAATTGTGTAAATGTGCTGGTTACCACCACCCAGCTGATCCCAGCTCTCTCCAAGGTGTTACTGTATGGTCTCAGCTCAGCCTTCCCTATTGAAAACATATACAGCGCCACTAAGACGGGTGAGGAAGAGATGATGCTCGGGACTGAGCAACAATAAATCATTTTCTTAACCCATGTCTTTTTACAGAACTTCTTATACCTGTATATTACGTTTTCTATCTCAAAGACCTAAAACCTAAAAGAAAAAAAAAATTTAAATTGTAATTCTATTTTTAATTTTTTTAAAGGTAAAGAGAGTTGTTTCGAGCGTGTGTCTCAGAGATTTGGTCGGAGAGCAGTCTATGTGGTGATTGGAGATGGAGCTGAAGAGGAAACCGTAGCCAAAAAGGTATAAATAAGTCTGGTTTTAAGAATGACTGCTGCGAAATAGGCCACAACTGATCAGTTAACCTTATAACAATCTCCATTCCCGCAGCTTCTGTTTCTGTTTACCATGTCTTTACGGTGAGATGTCCTCCTCACTGTACTCACTGTAGATTTCTCCTAGATTTGGCAGTTCTTTTGTTGTTGTTTATTTGATCTTTTTTTATTATTATTCTTTATTTTATATATACAGGACAAGCCAACAAATTTTCCAGATGTCCTTTGTAACATATTGCATTTCCCTCTAAACTGCATATTTCGCACACAGTTTAAGTTATAGTGATAGACTGCAGGAGCTGCTAGTGGTTAGAATGTGCTTGCCTTACAGAAAGTTTCACAATTTCCCTTAGGGGATCAATAAAAGTATTTATCGTCATCATCAAGTTTGCGTGTTACATATTAACCTTTTGTGTAATGTCATATTGTGTTTGCCTTCGTAGAAGAACATGCCATTCTGGAGGGTGTCCTGTCGGGCCGACCTGGAAGCTTTGAGCCATGCACTGGAGCTGGACTACCTCTAGAGAGCGCCAGCAATCAAGTTCTGCTACTCCACTATGAGAAGCTCCTAAACTCCTGAGTGCGTCCGGAAGGAGAAGGTGCCTTTAGAAAACTGAATTCAGAGTCAGTGTTGCTGGTTTGAGGGTGCACCCAGATGGACAGTTTGACACCAGAGCCAAAGGAACTGTGAGGAATTTGTAGCAAGGCTGCAGCAGGACATGGAGACAAGAAGCCTGAAGTGCTGGACTAAAAAGAAAGAAAGAAAGACAAAAGTAAAGTGAGGGACCAAAGCTTGATTAATCCCAGGGAATTATAGTTAATACTGCAAGTATTAAAACATATACTTAAGAATAAAAACCACACAGATATTTTTTCCTGCTTTTGTGTCAGTTCATCTCAACTTCATAACTGATGTCCCATTTTTGTACACAAAGTGTTGCACTGAATGCAAATTCTTACTTCCTGTTTAAAGAGCACAGTGATTGTGTCCTGGTGGATGAAATGTTTAAATTCTGCCGTGGCTTTATGTTTGTTTGAGTTTTAAAAACATTTTCTCTGCCCATTACAATTTTTTAGACAAAACTAGAGATGACTTGAGTCATTACATAGGTTTTCTTTCACCATTATTTTAGCCCGCTAGATTGAACAATTTCCTCATAGCTAGAGGCTATTATATTAGTCTGTTTGTTGACATTATAACACTATTTATTATTGGTTCATCTCTACAACACAATGAGGTAGTATAGGAGCTGAGCATAAACAATTTCTTATAAAGACTAAAGTTACATGCTTTTAGAAATGTTTTGATAAGATGTTTCCTTGCAGATGCTGTTATAGACTGGTGCTTGAATCTTTCCTTTTGATTCTTGGGTGTATATTGTTTTCTTTTTCTCATACTGTTGCATTTCCTATTAACCTGTTTGTAATATAGATGATGTGGTGTGGTTGTGCATGTGCTGATGACACTGCCTGTCAGCTTAGCTATGATTTGTATATAATGCTTTATTGTTGATTTGTTTTGACAGACAGTTAAGTTAGTAGATTAATAAAGATAAATTAATTGCATTTTGGGGAAAGTCAAATTAAGTTTCCTCTCATTTCACACAGTTACGAAGCCTGAAGGCACAGAAGGATTACGTGACAGATTAAGAGTGATGATAGATCTTGGTGTGAATTACATATTAATATCTTGAGGTATGAAAAGTATTTTGTGCAAGGGGCCTGTTTTTATCTTGAGGAGAAGTCTCCCTCTTCAGGGTAGAAAAAGAAGTGCAACAAGGAAAATCTGCATTCAAACATTATTACAGTTTTTTTCGATTGCTAACACTCATCGGTCGAAACTGAAGTCACATGTTCAAAATTTTAAACATAGTCTGCAAATCAGAAGTCCATGTGGACCGAACTGTAAATCACTTCCCATTGCTTTCACACAAAATGCATTCAGTGACCACACTCACCAAAATTCCTGAACTCTTTTCTCAGTTACTAGTTCACCACCTGCAAAACACTATACTTTTACAGCACATTTTTCAAATGCTAACACACTTTGTTCAAAACACAATTAAAACAGAATGATGGGAATCAAAACACAGGGAATTTATGCTGCAGCCACATCGAAATCTATTGAAAATCATATCACAATATCAACAGTAAAAATAAATAAAAAGATTATTCAGGTGATCTGTGTTTGGCCCCATTTATGATCACTCTCCACACAACCATCTCTCCTTGCTGGATGTAATGAATTCTTGGTGTTGAGATATTTCTCCTGAAGCCTGCCAGGGGTGGATCAGACACTAAAAGATTTAACCCACAGTGCATCACCAGAGAAGACATAAGATGTTATGTGGATGGAAACGTGGCCAAATGCAGACGACAGGGTGTGAATGTTACAGTATACATGAGTCGTTGGTTTTTGAGATTTATCTCTTGAATCTGTTTTTTTTTTTTTTTGTTTACAGTAAACTCTTTAGTTTTTGTAAAGGTACTTTCCCAAAGTACCTATGCAAAGGCACAGAGAAGATTGCTGCATTCCTGATCCATTCTTGCAATATATTACAATAATTTAGAAAACTCAAGGTGCAAAGATCTTATTTCATAATAAAATACTGATTTATCTAAAAAGAAATCATTCAAACTTGAAAGATCAGAATTTATCTTATGTAATGCTCTCTATTGTTGGTATTTTTTAGTTCAGTGTGCTAAGAGTGACAGTGTTTGTTTCCAAAGTGAGACTATTTGCTGTTGTTGTGGTTGAATTAGCTTGTTTTGAGATGTGTATATTTTTTATTTATTTTTCATATATAGTGTTTTGTTGGTGAGACACAGTTTTGGGGATAAGATTAACTGTTTAGCTGAGATGCGTGATGGAAATGCAAGTTGTGTTAAGAGTTTTGAACATGTATCTTCAGTTTTGACCAATGCTTGTTAGCAATTGAAAAAACAGTAACTCTGAAGTGTGTAGCTTTTGCAAAAGAAATGTGCCACAGGTGACACATCATAAAAAGCACAACAATCCCTTAAATTATCATTTATTGCAGTTTTTTACATTTCAAGTATTGATGTAAATTAATACATTATATTATTTTAATGGCTAAAATACACAGCAACAATAAATAGCTAAATAAATACAATTCACATTTGTAGTGATTTCATGCAAAAGATGAGAACGTTTGAGGGAGTTAAATACTGTTGACGGACACCATCTTAAAGCCTGTGATTGTGACGTTGATTTCCGAGATTGACAGACTGGCCTGCAGCATCTTTTCTCCCACCATGCTGGGGATGAACATGATGCGTTGCTCCAATCTCCCTCCTGGATACAATGAGTGCATCCTGTGGGAAGACAACAGACAGAATATGAACAAAATGCATGTAAAAATCATGATGCAGTCTTTTGGAATGGCTTTATTGTGACTGTTTACTCTGTGGTTTGTTTTACACAACATCAACATACCTACAATCCTTCAGCATGGACACACTGTTCTATTATGCAGTGTTTGGTGACACTCCTTCATTTGAGCATTCCACCTTTTTATTAGCAGCCATTCATCATGCTCATAAATCACAAAGGTCAATTTCTCATTCTTACCTGAAGTGAATCTTGTTGTGCATGAGCCCAGCTCCTGCTACAGCCAGAAATCCACTGACCGGGTGAGAGAATGGGTTGGTGAAGGAAACTGTGGCAGTATGCTTTTTGTTGGGAACAAGAGAGTCTTTATCTGCAACCTGAAGGAGAAACAACATATTAAAGTCAGAATATTTACTTAAAATAAGTTTTTTTTTTCCCATCCAATCATATTTATTGTTCATAAAGTACCTGGATGGTGAGCTCTGGGCTTGCTATGTTAAATTCCTCTGAAGCAAGCACCCGTTCATGACTGGCCATGTTCTCCAGGACAACTGCCAGGTTGATCAGATTATCACCCACCACATCTTCATACTGGGCTGAGAAGATCTGCTGCTGCAGTACCTTGACTAGAAAGAGAAAGTAGGAGTGTGAAAGTGAGAAAGATGATGAGTGTGAAAGTCATCATCTAATCTAAAAAATACAACCAGAGCAGTATTTATGTGTAGATACAAAAAGAAAATTTACCTTCCATGGGTGCTAACTGTATGACACCATGCTTTTCCCAAAAGGTTTCCAAAGGACTGTGGTTGTACTCTTTTGCCTGAGCATTGAGATGCACTTTCATCATCTTGGATACACTTTGTTTGTTCATTACCTTCACCGTAAAGTGGATATGCTCCCCAGCTACTGGAGATTTATCCAGGGTCAGGAAGACTAACACTCCTTTGGATGAAACAGCTGAATATTAAGAAAAAAAAACATCTTAAAGAGAGGGCAACTAATTTAAAACTCTAATTTACAGGTTCAAAATGACAAATTACCTCTCCTTAATGTTGAGTCTTCTGAAATGGTGGAACTTCTTGATGACAGTGTTGAAGTTGGACCTTTATGGTAGAAATAAAACAAAATGTGAGCAAAATTAGTACTGTTTTCTAGATCAAACATTAACACAATTTAGTAAATTAGCTGAGGTTCAAGTTGATGAATATTTTGGGGGATTTGTAAGGTCATACTTTTCATGTATTTGTAGTCTGCTGTGATGTTCTGCAATTTTGGAAGGCCAACAGTTTTAGTGCAGATGAGAGATCCAACTTTCTGTTTGTCTTTGCTGGAGCTGACCACCTGACCCTGCTTCAAAATGATTGTGTGTACTTCAGCATTCACCTCAGCATAGACAAATGGGACGTCATAAAAAAGTTTGATACGCTGACTCCTGATTGCTTTGACTGGAGCTGGGCCACAGCAGAACACTCCTAGGTTGATAAGCAGAAAGACATGGAAAAGTTAACAGACGCCTATGGAAAAAAATAAATAAAAAGAACTTAAGTAACACTTCACACACCCCCACTTCTCTCCTGTGGGGTCGGGTCCAGAACTTGCCAACCATCCATTTCGGATCCCAAATCCCTGCGACTCATCCAACACTCGACCCATACATGAAAGTTCCTTTTTACAGGATGCAAAATAAAAGATTTTTATTTATTCACAAAATAAAACAAATGCCTACAAGCTGGTTCAGATGCTTATCATCACTCACCATATGCTGTCTTGGCTGAGGTTCAGTTTCTTTCCAGTTTCGCTGTAGTATTCCTCAATCACCAGGTTGTCATTGGTGTCGTGGGCAGAGTTGAAGTTGGTGACAACGCGACAAGGAATGCCAAGAACTCTCATAACTTACAGGTGGTAAGATACAAAAACAGAGACTGACGTTAACATGCTGGTGAACATATCTGAACAATGTGTTCTGGAAACATTGATTCAGGGTTAACAAGTTTAATTAAATTGAAAAATTCTAGGGCTTAAGCAATGTTTATTGAGGAAAGAATGAAAAGTAAAGTAAAGTAAAGAAAAGAAAAGAAAAGAATTAATGACTGCAAAATCTGTCAAATATTTAATTCCCTGAAATTTAAAGATGACAGAAATTGAATCACCTGTGCACATGACAGCAGCAAACACCCAGCACTGTCCATACTTGACTGGGTGGTAACCAGAAAGGGCCCACTGTTTCAAAATGTCTCCACTTCCTGTCCACTTGGAGGGATGTACACCTTGTTTGTAGTCACCTGACCAGTTTCCCTTCAGTACTCCACGATCATCTTCACAATTGATCTAAATACAAAAGACAATTGAAATATACATTTCTAAATTGGCACTTTGGTTCCCAAAGATGGCAGAGCAAGTTGGGGATCACATGTTCTGTGATTGTTCTGATAAAGAGTGGCGGTTTGATGAGTACCGCGACTGACTGTCTGACAGCTATAATTACAGTGTCTCGACATGTCTCTACTGAGATCCTATCATTTGTCTTTATGATCTGCAGAACATCCTGTCCCAGTTCAGGCCTTAAATTGTTTTAATCAACAGCTATGATTTTGGTGTCATCATAGTCAGCATGAGAAGGAGGACTTTTATGAAATGGTTTGTTTCCTGAACTTTTTCACACTCACCATGGCAGAGACCACCCGGCTGATGTAGACAGGGTTTTTCCTGTTCAGGTAGTCCATTCTTTTGTTCTTTTGGTGCTGAGGGCTGACTTGGAGAAGATTCAGGCACAACTCCAGAACACCAGGCTCGTACTTTACAAAGACAGAGTATTAACAGGATTGTAATTTGTGAAGTACATTTCATTGCTACCAAATATCAATCCTAAAGTTGTTGTCATTTTTAGGATTGAGATTTGGTTTCCTTTTTTCATCTGTAAGTGTTAAACTGTACAGGTTTTGGTTCCACTACAGCATCTTGCACCAAATCATCTTCCTCATTTAATTCCTCCAATATGTCAGAGTTTCCTTGATACATGGTTTAATAAAACTTAAGGTCCGAAACTAAATGAGGGACACAGTTCAATGTAATCCAACCTTGTAGTGCAGAGCCTTGAAATAAAGACAGCACTCTGCAAATTTACCATAGTTGAGTCTGCACAAATGTTGTACTAAATACACATTTTCTTCAACAAAATTGCTCTTATACCTGATCAAAGGACCACGGTCTTGACACAACGTTCGAAGCTGTCCCCATAAACAGCAAGCCATGGTCACTTTGGACATATTCTTCTCTCTGGTCCTCAAATGGAATATACACTGCGTCCTCTGAAAGACATCAACATTATACTTAGTAAAGCTTCCTGCATTTACTTCTTAAAACACATCTTGGTATGTAGCATAAATAGTGTACAAGCATTCATGTTTTGGAAGCAGCAGCATTCAAAAGCCATTCTTACAAAAAAAATTCACAGAGATCAAGTTTGTGGAGTTGCTGTGACCCAAGTTGAAGAGTGGACGCCAAGTACAGCGGCTTGGTCTGCAATTGTTCAAGTCTCCTTTGGCAAGACACTTAACCCCTCACTGCCCCTGATGTGAAGATATTGTGTGTGTGTGTTTTAAAGAAATGTATGAACAGGTGAACATGGCTTGTCTTGCAAGACTCTATGAGTAATTGACTAGACTGGATGCAACGATGCTGTCCATTTCAGGAGACAAATTAATTAGATTTCTAGAGTAAGTTCACAATTTTGAATAATCTACAATATATCATAGTAATTTATCTTGGAAGTAGGGATCTTAAACTCTGGCCCCAGAGAGCTACTATCTGCAGGTTTTGATGCTTCCCTGCTCGAACACACCTGATTCAAATTAAATACTGTAGATCCAACAGCTTGTTGTCAAAAATCAATGAATTTTCTGTTAGCGCAGTGAAATCTCCAGACTTTAGAGAGTGGATGTAAATGCAATGGTGAGACTGCAGCTTGTGAGTTCATTTAAAAGTTAACACAGGTATCTCGTGTGCATTTTTCACGAGAAACCCTTATCTCTCTGGTATGATTACAAAAAACAATACTTCACAAAACTGCTGTAGCCAAAAGTGTAAAACAAAAAGAACAAATAGCAAAGTGATTTTAATCCTTCAATGTAAATTAATTTAGGCACTTATAGCATATTTATATCTACAGTTCTGGTTTGATAAACTCGCTGCTTATGCAATTTTCGCTGCCAACAAAAACATATTTCAGCACTGCTTAAAAAGATGGATTCTGAGATGGACAAAAAAAAGAAGACTCCACTACTCCACTGGGTTTAACTCACCAGAACACCAGGGGTTGCAGAGCAGATTGAATTCGCCAAAAGCATGACTCCTCTGGCCGTCCTGTGTGAACACATGCAGCTGAAACCTGTAACAGCCCACTGATGCAGAGGCAGGTGAGGAGATGAAGATGGAGGGGTTCGGGAGGTTTAAGTCCTGTGGGTTAATATAAGCATTCCAACCGGAGGAAGGGGTCCTCTTTGAGAATTTGACTGGCATCATCACATACAGCTGACCTGAGGGGAAAAATAATTATTTTTTATACTGTGCTGGTTCAAACTGGATGCAAGAGAAAGCCTGCTCTAAACAGTCCTCCAACAAAAATCTTCCTTAAATCTAAATCTAGAATACCTAGCATGACTTTGATCCTCAGAGAGTCAGTCATGGGGTTGAAGGGCCGGCCCTTCAACTGCACGCTGATTCTGAACGGAGCTCCCCTTCGCACCACTAGAGCATTGGCACTGTTAAAGCCCACTGTCCTGTGTCTCTCCAGGTTTTCAGACCGTTCCAGGTTGACATACTGTATACTCAAATCTGGGAAAATTTGAAATCATAGACATTGCATTCAGAAGTCAAAAGGCAAAATTTTAACAATATTGTAAGAAACATACAAGCAACAATAAAAAGAGAAAAAAAAGCTTGCATCTCTGAAGACAATCCTCACCTTCCATGTGTTAGCGTCGGAGTAGTTAGTGTTAATACTTCAGCATCCACCTTCATCTTATATTTATACATTTGCCCCTCCCTCTGAAGCTTCCCCTCAGGTAAAACAGAGTGAGAAAGTGAACTGGTTTTCCTTGAATGTTTACAGTGTCCTAAAACAAACTTTGAAATGGCACACCTCTTGTGAGTAAGTTGTGAGCGTTGGACTTTTCTGGGGAAAAAAATAGGCAGGTTTTATGAGTAATCAGACTCACCCACTTCAACAAAAGAAAAGTTAGGAACTTGTTTAATGTTGCAATATGCTAGAAGATTTGCACAGATAAAAGATCTGGGTAAAAAGCAACAGATACTTTTATCAGTGACCTTTAGATATATATATACATATATATTTTATATATATACATAGGTATTATCTCGGAGTGCACAGGTTCGCCACTAGAGCGGCGCTAGAGGGAGACATGGGCTGGGAGCCCTGTATTGT
>JAOXYM010000003.1:17121153-17132909 GCA_028567055.1 Leptatherina wallacei | reverse complement strand
AATCATGAAGAAATACATTTAAATAAACGTATTGATAGTTCGTACACCAAAATTAGAAACTAATGCGCAAAAGTGATCTCAGTTTATTCTCACAAAAGATGCTGTGCAATATTTAAAATAAGTAAATCAGTGTCACTTGTCAAAAAGCACCTTGAACATTAGATAAACTAGGATGGATGATAGCAGATACAATTTTAGAATATCTCTCACATTAAACAAGCCCTGTCCAACCTACACATCCATGAGCTACCTACTTGATCCAAATGAGTGAATTATAAAACTCTGGATCTATGGACTCCAGATCTTTAAGAGCCAGGGGTTTGTTCAGAATACGCTTGTAGAAGGGCAGCGAGAAACCTGTGTCGATGAATTTGCCATGGAACAAAGCCTAGAAAGAAATCATAAACACAAGTAAATTAATTTCCTTTAAAAACAACAAAGCATTTCAGTTCACCTTCAGGTGCATTAGTCTTATGAATGTAAATTGTTAAGATCTAATTGTGAGAATTAAACTTTAAAGATGACCATATGAATATTGGATGATGAATATGATCATTGTGCCTTTAAATCATGCAAACACAATAAATCCAAAACAGCCAACGTAAACAAGCCAGCAACCATAGTTAAAAAACGTCTCTCTCTCTCTCTCTTTTTTAACTCAATACTGTTTAGTCTGTTTTTATTCTGGACGTCTAACCAGAGACAGGGGTTGCAAATTAGCCTTGGCTAGAAACCTGTATGCATGGCATTTACTTTGTATAATTTTATGAAGCTATGTTTTTTGCATTTGTCCCTGTTAAATAAAAATGTAAAAAAATAAATAAATAATCAAATTGAGGTACCATGGCAATGAAGCGTCCTATAAACTTGAAGTACTTTAGGTGGTCAGGGTTGATGTAAGAGGCAGGGTTGATCTGAAGACAGTAGTTATCCTTGCCAGCATACTCAAACAAACAGTACATGGGATTTAGTACTTCATGAGAAAGCAAGAAGAACCATTCCCTGAAAGTAAAATAACACAGGACAAAACAAGTCGTCATACTGGCTTAATGGGGTGTTAAAAAAATCTTGATGATCAGGACTCTGATTAGAATCTATAAGCTCTTATTATTACCACAGGATTTGTGCTTTGTAAGTCATGGGTGTTGTCACAAAATAAATACATGTACAAGTCAGAACATAACATACTTCACTGCCCACAGAGCAGCACACAAATGCACAAAAAATGTGAACTAAAAATACCTGGCAACACCTCCGTAGTCCAAGCCCTCCTCTCCAGGGAAAATGATCCACAGTCTCCGCCTTAGATCTTGAGGGTGGAAACTCATGATCTTTGAAGGCAAAGCAAGCATTAACTCAGTTACTCAACACAAGCAGCCACAAGAAAGTTGGAAAGCTGGACAGGACATTAGTATGATTACCTGCTGAAATGAATCCTCAAACAAGGTTTTCCGCGAGACAGTAATCTTAATGTGTTGAGGCATCGACAATTGCTGAGAAGGAAAGTCACATGAAAATTATCCAAGTGTTGAGAAATCCAGATAACTGCAATGATTCATCAGCAAAGACATGGATAGATTCAGCAGACACTGTAAAACTTGTTTGTTCTGAAATGTAAAAAAAAAAAAAAAAAAGCACATACCTGACACCAGAACCTGAAGTACTGCACTTTGGCTTTGAAGTCCCTGACATAGGTTATCTGTGGTCCATTTTCACTGTGAAACGTATCAAAGGAATGATTGTCTTTCTCAAATGAAAAAGTACATTTAGGGAATGTACAAATGTCATGATGTCCCCTCTGATAGATATAAATTAAAATGCTATTTTAGGATTTGTTAGGAGAATAATACCTACTCGGATCATGTGGCATTACATTGACCATTCAATCAAATTCAATTAGGCTATAATAATCTTTTTTTTTTTTAAATGACATTTAGCTAATTCACTCTAAAAATAAAGAGCGAATTAGCTTTGTGATAGTGATTTTGGTTCTGTGTTTGGGTCACTGCCCTAAAAACAACTGTTGATCAAAGATAAGTGTTAAAAAAGCTGCTGGACAGTCTGCCATCTGTTCTTCTAGCTGTATTCATGTTGAGCAATTTTACAGCTTACAGTGAGGATTTCCCTGTGCGAGGGTCAATGTAGGTTGTCGTTCGCCTGTTGTGGTCTACGAAATAAGGAATACCATCCACAGTGAATCTCATCTCCCAACCCTCTGGCAAGGGCTTGTCATTCAGCAGCCTAAGCAAAGCAAATCAGACAAGCAGATAAAGATACAGCACATGAAACCATTTTATAAAGATAAATGAACAATGCACAACATTTTCTTTTTGTCCTAGTTGCACAGGAGAAATTAAAAATAGAAAAGATCATTATAATTTATTCTTAAAATAATAAAATAACTCTACACTTCTAAACAAATGTTGTTTAAAGAGAACTACACAACCAAAATACACAAGAGAAACAAAATGAACACAAAGCAGGTCTTCCTTCCCACTGCCTAACAGTGAACAGTATGGAGTTCTTTCTTTTGTGTACCTATGATGTCCTCATTAACCTCGCTTTTTTAAAAGTCTACTGTAGACTACTGGAACCTAACAGTCATACATACAGCATACACTCACCCTTGGGTCCTTGGGTCTTCCCACTGTGTCGTTCGAGTCGGATGATGAACAAAATATACTCTGCCATTGGTGTCTGTTCTCTTCTCTGGAATACAGCACATTTGTGTATGTCAGTCAGTGTCAGTTCACTGCCATGACTTTCTGCGAACATCACAGTCAGAGTACTGGTACAAATGCTTATTCTGCATTCGCACTATTGCAAATGAACCGTACAATCCCCGGAAGCAGAGCAGGATTTGTTTAAAGTGGACCAAACAGTGCCAGTGTGAATTCTCCATCAAACTACAGCAATTATGACTAAAGATCTGACAAAGATATTTACCCCAACCATGCGGAAGTGGTCCCAGGGGGTCAAACTCTTTATTGGCAGTTGTTGCAAACTGGTCTTGGAGCTGAGTCAGACAGAAAATGAGACACATGGTGAGTCTAAAAAAATGTTAGGACATAAAGAACAATGGCAAAATCCAAAGTTATAAAACAAACAAGTGCAACTCAACTTAAATTATTTCTACACCTATTTTGACTCATCTTGTCTACCATTTTCCAGCTATAGCTTCCTTTGCTGACTTGTTGCCTTCTACAACAGCACCACACTTCTTAGCTTCCATGCATGTAGCCCTGTCTGCTTTGCCATAGGAGATGTTCTGCCTGCAATCTACTGTAGGTAAAATATTATCTAATATACCCCACTGAAAGAAATCAAAATCGCGCTTTCAGGTAAAGCATGTAACGTGACAGTGCTCACCCCATAAATGAACCTCTGGTTAAACTGCTGCATTGCTCCTTGGAGCTGGCTGCGCTGGTTCTGCCATTCCTCATAGTTGCGCACTGACTCCTGTGTAGGCCGTTGCCATGTTGTAGTCCGTGTTATGTGGTCAACATAATACACTCTACCCATTGGGTCCACCCTTCGCTCCCACCTGCAGAAAAAGAGTCGAAAAAGCAGGAGAAGTGCTTAGCTAATGATTTAAGAAATTCTAGGTGTTCAGCACAAACACAAACCGTAAATTCAACATCACTGACCCTCAATTTCAATTATAACATGAAGAAGTATATTTGCACTCATTTAAAAAGATGCAATGAATATGCAGATGTTTACAACTCAATAAATTCACATTCAAAAAGAGCAAAAGAAGAGTCGTGTTAGCATCTTGGAAAAGAGTCATCGGTTTTTTTTTGTTACCCTGCAGGCAGAGGCTCAGGCCTGTCCCAGGTTGTCCTTTTCTCAATGTGATCCACAAAATACACCCGTCCATTTTGATCCACTCTTTGTTCCCACCTTTAAAGACAAAACAAATAACATAAAACTGATCCGGATGGATTTAATCTTTTAAGAGACTAAAACTTATTAGAATCACAACAACAAACTTAGAGCACATTGGGCTGCCTTATGTATGAATGTGTCATACAAACAAATTTGCTTTGCCTTGCCTAAAGACTTATAGGACTTATGCAGTAAATATTTCTAAAGCTGCACTATTATCTGCCTCTTTATAAGCACAAGGGTGAGGGGTTATGTATCCAAATGCATGATGAGTTGCTCTTTACCCTGGTGGCAAGGGACCATTGTTAACAGGAGTGATTCTGGGAGTTGCTGTTGCCGAGGTAGCAGCGCCTGGTTTGGGGCCGCTTGCCGTCTGTGAGGAAACTGCTGTTGCTGCTCCTGCACCCGATTCATCCGGCTGGTCTGAACAACCACTTGCTGATGCCTGAGAGGAGCCATCAGAGGCTGGGGCTTCACTCAGCTCACTAGGGGAAGAACTACTGGAAGATGCTATGGAAAGGAGTCAAGGCAAGGGCAGAGAAGAGAACAGTTGAGTCTGAATAAATCAGTAGAACTGTACTCGATCTGCAGTTAGTAAACATATCCAGACGAGGAGGTTGAAAGTACAATATGTGGCTGCCATACTCGTCAACTTAAATATAAGCAACTGTGAAATGTTTTCATGTTTCCCCTACTTGGTGAGGCAGCAGGTCTGTGTGGCATTGGAGGAGGAGGTCTGGCAGGCCTAGGAGGGCGTGAGGAGGTGGAACCTCCAGGAGATGGGGAGGGAGAACCTGTACCATTGACAGTATGACCATTGGGTACAATGACCCAATCATCTGAGTCACTGGACGGAGATGTGTCCCTGCTCGATCTAAAAGTAGCAAAATACTAATTAAGCTTTTTTCAAAACTTGCATAGAAATGTTAAAATGTAAGTCTTTCCTTTGCAAATGCACTGATATAAGTTTTACAATACCTGTTGCATGTCTCGCCTCTTTGTCTTGCATTTCCATTTGGAAGAGCAGCTGGTATGACGAAAAAAAATGTGACATGATTTATAAGAATGTCAATTAATGCCCAGTGCTACTGCAACCAGAATATAAGAGAAAGGTTTACTTTGTCACTTAGTTCATTATGAGGTAAATGTAAATAAACTCAACAGTTAACAGACATTTTATTTTAATGGAACATCTGGTATTATTTATAAAGCAAAATACTGCACGTTTCACAACAACCCTATGTATAAAAGTTGCACTAAGCAGAACAGTTTACAGTTGAATAACTTAATCATAGTGCACTCTGGTGGCTAAAGTCTATAATGGCAACACGATCTGAACCTACTGGATACACTGTATGCAAGAGGTTCTCAAACTTTTTGAGAAACAAAAAGCGGGGACTGTGTGGTTAATTGTGTGATATATCAAATGGGTCATCCTGCAGCCATCCTCTAAATGTAAGGCTTGAAAACTGTCAATCCCCCTTATTTATGAAGATTCTAAGTGCTTTTTGGTGGATTCTGTTGACCACTGTGACAAGGCACCTAAATGCCCCAAATCAGCTTCTTTCACTGATATAATGTCCAATTTGGATATTTAAAATAGAGCCCATAATAAATTTGTTTCTGGACACCCAATGATAAAAAAATTCTAAATGATAGGCATGGAAACTATCAGAAACATCATAAATAAGGAGAATAAAGTGGTTTTTGGTGGATTCGGTTTACAACTAGGACAAATGACCTACATGCCCAAAATGAGCTTCGCTCGCCAAGATGATGCCAAATTCCGATTTTTAATATGGCATGAGTAAGAACTTTGTTGTTTACGTGTGAATGCATTATATATTAACGTCTTAATTTCACAGATTAATCTCTTTGCATTAACATGCTAATTTTGACAGCCGTAATAAAAATCCCAAATTCATTTGACCTATGTAGGCTTTTTTAAAAATCTTTTACAATGATTTGGCGACCCCCTGAAATGATCTTGGAACCCCCATGGGGGTCGGGACCCCCAGTTTGCTGTATGTAAAAGTGACAAAGTATAAGTCACACAAGTGGGTTGGATTGGATGCAATACTATATTCTAAATAAACTGATTATCAAAGTGAGTATAGTCTTGACATTTTTTATAAATAAAATACCTCTCATTCTTACTGTATGTTTTTGTGTGCTCCCCTACCTTGTTCACTCTCTGCCAGAGCAAAGGCTTCTGAGTCAACCTGCATGCCATCCAGACAGACTGACAGATCACCTACAACATCCCGGGAGTCTCTCTCAGAGCACAGGTGCAGTGTCTGCACTACCTCACACACTTAGGAGGGGACAAAATTCAACATTAAGCAAATGCAAAGAGTTATAAGAGGAGAAAACTCATGACAGAAACACACATTTAGAAAAAAATCCAAAATAGATATAATAAACAATGCCTATTAAAGTACACACTTTTACTAGTGAGCCATTTAGGATTCAAATGAACAAATTCTGAGAAAGCATCTCCTGAAGAGCACGTGATTTTCTAATAGAGAATTTTGTTACTGTTTCAGCCCTGCGAATAGCGTGGCTTCAAACATGCTAGCGTCGGCCATTCTGTGAGCTCAAGGCACTCAGTCACATGGGGTGCAATTAGTCCTATGGCCTCAAATTCTTGTTCCGTGCTGGCAAATTAGCTGCTGTGACAGAAGTTAGCTGAGATTTTGTGGTCACATGTTTAGTGAATGTTCACCAGCTCTGAGAGAAGCCACTGTATGAGTTATACACCCACATCAAGCACAAGGAAGTCAAAAGTTTGAGAGATGCCCGAAAAAGAAAGCCAGTGAACAATATGCATGTCAGCTGTTAATCTTATCAGAGCTCAATAAAATGTTCCCGTAATAAACACTGGCAGATATGCACTCTTACATAACAAGTGAGTGTAGTGTCTCAAGAGTTTGTAGCGTTTGCTAAATATGACATGCTGCCACTAGACACACTAATACAAGATTAATACTGACAATAAGATAATGAGATGTGACTTATTGTCACAAAGCAAATAAATATGTAGTGCACTGGAAGGTCTGTCTTGACAACTTACAATAACCAGAATTCCAAGAAATAGGATAGTATGAACTCACATTTTAGGTCATTATCCTTAAGAGCCTTGCTAATCTCCAGAGTGGCTATCCCCAACAGGATGTCTGCCTTCAGTGTCTGATGACTCCAGACTCGAAAGATCAGCTTGCTGACTGGAGTCACAATTCTGTAAAATTGTGAGAACACTACATTGAAAACCTACAGAGAAAAGGGTCAGGATGCACTAACAGAAAGTTTGTGTGAGAAACATGGATCAATGACCTTTAATATTTAATGTTTTTCTGCATTCTATTTTCTTATGTAGAGAGATAGACTGACTTTATAGGTCTATGATGTTTGGAAAAACTGCAACTAAATCATTTTTGGTTATGACTGAAACAAATTGTTAACAGATTATATTATTTGATTAGATTGGATGGATACTTTATTCATCACCAAGTGGAAATTAAAAATCCATAGGATACATAGTGATCAAAAAAGTGATGAAACGAGAAAAGACTTTTTAAGAATTCAAAAATGATCAACAAAAAAAGAAAGGCTGCACCTAATGGCGACACTTGTACAATCTGTAATGACATCACTTCTGTGCTTGGTGTGGTAAAAAAAAAAAGGAAGAGAAATTTAAAATATACATTCAAAAAGAACTCTTTTTAAATCAAGCTTTGCTTTGAAAATGCATCATTACTGCAGAGCGCCGTGTACCTGTCAAATGATGTCAAAATTATTAGGTCATTATTGCATGTGTGATATTCACACTGTTATCCTGTAATGGATAGGCAACCGGTTACAGTATTAGTTATTTGTGAATACATGATTCAGCAGTGCTGAGTTTAAGTATACTGAGATTTATTAATCCTATAAGTCACATGTATGAAACTCCCTATTGATGTAGGAAACACAATTTTACGATCAGGTGCCTGTATTTCAGGGGATGAACTATGCTTCTATATCTCAAAGCTGTAAACTTTAAAACATTGTTTTAACTATAAAGCAGCAAGTGTGAAGTACACTGACTTTATGAGCTCATTTACTATTTTGATTCAATGTGATGTATAAACTTTAAGCATTTAACTAATTAGTTTAATTATAAATAAGATTATAATATGTCCAATCTATTCTGAATCCAATTCAAGTCAATATGTTTACTATCGAGTGCCATCATCTTATATTTTAGCCAATATGTAAACCAGCTTCCTCTTTTATGACAATTAACAACTGTACTCACACAGTGAGAGGCTGCTTCCATTTGGGACTGTGTGTGTTGTTGCACTTTTCAGTTCTCTTTGACTGACCATCCACAGCTACCTCAACATATGGACTAGGACCAAACCAGTTTTTTTTGTTTTCCTTCAGCTTGGCTGAAAGCACTGGAAAAAAGAGAGAGAAAATAAAAAAAATAAAAAAACCAAAAAGAGAGAGAGTGAGAGACACCCCAGTAACCACAATTACATCTCAACAAGTTTTCTTTGTCGTAGATTTGATTTCCTCAGCTGCTACTTCCTGTGAACTCTCAACACTGACATCAATGTTGATATCAGCTTTGTTACTGAACTCGTTTTGTTTTTTACAACAGGGACTAGATCTGTCATGATAATGATGTTACTAAGTACTTGAACAACAGAAGTCACTAGTACAGCCAGTTATAAGACATGTGCACCATGGCAAAGCATTTTTTCAGCGACAAAGAAATAAAACATGTTATTTTGTCCTGTTTTTTTTATGTTTAATAGTTATTGTTATTTTAGCTGTGTGGTTTGAATTCATTTATCACCAAAACCATTTAGTGACATTTGTCATGTTCCTCTCCTCTGGTGACCTTGTCTCATGTTGTGTTTTCTTCTTGGGTGATATTGTTCAGGCCTGATTATAGAGAACCGATAAAAAAAAAAAACCCACTGCAGGAATCATTGCTAAAAGTCTCTGTTCCTTCCACACTACCACACCAGTTTGTTAATAACTATTGGTTTAGCTCTTCCATTACATTTCCTTAAGTTTTTTTGTGATGGGACTAGTAGACCTTTGTTCTGATGTTGATTTAGGGTAAATGACGGACACAAGATCCTGTGGCTCTTTGCAGACTGATCTGAATGTTGTTGTTGATCATCATCAGTTTTTGGTTATTTGGTAATGCTTTGGTTACCGTTATATTATGTTGCACTTTTTTTAAACAACCTGCTGTACCTGCTTGCCATTTTCTAATTTATGTTTTATCCCATCTAAAGGGAATTAGGTGAGATCCACCTGAGCTAAACAAGAATATCTGTATAATCTTCCAATATTTTTCAAATATTTGAATATTCTTTGTAAATTCTTATGGTATCAAAATCAGTTAAAACAACATTTAGGACAAGGCTCACATGAATTCATCAATCTGTAAGTTTCTAAACTGAGGTCAAGAAATACAAGACAATAAAGCCTTAATAAGCTGTCACAACACTTTCCTATTTACATTAATGTGGTCGTTAATAGATAGGGAGAAAAATTACCTGTGACTTGCAATTGGGCCTTCATGGTTCATCCATAACACTTGATCCTAGTTTGCCACAAACAGTCAACCTGCAACCATTGACATCAGATGTCAACAAAGGACACTCCATGCATGTAACCTATTTCGTTATTAGGCTGTAACAGTCAATGGAAGATGTAACCTGACTTTCCAAACAATGGCCAATAAGGTTTCAAGAAACAATCTAATAAAACAGTCTTACTTGTGGTATTCGGTATCTGGCGGCATCAATCATTACTGACTTAGAAATATAGCTTTCATATCTTACGATAAATTAAGCGAAATGTATATTTTAGACTAATTTAGCCTTTTATACACACTTTTTACACAACAGTAACTCGGGTATCTATACAAATTTAGTTGGCAATATCACTAACTTTTTTTGCGCTGTCCAACTCGTCTTGCCGCATATATTTTTGACACCTTAATGATGATGTCTGCTTCACGGAGAATGTGTCGTTGACATAATTTTAGTACCTAATCCTTCAGAGCATCACGTTACCCAGTGACTTGGTTTAATCTTGGCTATTTCTAGAACCAGTCGAGCACCTTATAAAAGAAAACCCCATAATCAATTTGTCTTATCGTCTCCTACTCAATCTACCTCCCTTGACAATACATAAGTTGGATTCTACAAAACCGAAAAAGATTTTCACTGCGTCAGATACGATTACAAAGTTAATGCGGCGACTTGGAGCATGATGGCAGTACGTAGCTAAGTAGCTTTATCTGTCATAATAGCGAGTGTTAGCCAGCGGGAAATTTGTTGTCTAGACCACCTAAAATGCTAGGGTTTTACTTAACATTTTATATGCCTTTCCATTGTCAAGACAGGACACTGATCAAAAAGAAAACGTCTTGTTATTACTAGTAATAGCTGATGTGTTCCACCACCTGGGGCAACTTTGCTTGCCGACGTTGAGAATAACAACGAGTCTGAGCTAACATGAGTGTTAGTCTTACGCTAACACCCGGCCCTGGCGGCAACTTCGATCGTTCAGTGGACACCTGTCATTCAAGACAAGACTGAATAACCATACCTGACAAATACAGACGGTGAAATGCCACGGGGATTTCAGTTTCAGCAATGTCTAGATTGTTGACAGTTACTATTCAGCCATAAGCACGAACTTGTGTTCCGCTAGCTAAAACAGGCACTGTACTTCCGGTACATACTTTTCGAAATAAAACATAACGGTAGTTTGACACCCAACGTAATATCCATTTGGGTATAACATCTATTTGAAATGTTTATAACAATACGAGTATACATCAAAAGATTGACTTGATTCCGTTATTACAAATAAGGTATTCAAAATAGTATTTTGTAATAACACTGTCCAAAACCTACCTGCAAATTATTGCTCTACAGTCTCTTCCAAAGGCAAAATATGAGACAAGAGACGCATTATAAAACAAGTATAAACATATATATATAAGTCAATATTAAACAGCAGAATTTCATCAGTATTAGGTATTTATTCCGTAAACATTTAGTAGTAAATGTTGCTCCTAGTTCTTGCACACTTTATTTTGAATGTTTTGACGATTAGGTCGATGATGTCATCATGATACAATTTTATTTTCATCAATAAATATATAGATACAAATAATTTTTTGGTGGACTTTTAGAGTACTAGCTGTCCAAATACACTGTTAATGTCTAAATTCAGATTTATTGATAGATTACGCTAATGACTCTTATGATGGTGCCATTTGAGGGCACGCCCACATCTGACATCCTCGCGCTTGCCTTGGTCTCGTGATGAAGGCTATGTCGACGCTGCTTGCCAACTTATGAATTCATGTGATGAACAGCATGTTTATTCGTTGAATGGTTTCGGTAATTTGCGATATAATCACGACAGTTGTTGAATCAAGATGTTGTCTCGTCTTTTGAAGGAGCACCAAGCGAAGCAAAATGAGCGGAAGGACCTGCAGGGTGGGTCAGGACTAATAGCTGGATAGCCATGGTGCTAAAAACAAAGCTAAGACATATGAGGCCGCTGTAGTCTTGACACCCTGACTCAAGTTGATTTCTCATGTTTCTGCCACAGAGAGACGCAGACGTGAAGCGATTGCTGCAGCCACCTGCCTCACAGAAGCCCTGGTAGATCATCTCAACGTTGGGTATGAAAAGTTATCTGTTTACAAGAGATTGTCTGTTCATAGTCAAAGAGTATTTAAAAGCGGATGGTTTGTCTTTCATTCACTTAATTGCATAATAGCCGTACGTACAGCACCAGTCAAAAGTTTGAACACACCTATTTTATTTAATGGGAAAGTGTGT
>JAOXYM010000003.1:17111053-17121053 GCA_028567055.1 Leptatherina wallacei | reverse complement strand
CAAAGGAAAGCTCACCTGTTTCCTGTGCAATCCTCCAGGCTGCAGGTGGCGACACTGAGCACACAGCGTTGGTGGTAAAACGTCTCCCACAACAAATTTATTTGATTATTAACTTCACTGACTGAGAACAATCTGGAAAATAGGTTACAAAAGTATATACATATGTAAAGTACTGTGTTAGTTATATAGAAACCTAAATACAGCTTGGCTTAAAAACCCAGAAAAATGTACTTTCATAAATGGAAAGGTTTTAAAATTGTCTAAGTTCACCACAAAAAAGCCAGGAGTCAAACTCTTTCATTCAATTAGAGCCATAGCCACTACAATTTTAAGTACAAACACATTAAACAACTTCAACTTAACATTGGATCACATTCTGCTTTTCTTCAGCTTCTAAGAACCAGTTTCAGATGAGTAAAAATATCAAATATAACTAACCTGACAGCCCCATCACTGCAGGACAAAGCCAGAAGGACAGAGTCGGTCTTTTCCTCCACCAGTTCGATGGACAGATACCTGAAAACACATAAACATATAGTTGGTAAAACTTGACGGGGGGTAGATCTAAAGGAAATTAAGAGATGAATTTAGAATAGAAAATGAGGAGGCATTAGGTAGGGGTAATGTAGAAATCTCTATGAAATTCACTTTGCATAAATGGGGAAAATCAACAGAAATATTAAGGTAGTTCCCAAATATTAGCCTAATGTGAGTAATAATGGATGATTTCTGGGGTCAGTGTATCAGTTTGTCCTCAATTCTATTGAAAGACCTAAAGAATTTTTGAAATCCAAGCATGGACAGAAATAGAGGTGCTGACACATGGTTTGCCAGAGTAATTGCTTATGTTTGGACCATATGTTGGCCTAAATATTATTGCAATGAGCATTATTGTTGACATGTTAAGACCAGTCTTTTCAAATGATAAACTAGCTTAAAACATCTTAATCACTACAAGAGAAGCAAAGTTTAACTTCTGTAGAATATTTGTTAGGTATTATGTCAGCCAATCACAAAACTGATCTAGAACCCTTCATTTGTCAGACTAGACTTTATTCTTTAACAACTATGGGGATATGTATAGACTACTCACAAAAAGTTAGGGAAAAGTTATATATTAGGTGTCGTCTTGGTCTGATGATGTCTAAATGTGACATGCTGAAGAGGACTGATTGAATTCAAGTTGGCATTTAACCAGAACATTTAGTTGTCGATTCATGGTTCAGACACATCTTTAGTTTAGTTTGTTGTTGTTGTGGTTAATCACATTGCTAGTGTTGTGCAATAAACACTTAAACTTTAAAAAGCTGTACATATGCATTCAAAAGTTCAGGAAAAGTCTAATTAAGTTCCCCAGTAAAGGTTAAGGTCCATTTTGAGGTGATTCTGGCCTCATACAAAAAGCTGAATATCCCTAGTTTTTTCTGACTGTAAGATTTTTAAAATCCCACATGACCTGCTTTGGCGCAAAGAATCATCATGTTAAATAATTGTGATTCCAATATTGACCAAAAATAATTGTGATAAGATTTTTTCCATAATCGAGAAGCACAATTTTAACATCATCAGACATCGATGACACCTAACTCATGACAAGTTATTGAGACATAGACATTTTATGTTGTGTTATACCCACCACTGTTGTTAGCTTTTGTTTTAGTAAATAGTTTGAAATGAATGACCTACCATTACAATGTTACTTAAATGTCCCACATTTATGATATAACATCAGTAGAGGATAAACTTTTTTACATGTTCCATGAATGTTACCTGAAAGTTGAATATCGTTAACTGTTCATGAGTACTGTATACATCTGACTATGTTTACGAGTGAATGTTTAATCAAAGGACTGTGTTGCAGGTGTATTTTTGTGCAGAAAGAAAGTTTTAGCCTTTGAGCTTCAACCATGGCTGGTCGGAGTGTTCTTTGCATCAAACCAAATGTGGACACAGTTGAAATATTAAATTGACTCAGTTAAATGTTTTTCTGTGTAGTCCAGACTGTGAGATATACTAAGTTAATTATTAATATCATTCTTGAGTAATTTAAAAAATTTGTGTATAGTTTTTGTTTGTTTGTTTTTCTTATTTCAATACATTTTATTAGGTGGATGTCTTCGAAAATGAAAGTACAGACTTTTATTAAGCAGTCTGAAGAGGGGTGCTTGAAGCTTCAGGAGTCTTTTGTTTTTGTTTTGTTATTCTGTTATTGTAAAAAATATACTTAAAAATTTCAATCTTTTAATGTCAACCAAACAATATTTATGGTTATTCTAAGTCATGCATTGTCATTAATGAGCATTTCAATTTGCTGGTATCTTTCATACACCACACCCCTGTTTTGTTTTGGGGTTTTTAGTTTTTTCATTTGTTTGTTTATTTGTTTTTTACAAGACAGGTTGAGAGACAGTTCTTTTGCATCTCTTGTCTAGAATGTGATTTGCTTTGGAGTAGATCAGGTCTTCAGAAGTTGCTGTGGCAATATACCTTGGTAAAAAAAAACTAACCATCTCTATGATGCTGAAAACCAACAGTTTCTCCTAATCTGCTTTGTAGTACAGGCCCAGTGTTTCTTTACCAGATGTTGACAGCTGGTGTAAAGTTGCTGCTTGGTCACATTGTTTGGGTGGCATTCTCATCCTCTTCTTCTACTATCTGCATATTAACAATTTTAAAATCTCCTTTTCTGAGGCAAACAAGAATATAGTATATGCTTATAAGTATATGCTCTTAATTCGATCTTTTGCTTGAGCTGCTTGAGTCTTTCTATGAAAATACTTGCAACATTTTCTGTCTCACAGGTATGCTCACCAATTCAACCTCAACAAACCTCCCTCAGATATTATTTTGCAGGGTTACATTGCTTGTACATAGGTACCATTGTTCAAACAGATTTTAGTAAATCTGTATCCCGTGGGTTTCAGATCCATGACTTTTGTTTCTGAGCCAATAAAATAAAGCAATCCATTCCTGATTGGATAGAATTGGCTTAATGTGCAACACAAGCTGAAATAGCACATTGCAGTTGTTTTAATTGTGA
Source organism: Leptatherina wallacei (assembly GCA_028567055.1). NCBI lineage: Eukaryota > Metazoa > Chordata > Actinopteri > Atheriniformes > Atherinidae > Leptatherina > Leptatherina wallacei. Next base: position 17,118,013 of record JAOXYM010000003.1, on the reverse strand, counting down.
AAGATGTGAGGAAACAAAGACCATCAGCTTAAAGAATGAGAGAGGGATGAAAAGACCGTTGTGTAGTTCCTTTATAAAAAAAGATTATGGCCAACAGGCTTTCATGATATGGTAAGGTTTTTAGTTGCCATCTTTCCAGTACCAAGACACCAGGCTGTCAAAATACAAACTAGCCCTTGCACAACACACAATACACATTGAATTATTTTCATGCATTATAAATTCTGCAAAGCTCATTGTTGTCTCCTCTTTTACCCAAGTGTCGCCCAGGCGTATGTAAACCAGCGCAAACTGGACCATGAGGTGAAGACTCTCCAAGTGCAGGCGAGCCAGTTTTCCAAACAAACCGCTCAGTGGATCAGTATGGTGGAGGGTTTCAACCAAGCCCTAAAGGTAGTCTACACCGTATGAAAAAGAGGACCAAAGTCTTGGAGTGGAAACTTACTATTTGGTTTTTAAATGAGGAATATCTGAAGTGATTTGTGATTATACAGCTTTACATCTCATTGGTTTTCTACTCCTTGTGTAATAAATATAGACAGATTGTCTCTCTAGATAATATCCAGTCTCTGAGTATCTGAGTATTTTAGATATGTGATGAAAGCAAATTTTAAATGAGTTTCGATCCTTACACACCCACAGCTCACATCATCTTCACATTGTCATTTAGGGGAAAATAATCAAGTAATCTTGTTATAAAGCATTGTAAATTACTTGGCATGTTATAATGAACTGTAACCTTTTTTTCTACGAAGAAATTTTGAGAAATGTCTTCATTATCAGAAAAATCAAAAAAAGCATAAAAATGTTAACAGCTAAAAAGAATGCCTTGTTAGAGTGTTAGCACGTGCAGGGAAGATTTCAGGTTTCCACATCACACTTATGTAAGACTCATACTAGATCATCACTGCCTTCAAAAACTGATTTCAATGTCACCAGATCATGCTTGTATGAACATGTCTCAGGTGAGAACTTGGTGTGATTGAAGAAAAACTTTCTCTCTTCTGCAGATAAATGCAAATTTCCTGCTGCTCTAATGATCAGTTATTTTAAGAGCGGTGCGAGGTGACAGCTACGGACTTTTTTTTTCTTATTCCTCTCTTCTTAACAGGAAATTGGGGATGTGGAGAACTGGGCCCGCAGTATTGAGATGGACATGAGGACGATCGCCACAGCTCTGGAGTATGTACACAAGGGTCAGCTTCAGTCCAGTGTCTCATAAAAGTCACATCATGTGTGTTAGATATTTACAGCTGGAATGGAAAAGCAATCCAGCCCAGTTGAACTGTATTTGCAAAGAAATGACTTTGCTCCTCTGGGTGCCCTTCGAAGTGGACCAAGACTGACATTTTGCTCAGGTCAACATCAGCAGTCTGTTCAACAGTAAAACAGTACCAGCAAGAGTGAGTTCACAATAGTGTTGGAGATTCATCAGTACAAGGTCTGGCACAAGGTGTTCTTAATGTAAAGTTATTAGTTATTGAACAGAGGAAGAAGCTTAAGTGTTGCATGTAAAGACTTGTTATAGATTTAAGAGGTCGCCAGAATATTTTTTACCTGTCCTCTTGTATGAACTATTTCTTTAAAAGCCTTTGATGGGACAGCTTTGTTTTCAGGACTTCATACCAAATTACGCTTGTCTGTTTATGTATGTATTACAAGACTGTACTTTTTCTGTTGTTTCCATGTAGTGATGGAATCTTGTTTTTAATAAACATAAAAGAAAAAACTGCATCGTGTTTTTCCCTTCCTAAACCAAGTTATGACCAATTAGAATATTATAGAAACTTAAATTGCAAAATATGACAAAACAAATTACACACAAGGATCCTAATTTGAAACGGAGAAACTGGAGATGGATTGTCTTTTAATACCCTTTAGAAATATTCAGGCAGAAACTAAATATCAATTACATCATGAAGAGCTGTGGTGTATATTGTTGAATACAGTCTTTAAGTTGGAAATGATATCTACATATAAATATGAATAAATGCTAAAAACCATAAGGTGCTATGGCTGATGGCTTTAATGTGCCTGTGACAAAAATAAGAGGCCTGAAAGAGTCCTAAGTACAAGCACAAAGTCTTGCAACAAAACAGCGTGAGCAGCTAAGTACAATTTATGACGTGAATGGAATTTATGTCACGATGGTTGTGGTTGCAGAGTTTTCTCACATTAATACAGGCATGTTTGATAACCACCTTAGATCTGCTACACATGCGATAGACTTGTTGCTTTTGTTTAAATCTGGTAATACGTACTGTATTAGTCTGTGACAACATTTTGACTGACATATATCAGGATCAAATTTATGATTACATTTTTTAATAGAATTGAGGCTGCTATTATGAAACAAATCTTGGCAAATGGTTTAGACATCTAAATGCATTTTTGTTGAGCCAAATGACTTGTGTCAATACAACCACAACCAGTTGAGCTTGTTTTATTTGAGCTGTATAACTAATATTCTTAGTCAAAACACAGAGTACCATCTGAGACTTCATGAACAACTTCATGAACACAAGGCTTTTTGCATGTAGGATTATCATAACTTTGTATTAACACTCTGAAAGCATAAAGTACTTATGACTGTATACCATGAGAACCACCAGACTAAATAATCCAGACACTGTTGGGTGTTTGGTTTTTTTTAAAAGAAAAAGAAAAAAACAACTGAAATCCAAGTGTACTCTATAGAAAAAAGAAATTCTTTTGGATTTTCGATCACTTTTTGTTCCTTCAACAAACACACTAGATGGTTATGGAATAGGGATTACTAGTATACTTGTCTTAAAGGATAAACCACGGGGATAAAGCTTCTCTTTGACCAGCCTCTCTGAGACAGAAGTGTAACCAGAAAGGGAAAGGCAAGAGGACGGATAACTTGTGGCGATCCATCACTTTTCTAAAAGAGAAAAAGGTAGGATGATAAAGTCTTCTTATTAGCATTTTTCTCAGCATTAATTTACTCCAGTAATTAATAAGATATTTGGCTTTCATGCATGTGGTGGACATGATGTATTTATTTAACTCATTAATCCTACCAATATTCTAAGATATTTATTTCTTTAAGTTGAAGTAAATTATTAATGTTTTCTTATTGAAACAAATTATTTGATTTCTGTACATTTTTCTGAAATCTGACACATTCATCAGGTACAGGTTAAAAGTTGTCTGTCTTCAAATGTTTTACAAAGCTGAAAAAACTAAATAAAACAAGCTGTCACCATAAATGTTCAAATTCATTTTGATTTTACTATAACTGGTTTAATTTCCAGCTTTCTGGGAATAATGGCAGTAAATTAGGCCTTGAAACCTTTAAAATGAATGCAAACAATTTTTGTTGTTTACTTCTACACTTTTGAATAGTTTTGAATAGTCTCTGCCTCAAATTTATTAATTAATAAAAAAGAACTTAAAAAACCCCTACCAACAGCAAAAGTGCTGTACATTATGTTGCCATGACATGGCAACCACGAGTGAAGGGCAAGTTACAATAAAAAAACAGGTTTGTCAGAAGACCATCTTCCTATAGTAGAAAAGAAAGGAAAAGATTGCATGAAAGACGAATATTATCTCCACACTTATCCAACAACCAGCTGATATGAAATGAACTGGACTAGAGAGTGACAGCCATTTACAGACAACTGTACAGTATGTGCACAGATTTCTCGAACTTCTGAAAAAAGTAAGTTTGCTTTTAAATTACTATAATTTACAATTATTTTCATATGTTAGTTTACTGATCAACATTTGGGTCATTTGCAGGACAAATTGCAATTGAAAAGTGAAAACTGGGAAATATTGAAGTTTTGGAACTGTTGATAGGTAGAATTAAGGAAAAATTCAAGTGCGTTTCTTAGCGTTTTTCTTTTATTGCTTGATTTAGTTATTTTTGGTACATAAGAGGTTTTTTGTTTTTTTTGTTTTGTTTCTTTTACTAATAATCACTGAAAACTAATTGGCTTTCATCTGTGATCAGTTTAAGCAGCTCTGTCACAGGTATTAAAATTATACCTCAAAACAATGTCATTCCCCCTGCTAGGGTCCAGCTGCCTCTCAAATGCCTTTCTTTCTTCCCTAAGAGTATTATCCAAAGATTTCTCACATGCCCAAAGCAGCAAAAACTGTTCTGCATTACAAGCACCTCTTACCGAGGTCCTTGGTGAACAAAGTCATTGTTTTCAGTGGTTGTCAGGAATGTTTTACAGAACACTGCCTCAATAAAACAACACGTTATGAAACAGAGTAAGGTTTGTAGTTATGGGAGATTCCTAAAATTAATTAGTGTCATTCCATTTCCTGAAAGCTTGATTTGGCTTTTGTACAGCATGTTTTTCCAGCAAGCTGACCAAAAACAGACTTCCGAAGGCATCCTGGATACACAGTTTATCTATGATCTTTTAGGGTAAGAAATACAAATGATTAATAATTACAACTTAGCCCTCAAAGCAAATTCCTGAAGCTCACTTGTTGCACATCTGCTGCCTCTTTTCTTTTAGGGAAAATGCCTGGTCGTACATCGCCGCTGCATTTGTGGTATTGTGGATTCTCGGGTGGCTGTACAGAGATAACCTGGAGATTGAGAACGTCAATGACAAATATGTCTTTGTGACTGGCTGTGACACAGGCTTTGGTAACCTTCTGTGTAAAAAGCTCGACCGTAGAGGTTTTCGTGTGCTAGCTGGCTGTCTCACCGAGAAGGGAGCAGATGATCTGAAGAGAGTGGCGGGGCCTTATTTAAAGACTGTTCTATTGGATGTGACCAGTCAGGACAGTATCCAGAATGCGATGGAGTGGACCAAGAAGGAGGTTGGTGAGAAAGGTGAGAGATGATAAAGATTAGTTAAACATAGGACAACCCTGTTAATCATATCTAACACATCTCATATCTTCTTTTCTGTTTTTTCTTGTATTTTCCTTGTAGGACTTTGGGGTATTGTGAATAATGCTGGACGCTCATTGCCTATGGGCCCTTCTGAGTGGATGAAAGTGGAAGATTTCCACAGCACACTGAAAGTAAACATGAATGGAGTGATCGGCATGACGATGACCTTCTTGCCTCTCATCAAAAAGGCTCGTGGCCGTATTGTAAATGTAGCATCAGTGCTGGGGAGGGTGGCTGCAAACGGTGGTGGATACTGCATCTCTAAGTTTGCAGTGGAGTCTTTTTCTGACTGCCTCAGGTGAGCTTCAAGAATACTAATCAGATCATAGAGGAGGTTTCTGTGACAGCAGTGCTTGAATATCCTGAGAGCAATTCTCTTCTTTACTCTGTTACATCCTTTAGATCTACTTTAACAAACCCATTTTATGATTAGAAGGACATGCAGTCTAAAGTCATATTATTTACAATCTAATAATGGAAAATGGTTTAGAGATTTGTGTCATATTGCATTATCAGTAAAGTAGGAAAGAATAACCCAGTAATAAAATGGATTTTATTCAACAAATTGCGCCAATGCACAAACCTCTTGGCCTCTGCAGCTGCCTCACTGACATATGTTGCCTATTAGAGGAAACAAGGGAGACTATTTTTTTCCTCCATGCTTTACAAAAGCCAATATTTTCTCTTTTTTTCCACTGTTTGTGTTTTTATTTAATTACAATCAAAAAGTTAAAACCAAAGTTTAGCAGCTAGTGTCAGAAAGCTAAGTTTTCACGACTTAACTCATAGTCAGTCATTCATTCTGTAGTTATCAACATATTATAAACAATTTTCCTGAACATATTGAAGTTGCCACATTGGAAGGTATTCACCCTCCCCAAAAAGGACTGCCCTCTTTGGGCTTTGATCCATCTGGAAGGCGTTCTTGTTCTCTGACCACCTGATGAATTTTACTCATGAGTCAGAGGAACTTGTTACAATCAAGCAGCTCAGCAGTTATTTCTTTTAAGGACTTATAGCCAAACTGTAAACTGCATATGTTTATTATTCAAAAATAAAGTTATCAAATCCAGTTAATAAACCCAATTTAAAGCTGACTTGTTATAAAGTGATGTTGTTGGCATGGAATGTTACCAAATATAGAGTGGTATAGTGTACATGAAATCTCTGTTCTCAGGAGAGATATCAGCTACTTTGGAATCAATGTGTGCATCATTGAGCCGGGGTTTTTCAAGACAGCCGTAACCAGCCTTGAACCCATCGAGAGGGAGCTGCATCGTCTGTGGAACCAGCTCACTCCTGAAGTAAAAGCCAGCTATGGAGACAAGTACCTGGAGAAGTGTAAGTTCAATAGATATTATTATCATTTCAGTGCAATTAAATCCTTCTTGAGGATAAATATTATGTGAAATGGAATTAAAACCAGTTCTACTCTTCCAGTCAAAACTTTGGACACAGTTACCCATGAGGTTTAATGGGTTAGTGTGTCCAATTTTTCATGGCTCTCACTTTGAGTGTTTACTGTTATTTGATAAAAAAAAAAAATCTCTTCCACTGCAACAAATTATGGTTATTTTGCATAAAAAGTAACAGATTTTTAAATCATGTAAAAATAATAACAATGAATTAATTTGTTCAATATGTATTTGTTATATGTGATTCTTCTGTACAGACATCAGTGTCCAGCGTTTGATCATGAATGCTGTCTGCGACTCTGATCTCACCAAGGTGACCAGCTGTATGGAGCACGCTCTGACTTCTGCCTACCCTCGCACTCGATACAGCGCTGGCTGGGATGCCAAGCTTATCTGGATCCCCCTCTCATACATGCCTTCCTTTGTAGTTGATATTGGACTGAAGCTGGTCCTGCCACGTCCTTCAAAGAGTGTGTAACTTCTGATGACTTTGAAGAAATGTCTTCAAAGTTATTGGCCTTTTTATGTCATTTAGACTCATTTGATACCCATAATCCTTATCAACACAAACCATGCAATGATCTGACATTGCTGTTATTATATATATATATATATATATATATATATATATATATATATATATAGATATATATATAT
>JAOXYM010000003.1:17070518-17081266 GCA_028567055.1 Leptatherina wallacei | reverse complement strand
AGAAAGAAAGAAAGAAAGAAAGAAAGAAAGAAAGAAAGAAAGAAAGAAAGAAAGAAAGAAAGAAAGAAAGAAAGCATGGCTCTGCATATGGTATAGGTGCATCTGTTGACTGTGTCAGACGTCATAGTTTGCAGTAAAGTGTGCGACAATGTGTGGTCAAATGTTACAATTTCCATCAGTATCCCAAATGTTGAACATTCATTTTCAGTTTATGGCTACATAAGAATTTTGGTGCCTCTTAAAGGTTTCCTTGCAGGGACAGTTTGATACATTAAAAATGCAAAACATGTGATAATGATGCGGATAAAGAATCAGAAAAGTAGTTGTATATAGGAACATGAGGAAAATAATGAGCCATCACATAAAGTTTGAGAAGGTTTATTTGACTCGCAAACATGCAAATACGGCTAAATGTGGTCTCTGCTTTTTCAGGATGCAACCCAGAATACTCTTGTACTTATTACAAGATCTGAAAAAAATTAAAAGTAAAATTCAAATAAACATCAACATTCTTGCATTCCTGTACAACGAAGGATTTCATGTCTTGCTCTGTTACATATCTTTCATACTGACCGAGTTCATCCAGTCAATGTAGGCAGACACACGAGTGAAGACGGTGGGCTTCTTGGGAGCGTTGCATCCCATTCCAGATACAAAGCTGGCAATACCATGCACATAGTATTTGCCATTAACCTGGCAGTTCAGAGGGCCACCAGAGTCACCCTAGGAGATGCAAGAGTGGGGTCAAATTTGAAGATTACAATTACTTTGTCTTCTTGGAACTTCTTAAGCTGTCTACCAATGGCTATTATATTGGCACTTAAATAAGAAACTTGTCATAGCAGAGGTGAGATAAACTCATATTTCTTTCTAGATATGTAGTTTCTCTTAGTTACATGAGAAGACTCACATTGCATCCAGCCTCAGCACCACCACCACCGCACACCATATTGGTCTTCACGGTGCTGCCCCACCAGCTACTGCTGGAACAGGTCTTGTGGTCTACCAGAGGAAGGTAGGCCTGCTTGAGCTGAGCAGACAGGCTACCACCAGCTATTCAAAGTGAAACGACAGGATTAGAGCAAATAAATAAATAAAAATCAGCATGACCATTGGTAGGAAGTTAAGAGAGATTCGTAACGAACTTACTGGAAGTGCGCCCCCATCCAGTGACATAGCAGAGGTTGTTGTGGGGCAGGATCTGGCCGGAAGGAGGCAGAGAGGCTAGCTGGGCGTAGGTGTTCAGGGAAGCATCAGTGGACAGTTGCAGCAGAGCAATGTCGTTACTAAGATAAAGGAGAGTCGATTTTTGACTGCCATTGCTCTGACATCATATATCATCCCAAGCATCAAATACTTTCCTCTTAGAATCAACAAATGAACATAAAACGGTCAATTCTTACCCACTAGAAAGTCTATTAGCATCCCATTGAGGATGGATATAGACACGGCTGACACCGATGATCTGCTCTCTGCCACTGTTGCTGTTGAGGTCATGTTCACCAATAACAACACGCCATGTCCTGGAGCTGCAATATTTCAATAGAACCAAAGAGAAGCACAATATTATACAGTCAATATTTAGAAATAGTTGAAAGTCAGTTTGGCCTCCTGAATTTTCATTATAAATGGCCCATGCAGAAAGCAGACCATAAATAAAATTGATGGTTTTGTTTATGTTCTGACTCATTTCTTTTGATTTGCTTTTGCCTTTCTAATCAAGTTTGTGACAGGTATAAATGAGGTTATGAGAAGTTGGTGACATTGAAATAAAGTCATTGAAATAAATCATCAGTACTAAAGTAAGACTTGGAAGGAGAAATTTGAGTCAAAGTAATCAAAAAAATGTGCTCAAATGAAACTCACACAGCTGAAGAATTCTATTTGTAAGTCTGTAGTTAATCATTATGTTACCTGTCCACACAGTGAGCAGCAGTCATAACCCAGCCTCTCTGAATCAAGCTTCCTCCGCATGTGTGGTAGTAGCTGCTGCCAGATCTGTACTGAAGAGAGATCTGAGGAGAGACAATTATATCTGAAATCTCTGGCAGGAAAAACATACAAGCTTAATTCAACTTTAATTGATCACATGACAGGTTATTTGTTTGTTTTGTTTGGGGTTCTTTTGTTTTCCAAAGAAAATAAATGCATTCAAATATAAATATAAACATGAGAGCAGATTACCTGCCAGGGCCAGGAGTTGGGTCTGGCCACCTCACCTCCAACAACTCTCTCAACTACATCCTCGATGTACCTGGGCTCGGGCTTCAGCTCAGCCAGCACTGGTTAAAAATCATAAAGACAGCAGCTTGACTATGACATAGATCCCAAACCAATCTTTTTATATGATTCAGAATTATTACCTCTGCAGAGGCAAAGGTCATGTATTCGGTGTTGATTTGTCTGTCTGTCTGTTAGCAACATAACTCAAAAAGTTGTGGATGAATTTTGATAAAATTTTCAGGAAATGACGAAAATGGAACAAGGATCAAGTGATTAGATTTTGGGGATGATCCAGATCTCTGATTTTTTTTCAAGGATTCTTCACTATGGAGAGATAGGGATCATTTTGCAATTAGAGCCTCTAACTCAGAAATAATGTTCATAATCACTGCCAATTTTTTTTTTTTTTTAAATGGCTAGGGGGAGGTGCGCTCTAGTTAACTTCTAGTTAGATGCTGGTAACAATAGTGTAATGCTTATTTGGAACTGTGCCTTCTAGTTTCTGTCTTTTTAACTGAAACGTTGATGTAAAAACATCATTGGAGCTAAACATCTAAAAATCTGGCTTGACGCTGCTGTGAGGAAACGATATCTTGGGGATCTGTCCACACCAGGAGCTGCCTCACCGATGACCACAGAGGGCATCACCACAGGAACTGCCCAGATCAGAGCAGGCCAGTGCCCACACCAAAGCCAAAGGGCTGCAGTGCAGGACCCGCGCCCATCATCCCAACCAGGGCGATCCCCGCAGCAAGAACCCTGCAGACCAAGCAGGCAGAGCTCCTGATGTGGAGGATCTCCATGAGGAAAACACTGGAGCTAAAAAGTTAAATGAAATGAATGAAAAATACTTTATTTATCCCTTTTGAGGGAAAAAAGAAGTTAAAAAGAAAGCACAGGATAAAATAGATAAATGAATAACATTAAACATAAGTAATAAGTTAGTATATAAAAATAACATTATAAAATAAGTTAAGAACAAAGACATAAAATAATAACTAAATAGATTAAATCAAAGAAAAAGAAAAATTCTGTTAAAAGTTAAGTTAAAAAGGTGGGTCTTGAGCCAATAGTAAATTATTTTCTTACCCAAAGCTGCAAGGCTTGTCAATACCAGAAACCTGAGCATGTTTGCGTTGCGTCCAAACGTCTCTGCAAAGACCCAAAGTTTCTCTCTGTCTTTTAAACTGGAATCTAACCTTAAACTGACGTGGAAAAGCATGACTGTTGTTTATCTCTGCTGACTGAAGCCAAGTATGCACCTGTGGTTGGTCTCACACACTATTATCAGTTTATCAGTCAGATAAAACATGCCTCTCACTTTGACCAGTTAAAATGCAGAAAACGTTGTCACTAGATAACATGAGTCATAGTGATTCAGAATGATACATTTATTTTGAACTGTTAGGATATGGCACAGCTGTTGTGGGCAAATGTTTATGGGAAAACATATTTTTTGTCAAGAATGTGTCTTAAAGAATAGCAGTGTTATGTCCATCTGACATCGTTACTACATTTGTCATCATATTATATAAGGATTTGTTGTGTAGTGTGAACTTGACCTAACATAATTGTACATGTACTGTAAGGTTCAAAAGTTAAAGCTATCTTGACTTGTAACAGCCCGAAAATCTGAGGTGTTTGTGTCACTACAGGCAGGCTGAATGTCCTCCTTTTTACAGTGTCCCCCCCCGATTGCTTAAGCACGATTTTGAAAACAGGGCTCGGAATTTTAAAACACTACCCACAATTAGTACAACCACACGCACAATATGCAGAACACCACGAATCCTGTGCAAAACATAACACTTGCAAAAACTATATGCACATTTATTAAAACCATTTTATGTTACCATATGAAACACACACATTTAATCAGGCTTAATTCTGTTTGAACCAGTTACACACTGCTGTGTTTAACTTTAAACACTTTTAGCAATTTTCTCTCTCGGTGATTAGATTATTGTAAGTGAAGTACACAGAGAAAGTGCAAATATACAACATGGTAAATTCACCAAACACAAAAAGATCAATGCTGCAGACTGTTGAAAATATGATTTATTTATCTTTATATAACCAAAATCAGTCAACACAATGACAACAAACCTACTGTAAAGTAAAAGAAGAAAACAAAAAGAAATCTGAATAAAATAAATGAAATACTACACTTTTCTTTGCTTAGCTGGATTTGGCCAGAGAATTACATCAACATCGCAGGCAACATCCTCACTGGCAAGACGTGGGAAGACTCATCTTGAATGATGGATCCACCCTTGCACAGCTGGATTCCCCCTTTCACCCTCACTCTTCTTCTTCTAACTTCTTCCATTTTGGTTGAAAGCAGGTGAACGCACCTGCTGTATTTTTGTAGCGCTCAAACCTGATTGGTGTGTCTACAATAAAGCAATCGTGTGTTTGCACACCTGATGTATGTTTTTAAGCAACTGGCTCATGGGTTTTGTGATTTCTCCGTCAGTGCTTGGGAATTGCAAGGAAGTGACAAGATATACTTCTGTGTCTAATGTATACAAGTGTGTGTATTGTTCTGCAAAAAGTGTGAAGCTGATTTTGTGTTTATAGTGGTGAAAATCTGGTCCAATGTTTTGCTCCTTGACTGTAAGATATTGATAATTATGTAATTCTTTTGTTTTTAGTGTTTATGCAATCATAAAAAACTGTAAGCAACCAGCTCATGGGTTTGGTGATTTCTCAGTGAGTGCTTGGAATTGCAAGGAAGTGACATCATGATAAACTTCTGTGTTTTATGTATACAACTGTGTTTAGTGTTTTGCAAGTCACTATGTGTATTGTTCTGCAAAGAGTGTAAAAGCTGTGTTGCTCCACGTTTAAATTGAGACTGCTTCAAGCAGAGAACAGAAACCGGGGAAGATACAATCGTAGATTGAAGGTCCAGAAATGGTTATGCTGTAAGACCTTAATTTTAGACCTCCTGTACTTCGTATACGATTTACTAAGGAACTGCTGTTTTAGGAAAGTAAGGTCTCCCCTGAATGAATAGGAGTCAGAGTCTAGGTCCTGAAAGTATCCGACAGCACGACAGATTTGAATTAGGGTTGTCAAAGTTAATGCGTTATTAATGCATTAACGCAACTTCCCTTTAACGGCGACGCACGATTAACGCACACACCATCAGGGTAATATTAGAAAATGCTGCAGAAGCAGGTTGTGGCTGAATGAATCTTTTACATGGACAGTTCAGCTTTAAAGTTCTGGAAGATGGTTTTCTGGACAAGACTGGGGTATTTCATCAACTAAATTCTCCAAATAATCCAGGAGAAGGTGACTCAAATCGGGCCGCGGGTCGAGGAATAAAGACACTTAGAGAGGCAGAGAGCTCTAAAGAAAAAATGTAATCGACTGACAGCACTAATTTGAATATCACTCATTCTTGAGAAATGGGACAAAAGAGGTTTTAAAATCAATTTTCAAAAATTGTCACTGTCTTCATTTGGGTTATATATTCATAGAGAGGAAAGTCTTCTCTATTTAACCATGTAAGAGAACAGGTTCCAAATACTAACATATTTTTAGAAAATACACCTTTTCCCCGTTTGAACTCGATTTGTGTCAACTCCGTCGGACACACTTAGAAATAACTCATCTTATTTTTTCTATCCAAAAAAGAACCTAAAGATCTGCAGTGTATTGTCATAGGGTTCTTTCATTATTGTCAGGAAACTTTCTATTTTCTAGGACTGTAATTCGCTGTTAAGTACGTACCCTGTTTCCCTAACACAGTTGAGACTCAGAGTCATAGCTAAGAATAAAAAGGTTTTACTTGCAAGGAGTGCACGGAACGATTACATCCAGAAACTGCACTGAAGAATACATTGGATAATGTCAGAATATATACACATGCAAGGTCACACAGTTACACATGCCCAGCTTTAGCAGAGAAGGATACCTCCAAACCAGTTTCATCTGGTTTCTGTAGTCTAAATAAAAGCTGTATGCACAATATTTGGGTGAAACATTTATCTAAGACACAGAAAAGGAATTGTCGAAGAGCAGAAGTATTTTTCCACTCAGCAGAGCTGTTGCTCTTTAAGCACACAATGTTTATATTGCAATGTAGTTTAATATGACAATTCAGGTTCAACATTTTCTTAACAATTATGATATAATTTATAATGAAATACAATATACAAAATAATGTTCTGATCTCATACCGTTCTGAAAACTCAAGATTTCAAATATTTTCCTTTCTAAATTCAGTTTTTAATTTTTATATGTTAAAAACTATTTCATGGAATAAAAAAAATAGAAAAGGTTGTAGATTAGAAGATCCTTCATCATGTAAACAACACAAACTCCAGAAAAATCAAAAACATTTTATAAAAAAATTAACAAAACATAAATCTGACACCTAAAAAACAGCTGACGGAGTTGACAAAAAACCTGACAGTTGACTATTTGCATAGATGTTTGTATTTCTGATTAATGAAACAATTTATTTTTAAACCATTTTTTTACAAGATGAACTAAATGATTTAATTAAAATTTGAATGATGAAATATAATGACAAACTAACACAGATGAAGACAGACCCCTCTCCTTTTTTACCCTCCTTTCTTCATGTATTTGTCTTTCTCTTATCTCATCTCTCCTCCTTACCTCTCTCCTCCTCTATCCTTTCATCTCCGTTTCTCTCCTCTGTCTGCTCATCTCCTCTCTCCTCTTCTCCTGTATCTTCTCCTGTCTCATTTCCTCCCTCCTCTCCTCCTCCCATGTCCTCCTCTTTTATCCTCTCCTCTCCTCCTATATCCTCTCATCTTCTCGTCTCTTCTCTCCTCCTCTATCCTCTCATCTCCGTTTCTCTCCTCTGTCTGCTCATCTCCTCTCTCCTGTATCTTCTCCTGTCTCCTTTCCTCCTCTCATCTCCTCCCTCCTCTCCTCCTCCCATGTCCTCCTCTTTTATCCTCTCCTCTCTCCTCTCCTCCTCTTCTCCTATATCCTCTCATCTTCTCGTCTCTTCTCTCCTCCTCTATCCTCTCATCTCCTCTCTCCTCTCCTTTATCTTCTCATCTCCTATCTCCTCTCCTCCTCTATCTTCTCCTCTCATCCTCTCTCCTCTCCTTCTCTCCTGATTTATCCTCTCCTCCTCTCTCCTCTATCCTTTCATCTCCTCTATCCTCTCCCCTCATCTCTTCCTCTCTTCTGTCATCCTCTCTCCTCTCCTCTCCTACCCTCCCCTCCTCTCGTCCAATACTCTTTTCTTCCACCACCTCGTCTCCATTATCTAATCTAGCCTCTGGTCCATGGTGCCTTTCTAGTGTCGATCCTGTGACTGACTGAAAAGATAAATGAAAAATGTCAGATGAACATTAAAAACTGTGTCAGTTGTTCATATTCTTGGTCTTCATCATGGTGTTCTTTTGTAAAAGTGGCATGTTTCTGTGTGTTTGTGTTATTGTTTTGCACTGCCATCTCATAAGATCTTAAACTGACATCCATAAACAGTATTATCATTCTAGAATATTCTGATATTGTAGACTATCTGGTTGTGTGTCTGTCTCCAGCACTGCACGTTCATTGGACCTTTTCTGTCTGGATCTTTTCTGTTTTCTCTCCAACAACTTTCCTCTTTGCTCTGCCTCCCATCTCACATATTTCTATTACTTTTTTGCCAAAAAACTCTCTTCCTCGACTTTTGTGTTTCCCTCTCTTACATGTCAAGTTTGCCCTCTGGGTCACTGTTTAATTTTTCTCTTCTCTTTCTTTGATACCTTTTCTCCTCATCTGACTATTTTTGGCTAGCCATACTTTCCTACAGAATAGAGGTGATGAAGAACTATTGAATCACATTATTTTACATTAAGTTCACCAATATAATGCATATATAATCCAATATTTGCATATTATGAGAATATAAGTGGATTTGTCAACTCTGTCAGCGTACACGTCAACTCCGTCAGACACAGAATCTGACGGAGTTGACGTCTGACAGAGTTGACAAAAGAGCAAGTATTTTTCCTCCAAAAATAGCTAGCTACACTGCAGCTTGCTGGATTTTTTCTAAGTTGTTGGCTGTTTCATAACCTCACTCAAATGATTGAGTTAAACTCTTTATGGTTTAAAACACTTAATAATAACAGAGAGACGGTGTTGACATGATCGAGCTGTGACCGTACAAATAGTGATATTGTTTGTCAAAATTTTTTAAAAGTTTTAAAGTCACCAAAGTGTGTGTGGTACTGTTGCATTCAGCACAGCCAGGGAGACAAAAGGGCTCCTCGTGATATAGCTGATTGATTCATATAAAGTTGAGTTTACAATGTAGAACATGTTTTGTCCCAATTCTCAAGAATGAGTGATATACATATTGGGATCTCTCATTCAATTTTGCTGAATTATTTTTGTATGCATTATACAAACTCATGAAATCTCTGTAGTTTTCCCCCTTTTACTTGTCTTTTGTGTTTTTTAACTTGGTAACTGAGTTTTTGTATTGCTGCTGCCTTGGACTTGGACTCACTTATACATTTTTTTTTTATCTCAATGGGATTCCCCCCTTTGTTAAATAAAGGTTGAATAAAATAAATAATGAAAACATTGTCTCTAGCGATTCAGATTTACAACAAATTTTTTTAGATGCTTTTGTCACAACTTCATCAAATGCCCATGAGAAACACCACTTGATTATGTGAGGAAAGGTAAATTGACAAATGTGTCTTTGAGTGGGGAGTTTAAAAAAACCCACATAAATGCACAAAAAAAGAACTTGTAAATAGTCAATTTATAAATCTAATCTGATCATTATGATGAACTTAGCATGAAATTAAAATGTGATTATAAAGTATTTTATGTCATTCCCAAAAGTGAATACCTTGTATGTTCGTCAAAGCAAATATTTATGGTCAGAAATTATAATTATTTTGATTGAATCTATCTGAATTTATTAACAACATGCTATTTTCTTCAAGAGGTTGTTCTTTGTTAAATGTAAGGAAATAAATTGAGGAACAGCTGTTGACTTTAATCTGTTTCTACAGTGTTTAATCAAATGAAGTCATGTTACAGAATTCAAACCACACATCATTTTGAATACAAGTGCCCTGACAAAAAGAAGCTGTACACGGATGACCAACAGGATAGTGTTAAATCCCAACACTAGAGGGGACTAAAGACTAACAGACACATGGCCAATAAACACACAGCATCTTGACTTTAGACAGAATGGACATACTATTTTATCTGTGTTTTACAGAATATAGGCTGATGACTTGTAGTCCTAATATTTTCATTTGAACACCCAAGCCTTCATGTAAGTCAGTATTAAATACCAATTTCAGTGCCACGCTAACACCATACTGATATCATAAAAACATTTGAGGGCAAAGTGAACATCTACATTCAGAGCTGAAGAGACTTAAATCCAGTGTGAGAACTGATTAAAGAAAGATTCCTCTGCCCCACTTTGTTCTGACCTCTCTGACATTGAACAGTAGATCCTATGGATTATTAGCTAATTTTTGCACTGTAACACTACATTGGATAAATATTATACATTTTAAAAGCTTCTTAACCGGTTACACTGATATTTCTAACAATAGGTTTCTGGACAATAGAAAGGCCTCATATGTGTCCATCTTTTGTAAAACAGTTCTTAATTAGACAGAAAGTCATTAAAACTGTATGGATTTTGGATTACTGCCTTATCAGGCAATTAAAGAGATAGCAATGCTGGCTGGTAATTGAGCTGGCCCCATGACACAGAAGGAAAGGGTCCTAATGCTGTAAGGCTGCCTGAACAACCAGAGTGCTTCATTTTCATTATTTTCTCATAGAGCATCTTCGTCCCCTCCGAACTTCTCGTGTACCCCTCCACCAGCCTTTTCTTACAAATGCATAAAACACATGGCGAGATCAAAGACAGGAAGTGGTGGGGATGTGTTAATTAAAGATGTTTGTTCTTGATACAACTTCCTCTCATTAATGAACAGTCGATTTGGTTCCCATAAAGATGTCTCACACATACACTCTGGAAATTGAGGTTCTAAAAAAAAGATAAAATAAAAAGTGAATGGGATGCAGTGATTGGGTGTGTGATAGAAAGTCATGGAGAGTTACCTCAGAGTAAAGGCATGATTATGCCAATGTGATAGTATTTGAGAGATAGTTGCAGGACTGGAATTGAGAGATTGAAACCCTTCAAGCACAAAAATTGAGTAGCAAACAAAACAATTTCAGGTAATTTCAGGTAACAATTGAGGTAAACACAACATTTAAAGATGTCAAAATGAAGACAAAGCAAAACTGCTTTTGAATTACATGCCTAATTGTATGTCCAACCAGACATCCGTATTCATTTTATATTTCTTTATGGCTTCCCTTATATATAGAAGTTCAATGTTCACTATGAGCAATTTTTTCTTTTCATTGACTCCTAAGTAGAAGTTCTTTGGTTGTTAACTGTCCCACTACACTCACCAGGGGCCTCATGTATAAAGCGTACGTACGCACAGAAAATGTGCGGCGCATCATTTTAGGCACAACTCGGGATG
>JAOXYM010000003.1:16990652-17015208 GCA_028567055.1 Leptatherina wallacei | reverse complement strand
TTTGTATGTAAAGCACCTTGAATTGTCCTGTACATGAAATGCGCTATACAAATAAACTTGCCTTGCCTTGCCTAATATAGGGCAGAGGGAAAAACTGCTGACAGGGAGAGTTCATAGCCCGGACAGCAGAGAGTTTAACGGAGAAAGGCGGTAGTGAGCAGATCATAACCCGGTCATACCCCGAACATGAAAACAGAGAGGGAGGGGCGCCCAAATAAGGAACAGAGAGTAGCATCTTCTGCCAAATCATGAGAAACAGTTAATGAAGAACAGATGGGGAAGCACCAGACCACAAAAACACATTCCAAGGGGCTGAGTCGTGCGCGTGCATGTATGACGAGAAAAAAGGGTAAATTGCGTCCCATCTGGGGTGCTGCACCCTTTTCCTTCGATTCAACCGCTGCACGTACAGATTTGTGTAATTGATCGCCCTGACTCTGAAATAAACGGGACTCTAACTTTAACAACGTCTTCGTGTGTTATTCAAGTCAGCCTACCGGTCCGCCGCCGAGGAAAGGAACGGACTCAGTTTCAGGTCCCATCCGGGGCGCCCGGGCGGGGATGGGTCTTCCCCCGGCAGGAGAGCCCGCAGCTATCTGTGATGCAAGGCCGTGGGATTTCAATCCACGACAGTAGCTATCAGTATATAAAAAAAAACAATAGATAGGCAAACACACAAGCAAACCAACTACTGAAAACACCACAAACCAGCGATAAACATCTTCATTCTGACTGAGGACGGCATTTGCTAGACAGTGTAATACACCTGGCCAATATGCCAATTTTTCTTGCAGCTATTGAGCATCAGATGGTGAAAATGTGATCCACCACATTCAAACCCAACACATACATCAATACCACTTCACCCAATACACTTGGGGGAAGTATGAGCTCCTTCTTCTTTGAAATCACCCCATAATAGGCACTTAAACAGCTTATCTGATTGATGCAAAACAGGGTTGTTGAAAATAAATGTTGCATGTAGAGTTCTACTAATTAACACTAAACTGGAATGGACCCAATGTTTTGGTTTTCTTTGCTGTTTAATAAACTCAGGCTGGAGAAGAGAAAAACTGCAGCTTTAAAGAGGCTTGTTTTGTATTTTATTGAACCCTCTTCAACTATTGTTAATCATGCTGTGTTTGAGCAGGTAATCCCAGGCCCCAGAAAGCAGTCATCCATCCTAATAACTGTGCTCTTGGTGTGCTTTAGAATTTATTGTCTCTCACTTAACTGAAGCAAACAGGTTTCTCAATAGGTCAGCACAAGTCTCTGTGTTTGTGTGCTTGTAATTACACAGGGTAAGTGGACGCAACAGTGTGATTAATATGATCTAACACTTATAATAATTATACTTAACCCATGTATTTACATCACAAGTGGATTATTTGAACCAAGTCCAAAATGTGACACTTAAATATTGTCAGCATGAATGTGATTAAGCCAACAAAAACATAGACATGTCTCTTTTTAGACTGCATAAATACCAACATAAAGCCCAAGACCAAGGCTAAAGTATTAGTTTATCATTGCTATTGCAAACTCATTCCCCCTTCTATCCAGGGTTGCCTTTTCTTTGGCTGTTTGAGCCAAGAGCTTAGTATCATTAGCCACCAGAGACCAGATTTACTCTATATTCCTGTAATTAGAATCTAGCCTCTCCAACCGAGAAACGACCGGGACTTTACTCAGTTTGGATATTTACAAGCCATGCAACTGCAGTTACGATTTGCTCACGGACATACAGTGAAAATAGCCTTTTGGATGTGAATCACCATAGCCTTACATGAAACTGTAACACAGTCAGTATTTATGTATGCAAATATCAGTTTTTATTAATTTCCCAGTTGAGTAAGAAAACAGTACCTAAGGGTATTAACTTGTACGATACATACAATGATGTCAGAAAGTTTTCAACTCCTTTTTAGGTTTTTCATTTTTTTTAAATTACTTAATTGTCTGAAGAAATTCATTCTGTTTTTGTTTTTCAAAGCTTTAGACACAATATAGCTCTGAAAAAAGAAGCTTTTTGCTTATTTTTTTAAATTTTCTCAATCAAAAACAATAAGTAAAATAATTATTTTGAACTTTGTCAATGAGTTTAGATTTTTTTTCTCTCAAATTTTAATTAAGAAATCCTTGAGAGGTGGAATAGAACCTAATTATTTTAAACTTGCAGAGTATTTTGATAAACTAACAACACATTTTAGCTTAGAAATTGCCCCTTGTGTGTAAAAAAAAAAAAAAGAAAGGAAAGGAAAAAACAGCGCTTAAATACTGGCCGATTTTTCGTGTCTCTTGTGTCACCATTCTGAATACACCTAACACTACTGTGCCTGCACAGATAGGTAGCATAAGCACATAAGGACAGCAGCAGAAGCAGAAGTGCTCTCTCTTTGTCTGCACAAGAGGCTTTCAGGTAGTTGTATTGACTGAAGTCGATTTCACGCATCAGACATCAGGTAAAACATTTCCTCTGTAAACATGCACTATTTGCGAGGCTAGTAGTACAAAATCAGTGACGAAAAACCTCAACCACCACAAATACCTTCTGAAACTCTAGTAACTCACCAAAAGAGAAGCACTTTTTGAAAATTGTTTGTGTCTTATGCTGTTCATTCATCAGCTCTTTGACCTGTACTTCTTTATGCCTTTTTTCAGTTTCTATTTGTAACTTTCCTTTTCACCCTTCTCTTCTCTACCATTCTTTCTACTTTGCTTTCACTTTCTTCACTTTTTTCTTCTTTTTTTTCCTGTACTTGTTGCAGCTATAACCAGATATTCTCATACTGTTATAGAAAATTCCATTGTGTTTGTTAGACCTTTTCTGCAATTCATTCAGCAGAATGATTAGTGTTCCAAAACAACTTCAAACATAGGAATGATAGATATACATTTATATTCTGTTATGGGACAAGACTCATCTTATATCAAATTATATAAATGTCTTTTATAAAATACTTGCCATACATTAGGAGCGCAAAGTGCTTTACATAATAAAATGCTCATAAAAGCAACTTTTGCAAATTGAAAAGTACAAAAATAAAAAAAACTCACCTACTCTTTCCCCCCCTCTCCCTTTTTCTCTCACACACATATGGAAGAGAGTATTTCATTTTTGTCCATAATACTAAGTAAAAACACGATTTGGCTTGGGTATCCATGAAAACTGTGTATGTAATTTCAATTGCACGGTGAAACTGAAATAAACAGCTGCACAAACATATGATCATAATCCCTCTATACAAATGAGGGATTATGATTTCTGCTCGGACAAAATGGTTTTTCTTCTGTTTTCCCCATAACAGTTAATACACTATTTTGTAAATGAAGAAATAATGACTAAACAATTACCCTTTTGTAAAAGTGTATTAATTCTCTACTCTGCTCCAAGGTCAGATTTGTGTGCCACAGCATTTTCCATACAATACAATTCATTTTCCATGTTTTCAGCATTTATCAACCAACCACACTGAAGACTCTGCAGTCAGACTGAATGATTATATCACTATCGCCACTGGATTAGAGGAATGCGAAGAGGGATAATTTTCTGGTGTTTGTGCAGTATGTGATACAGGCGGCTGCAGCTACTCTGGGAGTATGGCAAGTCAGCTGTACAAAAGAAGTTAGCTTGGGGTAGATGGAAAATGTAAAGAAAAAAAACAATATTCTCTCAGTAGGGTATATGTATACTATATATTCCACACTGATGTATAGTAATACAGTCAGTTTGCCTGTAGCCTTGGCTGGGATGATGATGATGATGATGATGATGATGATGATGATGATGACGATGATGAGGTGCAAATCTAAAAACCATTACACTTCCCTATGAGTTCTATTATCGCCGCTGACTGATAATTGCATTGGGCTGCAGTGCTATGAGAGAGACAGCCTGGTGCCTTTCTTTATGGCGTGGCCTGATTTGATCTTCAAGCGCACTGGTGCGAACACTCAAGACGTTTTATGATGTCCTTTTGTGTCACACAGGCCAGACAGAGCTGAAACTGAGAGATTGGAATGGGAAGAAAAGGGAGTAGAAGTTAATGTTAATTAACAGAGAAGAATGTAGGAGGGGAAAGTAAAATCAAGTCTCATTTAGGAGAATTTTTACTGGCCCCCTGCTCTCATTTTTATTCATCCTTTTCTTTTAAAAAGAAGAATTATGGGGCTGTTTTTAGTATTAAAGAGATGATGGGCCATGCAGAGGAAGGCTGAATGGGGGAAAGTGAACTAAAATGACATCTCTCTCATATCACCACTAATTTAATGCTGTTATTACAGATGTAAGTGGATTTTTATCTCTCTATATGCATTCCAAGAGTCTGCCATTGATATTTAACTTTAGATGATGCTGGATGAAAAGACTCTGCGTGGAAAGGTCTGTTGGTTTCAATGGGAATTTTTATTCTCTAACAGAGATAATGACGCAGCACAAGACAAGAGTCGAGCTTAATAACCTTATAGTCACCATTGAGATCTACAGTCAGGGTTAGAAACTTGTGGCAAAAGTGTAGGAGAGTACACTTCATTAACTGATCAAGTACCACTGAGATGCTATAGAGCAAGGCAGCAAACTTAATTAATCTAGCAGAGCTGCCCACCAGAGTGTAAAGTGGGGAAGCTGAAGTCTAACCCAGCATAAATTGCTGTTCTGACCTTTGAAATTGAACAAATACAGTACCAAGAAAAAGACAATGCCTTGATGATGTTTATCTTTGCAAGACAGATCACTTTTATTGCTAAGCAAACATCACAGACAGAATATGCAGTATTTCAAGTTTATCTGCTATTGCCTGTTCTTACAGCGTCACCATTCACATTTACATGGATCTGGTGAGCCAGCCAGTCCCTTGCTCATCTCCTTCTTTCTTGATCTTTAAAAAAATACGCATCTGCAATTATTTTTCTTCTTTCCTGCCTCATTACTACAGGAGAGCTCTCCCTATATCTTACATCTCATCTTGGTTGTCCATCAAAAGATGTGCTTTGATATTCAAGTTGAAGCATGATTGAGATGCAAAAGAGATATTTGCAAGGTCAATAGGTCATCATCTTCTTCTTCTTCTCATCTGCTTCCTTTTCACCCCTTGCACTGTTTTTATCCCTTTCTCTTCTCTCTTGGCTCCTCATTTCTGGTGCGTAATCTGGTTTTTATCCGGCTGGTTTGGGTCTGCATCTTTTCTTTATTGTTTTCATTCATTTATTCAGAAATGGTTCATATGACATTAAATACCACAACATGCAGAGACAGACTTCCTCTCTGGTCAGTCACTGTTCAAAGCCCTGGCACTAGTCTGAATACAAAAATGCTTTTCCTGTTGGACAGCAGCCACTGCTATTGGAGTGTATAAACTGGTAATTTAGTCTTGTAGATGAGTTAAAACAGCTAATTCCTGAACTTGCTTGAAAAGAAAGTTTTGCCCCTTTGAGAAAAGAACACATTTGAAAAAGAACTCAGGCGAAGCCACTTGATCCGGCTTTACTACGGATTTGTGCTTTCTTCCTGCGGACGGAACTAAACTGAACCTTCCCTCAGTTTTCCTGATAGTAATTCTGATTAGGGAGCTCTGTGACATACTGGTTGTTCATTTTTTACACTTATTTTTGTTCCTCTTCATTAAAAATGACAGCAAAAAGATGGTAATAGAGCTAAACTTATGTTTCTGAGTAAAAAAACAAACAAACAGAAAACTGTTCCTTAACACTCTTGCTACTGGGAATACATTTCTTTTACTAACATACACTCCTTTTTTTTCATACAGACACACTCAAGCAACTACTCCACACAGTTTTAGTAAACTGTGATGCAACCATGGCCTTTTAAGGCCTACAGAGCTGCAGGAGGACAAGTTGTGTAAACCTCTGAAATGTGTTAGCCTCCCACCCCAGACCATGGTATTTGCACCACTGACCTTTTCAGACAGGACGGCTTGTAGACAGCCATGGCCATGTCTGTAAAACCAAAGCCAATATTCAGTGATTTGTTTCATTTGGCTCCTTGAGTACATCCTCTTTGCAGAACTGCTGTGCCCTAGGCAAAGATAAAGCTGCAGCCTGAGCCCTGCAGGGATGTTGCAAATGTCCCCCTTCATCAGCTCTCAACCACTGTTACATCTCCACCCTGTAAAGAGGAACGTCATAGATTCAGCAGCAGGACAGGGATCAGTATTAAGAGGTTATTTAGCTTATGCCTTGTCAATACTTTTGGTCCTCAACACATTGACTCAGCCACTGAAAATGGCAAAGCATGATCTAAGAAAAGCAAAATAGTAGTCTGCAGGCTGCTGCTTGAAAAGCTGGCTATATTGTGGGTGCTCAAATCCTGTTGTCTTTTTCTTAAAGTGAACAAGAATGGAAATGGAAGTGGAATGAGGCAGGGGGTAGAGGAGGTTGGAAATGGGCTTTGGAGGACATGAACCTCAAGCGCATTGCCTGCAGCGAGAGCATTCAGTATTCGCCCTCTGAGGGTTGTGTCAGCAAACTCTTAGAGGTCAGTATGAGAAAACATGCCTTTCTCACACACTCCTTCTCTCTGTGATTGAATAAATATACATTTTTCAAGAGATTTTGGAAAATCATCTCATAAAATTTGTGCTTTAATTTAGAAGTGATGTCCAAGCAACATGCATGGACATCACAACATGAATTAAGTTAGATTTAATGCAGTAACTATTTTAATCAAGTTTCTGATATCAAGAGGCACTTTTGAAATCATACTTATTACAGTGGTCTGAATATGGTCATTTTTCTGGATTTAATTGATTTCAGCAAAAGTAACAGCAAGTTGAATTGTTTCAACATGTATGCTGGCCCTTGGCCATATTTAATAAATAATATCTTTGGTATGAATTTTATAATTCTACCCCTGTTTCCCTTTCAAAACAGCACAAGAAAGGGAAAGAGAACATCTTTTCATCAGGTACAAATTTACTTTTACATTCACAAAGTAGAAGCACTCAGAGAGTGAACTGAATGCATGTGTCCTCTACCGGAGCTGCATCAATGGAAGAAAGACCCACCATGTGCTCATTTTTGAGCTCTCCACATGCGATACAAAAAATCAGTTGCAGCTGACATCCAGCGTTTTGCTGACATCCTGCGTTCTGCTTCGTTGCTTTGACATTATATGATGCTTTTTCTCTAATTGTTCTCCCTCAAATAATTGCTAAAAAAATCTAAAATACATTCAGAAAATGATTTAATTTAGTTATGTTAGCTGATAAGTGAGTTGTGAGCTAAGAAGTATTTGACATTTTCTATTTGAAATATAAGCTCAAAGTAATCTCACATGCTAATCAATTAATTATCTATCCATTGAAGCTTTGTCTACCTGAATAATAAAAAAATATTCAAAGGGGAAAAAAAATTACCTCTTTAAATGCCACCATTATCTTTTTTTTTAAATACTTTGTCAAAATGAACCCCTCTGGCGGTTGCAGGGGGTGTTGGAATGTTGGCGGTTAGTGTTTAAAAAGATTCATGGGTCCAGGTGGGGACCCGGATCACCCCCCCAAATCTAATTAGTTGTTCCTTATACCATTTGGAAGATTTCCTGAAAGTTGACCAAAATCCGTTGCTAACAGGCGGACAGACAGAAGTATGCCGACAGCTGAAGAAATTGCTCACCACATCCATTACCATCTGGTACCCTGCTGCCACCATCAGAGACAAAGGAAGACTACAGCGCATCATCTGGTCGGCCGAGAGAGTGATTGGCTGCAATCTGCCCTCTCTCTCAGACCTGTAGTCCTCCAGGACTCTGAGGCGGGTAGAAAAGATAATTGTTGATCCGTCCTACCCTGGTCACATATTTTCATCCCTCTGCCCTCTCACAGGAGGCGGAGGTCCTCACCCCACAGAAAGCGTTTCCCCCCCATCTGCTGTTGTACTCATCAATGAGGCTTCCTTCATTCATCCTCCCCCAATGAAAAAAGAACATTTAGAAACCTTGAGTTTGTTATTTTGATCCACACTTTGAGTCACATCACCTTTGTTATATTCAAGCCAGAGGTGACAATGAAGAGAAGTAAAGTGTTGGTCTGATAGAGAACCCCTTACCAGCCACAAACTGTTAGAGAAGCAAATGTTATCAGATAGCATGTAAACTCTTATATTTGCTTGGATTGCAATTCATGCAACCTGTCAGTTGTGTCTTTAATGTTTTTCTGCAGTGAGTCTGTTCAGATTTATGCTACCAAAGCAGTATATTTCTAACCTTGTGAGCCTGCTGGATTCTGTCAAGATTCCTGAGATTACAATCATTAAAGGATCCATCTTGCCAGACTGAGCATTCTTGGTCAAGGCTCAGAAGTTCAAACCAATCAGTATCCTTTTCTGGCAGCTATAGGGTGGTTTTTATGGCTCCTAAACAGGTTAGCATTGGTGCTGCTATAGCATATCAGTACTGGAGGTTACTAATACAAATGAAAGAGGAGTTTTGCACCATATTTAAGGTTTTCTTTTCTGTAGAAAACATATATTTGTTCATCCCATGACATCCTACGGTAAGGGTATGAGTTAGCACATGGCTTAGTTTGCTTTTAGGGTTCCCATTAGTTCAACATCATCAGAACATGTAATTAACTTTGGGAAATGTTTTACTTTAACCATATTTATCACCTTTTTATAAACGTAACCAAGTCGTTTAGTTGCCCTGACCTAAATGAACAGCTGCAGAATCTTACAATAGAGTTTTTAAACAATAGTTTAGTGTCATATTCATTCAGTCACTTAAACCTGCTCACTACTGCAACTGTAACATACTGTGTCATCTGAGTTTCAAAAAGCCTCCCTTTGAAGTCAGACAACGTTTCTCCCAGGGAAGTATGCAGAAACCAACAAGACACTCTTTAACATGGGATTTCCTGGTTCTGCAAGCTTTCACATCCTGCAGCATGAGCTCTCTTTGCACAAAGGGTGGGGCTGCTGTCACAGGCATGTACTCCAAATACTATTCATTAAAGACTTACCACTAAATCGCTGTCCATGTCACCAAAGATGTCCACAGTTGCCTAACTGGTAGCTAAATAATAATACTAATTTGCCCCTATTGGATAGAAGGGTGTACTTCAGATCTGTCAAAAATTGCCGATGGCTTCCAGATTTTTCCATCATTAAATAAATAAACAAAAAAAGTGGCAGTAATGAAGGCAATTCTATTAATGCAAGAAAGCCCTGAAGACAGACTTTACCAACAGCTTGATTTTACCAAATGTCTATTCTTCTTTCCTGTTTTTAATTATGAAAAACAAATATTTAATTAAGTCAAGCTGCATTTCATAAGTGCTGTTGCTATACCAAACAGTTCCCAAAGATGACTTCCTTTTGTACATGGTAACAAACTCATGTTTACAAGTACAGACTATATCTTTAGTATCAAAATGAAATCAAATCAACTTTAATAAATTACTTCATTAATCCCAGAGAGAAATTATATTGCATCAAATGTTTTTTAGGAGGATACTGTTGACATGCTCATTCCCGAACTCTTTGTGTAAAACAGTCATGCAAGCTGCTCTGTAAGCCTCTAATTAGGCACAATATGGAGCTTAATGAGAATGCCAGCATGCTAACATGATCACAATTAAAATACTAACCTACTGATGTTAACTGAGCCAATTCAGTCTCATATATTTGAGGTGTTAAGTATTTTTATGTAGTGGTTGAACTAAATGCATTATGTTGATGGAAATATGATTCGTTTTGTAGGTTTTGTTGACCATTTGTCTAACTTGATACTGACACATAAGACCAGGGAATTTCTAAAACTGAAGCAATGAATGTCTGTGCAGGTCTTCATAATGTATGTCTGTCTGGAAGATGTTTGTGGGGCAACCTGCTAATATCACTCACCATTTTGCCAGAATCATCAAAATAGGATTTAAAAAGAAAGCAGCTGTCCCAAATTCTTTTCTTTGGAGCACATGTGAGTATATATTTATTACCTATGATTATTTTAATTATTCATGATAATGATAATAAGAAGAAGAAGAAGAAGAAGAAGAAGACCTTATTACTTATTAACCTTTTTAACGTGCTCTAAGTGGTTTTTTAGAAAAGATTCCAACTCTCACTTTTTCATCACAAGAGGGAAGTATCTTTTTTAAAGTATCCACATTACCATTAACATCTTGCTGAGAATCTTAGAACATGTTACTCTATCCTGATATTGTTGAAAAACAGCTACTGACTGAAATGGTGGAAATTAATAACTGAAAGGAAAATAAATATTTTGGGGAATGTTTAACCGAAACCTGATGCAAAAAAATCATTATCAAAAAATGTCACACAATAGTACGTTGTTGGCTGAATCATTTGGGTGAGTGCCATTTGGGTGTTCAATACCCTGAGGAGTTGTGAGGCCTTGGTTCAGTCACCAGTCCTATGAATAAGCTCTTACTCTCATTCCTCATATTTTCCTCCTTCCTCTGCAGCAGGGGTGTCCAGCTCCAGTCCTCAAGGGGTCGCAGTCCTGCCAGTTTTAGATGTCTCTCTGATCCAACACACCTGATTCAAATTAAATAGCTGTCCTCAAAAGTATAATGTCAAGTTCTGCCCAAGCATGTTGACCCATCAATCTGATTCATATTCTGCAGCAGGAAACGTCCAAGACCTGCAGGACAGTGGCCCTAGAGGACCAACTTTAGACACCTCTGCTCTACAGCTCCTGTCTTTCATGGTGTACAATGACAAATAATAGAAAATACAACCTGAGAGAATGGTTTTTATTAGTAAAAGAAACAATATCAGGTTTAGATTACGTATACTCTTTATCCAGTTTTTCAGAGTGGATTTCACTATTCATGTATAAATGATGTATAGTAGTGATACATAGGAGTAATACATTCATAATGTTTAATACCCTCTGGGTCTTTCCCAGAATGTTGGCTGCACATGTATGAAATTGTTGCATTTGACATATGCTACACACGGAGTAAAACTTTGAATTTTATAAAGATGTAACAAAAAGCAGAGCCTCAATTAGTGTGTCAAATTTTTATTGGGATCTGCCTGCCCACTGTGGCAATTTTTCTTCAGCGCCTAAATGAGCAACTCCATGACAAGCTTTGCGGCTCGCGATGAGCCCTCTGATTTGGATTCCCTCATCTCCTTTACCATTCGGATGGACAACCGCCTCCGGGAGCGGATATGACACAGGGGTTGCGGCAAAGAGGTCCGACACCTTCCACGTTTCATTTGCCAGACTGTTCCAGGACCCCACCTCCTCTGTCCAAGGTCTCTACTTCTCTGGGGGCCTCAGCCAACTCTCTGGAGCCTATGCAGCTGGACAGGACTCGCCTCACCTCGGGGAGAGAGAGCGCAGGTCACGTGAGGGTCTGTGTTACTATTATGGGGGTGCAGGTCACTTTATTTCTTCTTGCCCGGTGCAGCCAAAAGGACGGGCTCCTCCGTAGGCATTGGGCTGCTGGTGAGCCACACTGTCGTTGATTATGTTGTTCGACCCTGTTTTTCCATCCCAGTTGCTATTACTTTAGGGCTTCATTCTGTTTCTGTTTCTGCTTTAATAGATTCGGGTGCGGAGGGGAATTTCATTGATACTAAATTCTGTCAGAAACAGTGTTTCCCGTCCTCTGCTTTACAGGTACCCATCCAGGCTAATGCCTTAGACGGCCGCTTGCTGTTTCACATTATCCATCAAACGCTTCTGTTGGAAGTGATTACTTCCGGTAATCATCATGAGAAACTTAATTTCTTTATTATTAATTCCCCCCACAGTCCGGTTGTTTTGGGTTTGCCTTGGCTCCATCAGCACAATCCACAGGTTGATTGGCAGTTAGGGCGGGTCCTGAGTTGGAGTGCCAATTGCCACGCTATGTGCCTTCGTTCAGCGTCTCTTCCAGTTTCTGTGGGGGTTGTTCCGGTGACAACCCCTCCTGACCTCTCTCTTGTTCCACAAGAATATCACGATTTAGCAGAGGTCTTTAGCAAAAGTAATGCTCAGTCCCTACCGCCTCACTGTCCTTACGAGTGTCCCATTGATCTTTTAGCAGGTGCTAAGTTTCCCTCCAGCTGTCTGTACAGCTTGTTGCGTCCCGAGAGGGAGTCTATGGAAGCTTACATCCGTGAGTCCTTAGCTACGGGTATTATTCGTTCGTCGTATTCTCCACTTGGTGCTGGCTTCTTTTTTGTGAATAAGAAGGATGGCTCACTTCTATCTTGTATTGATTACCGTGGATTGAATCGCATCACTGTAATAATGTCCGTAATAAATATCCACTTCCTCTCCTCAACTCTGCATTTGAGCTTCTGCAGGGGGCTCAGATACTTACCAAACTTGACCTCCGTAATGCCTATCACCTTGTGAGTATCCGGGAGGGAGACGAATGGAAGACGGGTATTCAACACACACATGGGACACTATGAGTATTTTGTGACTTTGGTCTCACTAATGCCCCGGACGTTTTTCAAGCCTTGGTTAAAGATGTCCTTCGGGATTTTTTGAACAGGTTCATTTTCGTTTATTTGGATGACATTCATATTTTTTCAACTTCTCTTGAAGTCCATCAAATGCATGTTAGAACTGTGTTACAGCGCCTCCTGGAGAACCGGTTGTTTGTTAAGGCTGAGAAATGCCACTTCCACACTTCCACAATCAGTTTTCTGGACTAAATTTTGGGTCCTGGGCAAATGAAGACCGATCCGGACAAGGTCAGGGTTGTCAAAGAGTGGCTACGCCCAACCTCTAGACGTCAACTTCAACAGTTCCTGGGGTTTGCAAACTTCTATCGCCGCTTTGTTAGGAACTTTAGCCGCCTGGCTGCCCCCTTGACCGAGCTTACCTCTACATCCAAGCCTTTCCAGTGGACCCTAGAGCTGAGTGAGCCTTCCTCACTCTGAAAGATCGTTTTTCTGGTGCACCCATCCTCATCCAGCCAGACTCCAGTTGGCAGTTTACTGTGGAGGTAGATGCCTCGGATTCCGGTGCTGGAGCAGTCCTGTCCCAGTAATCGGAAGAGGATGGCAAGCTTCATCCCTGAGTGTTCTTCTCTCGTCGACTATCGCCGGCCGAGAGGAACTATGACATCGGCAACAGGGAGCTCCTCGCCATCAGGCTTGCATTGGAGGAGTGGCAGCACTGGTTGGAGGGGGCCGAGCATCCTTTTTTGGTTTGGACAGACCACAAAAATCTTGCTTACATCCAGACTGCCAAGAGACTGCATTCCCACCAGGCTCTTTGGCAATTGTTTTTTACCCGTTTTAACTTCGTTTTGACTTTCAGACCCGGATCCCGCAACATAAAGACTGACGCTCTCTCTCGCCTGTACTCTCCTGACGATTCACCCTCCGGTCCGAATGAGATTCTCCCAGCGTTTGAGGTGGTGGCTGCAGTTACCTGGGGGATTGAGAGACTTATCGAGGATGCTCTCCAGACTGAATCAGACCCAGGTAATGGACCACCCAATCAAACATTTGTGCCTCTCTCTGTCCGCTCACAGGTGCTTCTGTGGTTCCACACTTCTCGTTGGTCTTGTCACCCAGGAATGGCTTGGACCCTCTCCCTGCTTAAGCAGCATTTCTGGTGGCCCACCATGAACCAGGATGTACAAGAATTCATAGCTGCCTGCTCAGTTTGTGCCAGGGGAAAGCCGTCTCACCGACCCCCAGCTTGATTTCTCTGCCCCCTGCCTGTTCCGACACGCCCCTGGTCCCACATTGCCCTGGACTTCATCACTGGTCTTCCTCCGTCTGATGATAACACTACCATCCTCACAGTCGTGGATCGGTTTTCTAAAGCTGTCCACTTTGTACCTTTAACCAAGCTTCCCACCGCTACTGAGACTGCCCAGCTGTTGGTACAGCATGTGTTCCGCCTGCATGGTATCCCCAGCGATGTGGTGTCAGACTGGGGTCCCCAGTTAACTTCAGGGGTATGGAGAGCCTTCTGTCGGGCATTAGGGGCATCTGTGAGCTTATTGTCTGGCTACCACCCTCAAATCAATGGACAAACCGAGCTGGCCAACCAACATCTGGAGTCTGTGCTACGGTGTGTGGCTGCCACCAACCCGTCCACCTGAAGCTCTTGCTTAGTATGCAATTAATTCCCAGACCAGTGCTGCCACCGGACTATCCCCTTTTGAGTTTTCCCTGGGTTACCTGCCTCTGCTTTTCCCATCCCATGAGGAGGAAATCGCTGTGCCGTCCGTCCAATATGGACCCGGAAGGTTATGCCGGATATGGACCCAAACCCGGAGAGCTCTGCTACGTACCACCCAGCAGAATGAGCACTTCGCCAACCGTCAACGGGTCCCTGCTCCTGAGTACCAGGTGGGACAGGCTGTGTGGCTTTCCGCCAAGACCGTTCCCCTGCAGGTGGACTCCCGGAAGCTGGCGCCCCGCTTCATCGGCCCGGCCCGTTCACCATTCTGAAAGTCATCAACCCAGTGACGGTCCGGCTGAAGCTGCCAGCCTCCATGAGGATCCATCCGGTGTTCGATGTTTCACAGCTCAAGCCCCAGTCTGTCAGTCCTCTTCAGCCTCCCGCTGTTCCTCCTCCACCTCCTCGCATTATAGACGATGCTCCGGCTTACACAGTTAACCGGCTACTGGACGTCCAGCGGCGGGGTCGTGGGCTCCAGTACTTGGTGGACTGGGAGGGTTATGCTCCAGAGGAGCGATGCTGGGTTCCTCGTTCAGCTGTGCTTGATTATCGTTTGGTGACACAATTCTATGTTGCCCACCCGGATAAACCTGGTTTGCCGCCAAAAGGCGGTCATTGAGTGGAGAGTACTGTTGGGATCTGAGTGGACAGGGTCTTGTTTTGCTTTCCTTTCACGCACACAGGCCTTCTATTGCAGTGGCAGGCAGGATCAGGAGCTGATTGGCATCACCTGTGTGATCACTCCTCACCTGCAGATCATCTCATCATCACCAGTTTAAAAGAAGCTACCAGTCTACATTTGGTGCCAGTTCTTCCACTCACTCTCGTGGTCATCAGCTTTGGATCCCCTGCATGTATCTGCCATCCTCCTGATATTTTCAAAGATCCAAGATTTGGTTCCAACCTTCACCTATCCTTGGCTCTGAATTTCCTTTGTTTTTTGAATCCTATAAATAAACTCCTTTTGAAGTGCAAGTCTGGCAATTGGGTCTACTTGGATACTGGTGATAATCTGTAACAATTTTATGGATAATCATATTTTGTTTAATTTTTAACCCATCAAACATTTACAGGTAGTTTCAATAGATTAACATAAGCTTATTTGGTGCCTCATTTCCTGTAATTCCAGCCATAGATGTCCAGTTGCATCTTAGTGAATTAAGTACACTTTCTGAGTGTTATTAGCACATACTGAATCTTAATTAGATAACTATTTGTTTGCAACTAGGTTGTATTCTTTTTATTTGTTAGTCTTGGAAGAAACTTACATGTTGCAATTAGATATCACAGATATCGATAGCGAGTCAGATTTAACTGCACTATCATATCAGAAAAAAAGCTGTAACTATGAGCACAACTACATAGCATATATTATAATTTCCAGTTCGTGACAAATTGAAGGGAAAGGTGACAAATGTGACAAAAAGAGGTGACAACTTAAACGGAAAGCTACCATAACACAACTCAGCAAGGTGGTGAATCACTGTTTTCTTAAAGAACAGATTCAATGTATATCTGCATTGAATCTTCAAAATTCTGTTCTATAAGCCAGCTGTGAGTATGGAAAACCCTTCTTACTGAAGATATTCCTACATTTGGCGTACGGTATTTTCAATGTGGACTTTTTGTTTGTGTTTTCCATAAAAACATCTAAGACATATCAGACAGAAGTGCTACATACACCCATGCTGACAATTCAATGATGCGGTAGACTGGGCTGAGATTGTTTAGTTTGGTAGGCTCCAGCGGCAGTAACTGGAGAGTAAACCAAGCCTTTTAGTGAGATGAGTTGCTCTTATGCATGCAGTTCTTGTTCTACACAACATATTTTCATTGACGAAAAATCATTCAGCTAAAGAATGATTGATTTGTGTCCTGCTTAGAGAAATTTCTCACCTTTTAGGACATACATGTACTGTCTTTGGTCTCAGAAGAATACAAAACAAGTCAACTGTCTTTCAAAGACAAAAGGCATTCATTCACCAGCGGAGCTGTACCCTCATTATGGGTTCCTCTGTGTCGTAGACAGGCAATGATCGCCTTGGGGTATGCGACCACAGTGCGTTCACAGATTGGACTTCATTAAAGCACAGAAGATTGCACCAGACAGGGATCACTGAACCCCTCTCCTCTGGCTGTCTGTCTCCTTCTCTCCTTCACTCAGTCTGACTTGACAGACTGAACTAGTGTCCCAACGGCAGAAATTAAATAGAAAGAAAAAATAAATAGATAATGCAAGCAGGGAAATTGGTGAAAGTTATCTTATTAAAACTTGAAAGAGGGATGCAAAAGAGGAGGAGGTGCTGCGTGCTAGAGCTTGGAAATGTATCCTGCTAAAATTCATTTGGCCAGATGGCCATGCAGACGGGTGACAAATTAAAGGAAAAGCTAACAAAACTCAACTCAGCAAGGTGTTGAACCTCTGTGTTCTTTAAGAGTAGCTTCAGTGTATATCTGTATTGAATCTTCAAATTTCTATAAGCCGGCTGCTGAGCATATTCTTCCAGAAGATATGCCTACATTTGGCATTTGGTGATGGCAGAGCAAATATTAAAGTCTCCCAAACAAATTGGGACTTTTTGATTGTGTATTTATCATTCCCGCATTCGTGGTTTAGTCTCTAGAAAATATAATTTACACACAACACTCTACAATCGCAGAGCAAAAAAACAGGTGCGCCTTCACCTTTATCAAATCTCACTGAGGGATTTTTTTTTTTTGTCAGCAATTTATTCTTTAACTGATCCAATTTTTTCTCTAAGCATCTTTCTTTTTTCTGTCTAATTTTTCAGGCCTGGTTTACAGTTAAAAAAAGCAAAAAAAACAGTGTGATGTGCCATCACTTTGTTTGACTGTTTGCAAATTAATGAGGTGATGAACATTGTCTGGTTTCCTCTATATATGCTGTTGAGAATTGTGGCCAAGTAGTTAGATTTTTTTTTATCAGAGGATTTTCAGCTGGTTTGGTTTCAGGCTTTTATATTTGATCAGTTTTACACTCTTCCTGTTTATCTTGAAAGCATTTTTGTTTCTGTGCGGTATAATCTGATTTTGTTCTGCTCTAATGTTTAAGTTAGCTGATAACACAGTGTCTGCATGTTTTCGGGCATTACCCTTCTTTAATAATCTGTTTACTGTCCAGATTTATATGGTCATTTGCCAGATCATCTTTGCACTCATGCAAGCAAGCATCCAAGTATTCTCCCTGTTCTCAGTTTTATCTTTGATCTTTGTCTGTTTCTGTTTTCTGTCTTTTTGTCCACCGTGGAGTATCTTCCTTTGCCTTGCTGCTCTGATTTCAGTTTTTTTTATTGACTTTTCTTTTGTCTGATACTCTTGTCTGCACTGCTGACTATCTACCCCCTGTGCGACCCTAGCTGTATTTAATAAACTAAACTTTCGGAGTACCTCTGTTTGGGATTTGGGTCCTTCACCTCCATCACAGTTTGTATGGTTTTAGACTCTCTTTTTTGTCATTTTTTTTATTCCAAGCAGTCTATCATCCAATTGTTACTGTGAAAAAAAATATTTTCTACTTAGCCAATATTCCATTAACACTTTTTTTGTGGAAAAGTTTGGCTGAGCAGATCTTGGAGATTTCTTGGTGATTTAAAACTCTACTTTTAAGTAAGGCTCTTAAACTTTTATAAACTTCAAATTATTCAGAAACTCTATAGTTTATTTACTCAGATCTGCACCTTCACACAACTCTGCCTCACAGATCAATGAGCGATCCTGTTGACCTCTTCGTTTTTGCTGTCACCAATCCAGCCAAGTTGCAAACATTTTCAAGCATCTTTTTGAAGAGAATATTTTGAATAGTTGGGATGAAAATGATTAATATATTTCAAAATTTTGAGATATAAAAGTATTATCGTGAAAAAATTATACAAAACCTGAAATGTCTAAAATACAGTATCATTGAGGGACAAAAATTATTTTTTTTGTGTGTTTGAAGTTGTATGTGTGTACACAATAAGATGTTCTCCTAAAAAGATAAATACAGTCTGTAAAGGCATCATTTCCTCATGATTTTCATCTTTATTGCAGGCAACAAAGGTGATGATGTCTTTCTCAGTTCTCTTAACTAGACTCAGAAAATTGTCTCTGTCTCGTTTTAGTGTTTATACAGACGTTTTTGTGTAGGAGTTCATGCTTATGAATTTGTGGTAATGTATTTCAGCACTCAAACATGCTGGATTTTGCTATTCCCTTTTAAACAAGTGTGTACGTTTCATTGCAAGACTGAAGAATGCCTGAATAAACAGCCACTGGACAGGCCCTTGGTGGGGCATCTTGATGTGGTCAGGCACAGAAGATTGGAAATCATTGATAAATAGAAAAAATAACAGTGTATGTTTTGTTTTATGTCTGACATCGATTTTCAGTGCCTATCTGTCAAGTGGAAGAGACGGAGGGAAGAAAAGTGTCTGTGCCATGTGTATGACTATTGGTGAATGCAGCAAATAAATACTAGAGAAATATAATAAAAGAATGAATATATTTTTATTTATATCCAACTACATACATGAGCCCTCAAACAGGTATTTGGAGACTAATCGCAGCACTAATGGAGCATCAAATTCCTAATCTTCTTTTCAGAAACAACTCTGGTAAAACATTTATGAAACAGCAATCATATCCCACTACCAAAACAGACAGCCACATCTCACATGTTCTAATAATACTTTTATCTAATGCCCAATTTATTCATCAAATACAGCATTAGATTATATTCGTAAATGTTTTGTTTTGTTAATGTGGCTTCTAGGCTTTTACTGGAGGTCAAAGAGATTAAATAAATGGTGAGCAACAGCAGAAGACCCAATTACATGATATGGACTCAGGCTGCCATACAGGCAAAAACTGGATGAGGTTCCCAGCTCTACATGGTCCATGTCAGAGAATTTTGGGGATTTCTGTGGTCCTGATAAGGTCTTCTTGCACATAAAAAGGTTCTCTTATAAAGTGGTCAGTCACAAGAATATTGTGTTGAATTAGATTAATGTTGAATTTCAACATGCATTAATTGTAGTCTTCAGATTTTTGTTAGTATTATTACAATATTGGCTGTTAAACCTTTTCCTTGTCAGATGATACTGTGTGCAGCATTTAATTTATGTAAATTTTGAGTGCCAGTTTGGCAATCAAACAACTGCATTTTTTAGGTTGTATGACTGAATGTTACTAAAACATGTACACCAGCATTGTTATATTGAATATTATGCCATTTACTCATATTATTTCCCCCTTTATTTCAGCTGGTTGGTAGTGTACAGGGCTCCTCAATTAATACATTGGCCAAGGCATTTTAAGCTCTTTGTTTTTAGGAGGCTGAATTATGCGAGAACTACTTTTTTTTTTATGGCCTTGAGGATTGTAAGTCAGTGTCCCCCAGCTTTGTTTTGCTTTGAATTAACCACAATCAACATAAAGAAAACTTGAACAAAAGGGGTCTATTGATGCCTTCTGTGCTGACCACTCATGCAGAGCCAACTGCTGTTTGCTGACAAGAAGCAAATGCACACAATCTTTGGCACCCAGCATTTCCTTTTAAATGCAGTTCATAGGCAAAAGAACTTGACTTTGTCACAAGAAAAAAGTGGTCATCTTGAAACTAGTCAACATAAGTTAAAATAAAGAAAAGGCATAAAGGGCAAAAGTAAGGTGCTGTGATAGTATTTGACACAGCCATATTTAATCACTTTATGGATCTAGCTAGTAGTAATATTTTTAACTCTAGAAAAATATTTGGGAACGAGTCAGTAATTAAGAATCATTACAAAACATAGATGAAAGGGGGGAAAAGGTATGAGAAGTATGTACCAGATAATACCTCCTAATTATTCCATTTTGTAAGATAATGATGAACAACTTTTCTCATGTCTTATTGATTCTCAATCTTCCCATTCATGTTGCTGACTAGACCTCTTGAATGAAAGGTGGTAAATTTTAAAATACCAAAAAATTGGCATCTCTTTGAAGATCATCTTCCAACTTTTCTGTCAGTGGAATTGGATGCAGAAAAGCATGATGTTATTGACATACTGTCATTGTTCTCAATTGTTTAAAAGAACCATTCATAGTTGGGCATTGAAGAAATTTGGTCATTGATTCACAGTTTTTATAATCTTTTCTTCCAGTATGGAGAGAAATGCTATTCAGGATATTAGACATAAGAGGACAAGGAAATAATGACGAACTAATGTATTTAAAGAAATGGTTTGAGTGAGAGCATTGCTTCTATTAACTGGTGGACAGCTCAGCCCCTAACAGCGTTATCAGTATAAACCTGTTCATTTTCTTTTCTCCTTGGTTGTTTGGCAGTAGGCAGACGGACTACCTTGCTTAACCTTAAAATCAATGAGGAGACTCTAGAAGACTAAGAGTGATATGTTCCTATGAAATCTAATTGTTGGACTCTTTCCACCAGAACAAAGGATATTGTTGATTTGTGGTTTTTTGGTTTGTATTAAAGTGGTGAAACTAAGGTCTAACATGTTTGTGTCTGGAATATTTCAGTTTGTGCTTATTGTGTACTTTAGAGCAGTCGCCACCATCCTGGCAGTGTCTTTCCAAGAGTCTTATACGTAATGGACTGGTTATTTGAAATCATGAATGTCCCAGTTAAGTTTGTTAGTTTAATTCATGAATAATTATTACCCTGTTTTCCTTGGGCTACTCTGCTACTTACAGATCCTATTTCTTTCTTCCGCCCCACTGTGTGTGTGTCTCACTCTCTCTTCAGGCATTTTCTGTTCATGAAAAATTGCTTTTCAACCCCAGCACAAAGAAAATTTTCTTGTTTAGCTTTCCTGTAAATCTCAATTCCTCTTTGTGTCATTGATAGCCTACAGATGTTGCTTTTTGTTGGCAAAGGTTTAGCTCCTTGAAGCCTGATTCAGTGACCCTATGTTCAGACTTGTTGAAAGTTGAAAGAAGCTTCATAGGATGTGATCAACAAAGGGAAGTAGAAGAGGGAATAAAAGAAAACAGAAAAAAATTAGGAATTCATAGACACTGCGTCCACACTGTGTTGTTTATGACCATTTCTGGGAAATACCGCCCTAACTTTTCAGCAGCAGCTGGTATATTGTCAACAGTTGTTCTCAGAACAGAGGGGTATGAACTCTAAAGCATGTTGGTCAATCAGTCACACTGACAGGCTAATAAAGGTTCTCTCTGTTAGTACAGTAGAGGTAATAGTATCCCACAGGTGGGCAATTCTTCATCTACTTCACTTCCTCACTCCAGTTCACTCTTTTTACTCCCTCACTTTTAAAACAGTTACTTTGTTATTTTGTGCACAGTTTCATGTTAATCTTGGTTCATTAGTTGCTGATCCATGGAATCTTTTTCTGCCCAGTGGAGAGATGCTTTGTGGGAGACGAAAATGCTTGTAAAAACCATGGGAAAACAAAGTGTGAGGAACAGCAAGTGGTATAAATCCATTGTGCTTCATGTTAATAGAAAGCATGCCTTGGTTGAACAAAAGATATCGCTTTGCTTGTTTGCTTTTGTGTTCATGTTAACAGGTGTGTGGAGTAGTCAGATGATGTGCATGAGTTTGTGGACATTCATCTGTCTTTTTTTTCTGTGTCTTCCAAATGATCAATCCTTCTTGCCTTAATTCGTTTTCTTCTCCTTCCTTTTCTATCCTCCTCAAATGCTCTTTCAGCCTCCTTATAACTTCCTCTTATCACTAACATTGTCTCTGGTTGTATCCCTCGGGTCTAAAGGCCGCCCTGCACCATCGTCAGGCCTGGCAGTGATTCAGCTGCTCTGGTGGTTCCTGCTAGGGAAATTGGAGCCATGCATCACCTCTCTGTAGATTGGCGATAGAAAAATTCCATTACAGTTTGTTGCGTGTCTCTGGAGAGATGTCAAAAGGGAGCAGAGAGGGAAACTTGAGATCAAAAGAGAGAGTCAGAACGTTTAAAGATATTAAGAATAAGGGATTTTTTTATGATGAACAATATCCTGGCTTGAAACTATCACCATTACAATGTATCACTATCATAAC
Organism: Leptatherina wallacei; assembly: GCA_028567055.1. Classification (NCBI taxonomy): domain Eukaryota; kingdom Metazoa; phylum Chordata; class Actinopteri; order Atheriniformes; family Atherinidae; genus Leptatherina; species Leptatherina wallacei. The sequence goes on along the minus strand of JAOXYM010000003.1, from coordinate 16,993,063 downwards.
ACAAGACTAGAGCAGCAACAGGACCATTTGATCTTATTCAGTCTTGCTCTCCTTTGACACTGAGACTTCTGGACACATCTAAACACTGAGTAGTCTCACCCTTTGTGGAAATGGAAATATTGATTTACTGAAATATCACGATATTTTGCGTGACGATATTGTATCGATATTTAAACCACAATATAGATTTTTTTTTGTAAAAGAAAAAAAAGATTTTTTTTTATTTTTCCTCCCCCAAAATAAACAATTTGTTATATATACAAACAGTACACAGTGGTGGTTCATTTTTGTGTTGCATCTAAACTTGACTTTTTGTTAAAGTTTACTTGAAGAATCCAAAGCACTTTAATTTTAGTTTTATATAGATGTATAATGTTAAAAGGAAAACAATAGAGTTGGTTTTTTTTTTTATTTTGCTGAAGGTTTGATGAATACTTTAATCAAAAATGGAAATATTCTACATGTTTGACCATTGTTCATATATGTGTCATATATCAAGCTACATACGACAGTAATTACCAGGGGTTTAACGTAAAATAAATGCTACAGCGAAACAGGAATATGATGGAAAAGATGCAAACAATGTTTCCATTGGGGCGGAAGCAATTAAAAACACGGAGCAGCTTCAGGCTTTAGTCTGTTGGTCCAGCGGACCACTAGCTTGCCAGACTCCAAAGTCTTTAGCTTTAAGTAATATTCCTCCAGAAAATGCTCACAACAGAGCCTGGAGTCAGGGCTCATCAGAGGGTTCTTCCTCTTCAGTGCCGTCAGCAGTACTGTTCACCGTTTCAGATTAGTCTATAAAGCTTTAACGATGCTTACCTTCCAAAATTAATCAAGTACCTTTAGTTGTCAGTTATACAAGTCTTCCTCTTGTCATTCATGTTACACTGTGTCACAAATATCTCTTGGTGATCTGTTTTTGCTCACCTGGTTGCTTGAGAAAACCACCAATTTCCCTCCTTCACTAATTCCCACTGTTTCCTCAATGGAATATAGTTTCTTCACCATGCTATGTCATATTTGTTACTTTTCTTTATTGTGTTTTGACTTGTCAGGCTCACTTACCCACCAGAATATCAAACTTGCAAGGAACTCAGTAGGGGACTCACAGGTGTCCTTCAAGCCTCTCGTATTGCATCACAAAAATTTTCCCTCATGGCAATTGATCACCAGTTGTAGTTGGATTTGGATCTTTTTTTGCCACTTTTCTGTCACAAACATTTGCCAGTGATGAGAAAATGGGTCTTAAAATCTTGTAGCACAAACCTGGTTTTGCTGCCTATTTGTGTGGATATCTAGCAGCAAAAGAAAGTGCTTTTAATTGTCTGGTTTGGTTTGTGGGAGCTGCCAATTGAAGTATTTTGTTATGTTTGACTTCTGTGAAAGCAAAAGGGAAGAAAAGAAAAGGGACGGTATGATGACAGGCATTCGAATTTAACAGTAAATCCAATTTAACAGTGGATTTTGAGCTGACAGAATAGGATTTGTACCTTGAAGCAGAGCAGTTTGCTTGTTGCTACAACAGGGACTTGCTTGCACTAATATGCATTCATGAGAGGAACAGTGAAACAGCATATAACATATGAATTTGCATAATTTACAACATGGAGAAGAGGAGTAACTTTTCTCTGGTGGGAACAATATAACATTGATTATATCTTTATAGTGGAAATGTTTTTTGATGCATAAAGGTGCAAAGTATCATATATGTTGGTCAAAGATGCTTTTCTGAAACAATCCAGGGTTTAAGGGAAAACTAAACCAAGATGTTGGTCTGAATGTGCATTTAGAAACCACACAAAGTAGGAAAAATTGGCTTTGCATAATATTTATACCAGTGGTTCTTAGACTGGGGGGCGCAGAACACATTGGGATTGGGAAATGTAGCGGAGAAACTAATGTTTTGACAACTCCGGCTCTTAGAAAAATTCTGGTCCACACTCTGACCATGTGGTGGCAGTAATGCACAATTTTTTTTTGCCAACTGCCAAAAACATCAAGAAGAAGAAAAACTGCGGAATAATTGTGGGGACACAACAGAGATCAGGGTTTACCAAACCAGACTGCATCATAACGACCCAGACCCACTGGTGGAAACGGGGTGTAAGGTGATGCTCAGATTTTTTTCGGGCTACAAACAACGAATTACACTTCCATAGTGAAGAGACAGAGAGAAAGAGAAAGTGAGAGAGAAATGGATAACTGGGATGAATGAGGGCAGATATCTACAGTAAATGTGTTAAAATACGTTTTCTTATTACATCCCCTCACATCAGTAAGACACTCCAGTTTTTAAGACGAAACCTATTTTTTAAAGATTATATATATGTGTATATATATGTGTGTATATATATATATATATATATATATATATATATATATATATATATATATATATATATATATAT
>JAOXYM010000003.1:16908211-16924605 GCA_028567055.1 Leptatherina wallacei | reverse complement strand
GCCAATTTCATTAAGTTACTAAAACTTGAATTTTGTTTTAAATCAATGGATGCAAAAATTTGAGTTTAAATTACACAATATTAAGTTGATGTGATTAACAACATCATTATGTTAACACAACTCATGAAAATAATGTTTGCAAATTAAAAGGTTTACCTAAATCAGTAAATTACATTTTTTTATCTTGCAACCATGAATTTAATTGAGTGGTGGTAAAAGGTCTCCTGAATGACTTTTTAGAGTGTGTAAGTCTGTGTTTCTGAGTGTTAGAAGCAATAAATGGATAGTTTCATCCATATAAAAGTATAAATTTATACTTTCAGTTGCCCAGTGAACAAATGTTTTTATACAAAGTACCATTACCTCCCTTGGCTGCCTTTTACTCAATATACCCATGATACATGCACTGAGAAGCATTTATATGCCTTAATTCAAAATCACACATTTATTTGAAACATTTTCACTCACATCTTGACATCAAGGCCCTTTTAGTGTTGGAACAGCTTAGACTTTTATCTTCAGTCTCCCGACAAAGTCAGCTGGGCATCGTTAATAAAACTGTTGGCCCTGAAAATATTGCAAAGAAATCTGGCCGCTTGTTCTTCTGTTCAGCATCTGTGATGCAACTTAATTTTTTTGGGGAAAAATAAAACGTGCTTTGGGAAAAAGCCAAGTTTAAAATGATAGGCAAATTGATATATAGAAAAATAGGCTGTAATAATGGTTCATTGATTAACTTTATTAAAACTGTAATTTGACATTAGTTTTCTTTTTTTGACTGGACACTGTAAAATTAAAGAATATAATACTGTGCTTCAAACTTAATCCTAACTATTTATTTCTTTATACTTAACTTACTTTTTATATCATATCTGTCTAATGATTTTTCCAAACTAGGTATGTTGTTTCCACTTTCTTGACAGCCAACCTGAAGAGAAAAGCTGTCCTCTAGAGACTAGCCAAAGCATGAGTCTTCTATATTGTTCTCTGTTACCAGGTAAACTCCATCTAGTTATCACAGCCTTATTACAGCAGAGGTCATGGAGCTGTATCTTACCTCTGCACTTCCTTAAATGAGAAATGTATTGTTACTAAACTCACTAAAATAAGGCATTTTTTCCTTCATATTGTTTTGTACTAGTAGGGGAGCTCCTGCGTACAACGCCGGGAGAACAGTGGCTTCTGTTTAAAAAAAAAGGTAGAATATTGTGTTTTTAAGAACGGTATAATTCTTGGCCGTCACCTCATTCTACTTCAGCATCTTGGGGGACAAGACCAGCTCAGTTCTTGTTTACCCTGTTTTTCCTGCACATGCCAAATCCATTGAATCCAACAATAACTTAAGAATATGAATGCTAGACTATTGATTGACCAGTGCCTTCGAGCATGTAATATTATTGCCTCTGTGTGTCAGCTTCTTGTGATATCTTCATTTTCTCTTCTTGACTCTTCCACTTTTATTTTAAATCCTGACTCAGGTCAGATTTATAAGGAATGCATGAATTATCTGAGAGCACCTCATGTCCATTCAGTCCATGTTCATGTGTGTTTGTGTGTCCATAGATAATTTCACATGCCTGTGTGTTTTTGGGTTTGTTTCTGTATGCGTATGTGGCCATGCAGGTTCATGTGTGACTGTATGCATGTTCTGAGTAATGGGCTTTGTGCATCCTCTCTTGCCGACGGCCTAGATGTATCCATGGCAACGCCAGGTCGATCCTAGCTGTAAGCAGAGCTGGTGAGAGGGACTTGAAAGGCAGTGTTAAACCTCTTCTCTCATCTGCCCTGCGCTCTTCTCTGACCATGGCAAAATGCACGGCCTTGTTGAAAATCTCAGCCCCAGGGGTATGTGCTGTGGCTGCAACTGATGATGCTCGCATCATAACACAACACTGCCACCTTTTGACTTAGTACAAAACCGTTTGGAAGTGTTCATTAGTTTTTTTTTTTAATCTGTGTGTACGCTTAAGGATTGAAACGCCGAAAACTAAAAAAAAGAAAAAAAGAAGTGAAAATATATTCTTTTCATTTAGAAAATTAAGTGTAAACAGATGATAAAAACTAAGAAAATGAGGGAAAGGATTTTATTTGACTCAGTGGCATTCAAATTGGTGCTCATCCCTGAAAAATCCTTTTAGTTTTAGTCAAAGCTTCCAGATAAGAACATACGTGAACATACCCATTGCTGTTATTTATATCAAACACAGTAAATAGAAACAAATTGAAAGTACTTTTGTCTTCACAGTTTGCATTTTTTACTTATTCAGATTATTTTTAAATCAATTCCTTTGACATTTTTTGTCCAACCCTGAGGGAAGGCTATGAGATTATATGTGCTGCTGTTGCCCCCTAGTGGGTATCCATGCTTGTAGAAGGGGAGGGGGGGGGGGTTGATTATTTGAGAGGAAGGAAAAACAGGAAAGAGTACGGACACACAAAGTGGGGAGACAGATGGACAGTCATGTTTGGGTTGGGTGTGGGTTTGGATTTAGATGCCAAAACAAGCATGTTTTTTGCAAGCCTTCGTGCATTAATTTATCGGTGCTGACATTATGATTAAGATATTTTGGCACAGACGACAAGATCAAAGTTAACTCTTTTTATTCAGCAGATCGCTGCTCTGTTGTGCACAGTTTAATTTTCTCCACAGCAGTTTTACAACTCACCGACCTGTGCCAAATCCAAGATGTGTTAGCATGTGTGAATATTCATGCACCTCTCTGAGGGTCTGCAGACTGGAGCAGAGGGAGATCTGTGACCTTCTTGTTAGGTCAGGATGGACGCCGGAGGCTATCTGCTGATCACTAATGCATATTCAAGAACCGCAGGGCAGCAGGCTGTTGAGCCAGCTCCAACATAGAGTATGATTAGGACCGAGCTACAACTGCTGTGTTTGCTCTGTGAGAGACAGTCTTCTCAGCTGCAGCTAAACACATATTGACCAAGTCTGCTGCCTTTCTCACCCTCTTACGTGATATTAGCCCCCCCTGAGGTAAAAGCACCTGCAGGCTGTTATGGTTTAAAAGCTTAACAAAATGCATCTGTCCGGGTAATGTGTTTTTTATTGGTTTTACAAGTTTAATGTAGCTGCTCCTTGGAGATATCTTGTGGTATCATTGGGGTTTTATTGTAAGGAGTGCTGTCATCCCCTCTAAATGCGTATAACGTTTCATTTTCTTGCAACATGATGTTTCTCAAAATAATCTCAGCCTGTCTAATGGAGCTGGATCAATAAAGATGGATCAGTCTCATGCATTTCCCTTTCATATCACAACCAACACCACCTCTGTGGAAGAGGATTTATCTTCATATTCAATCACAAGAAGATCAGTTTAAGATGTTTTCCTCTCCAATAGTTGTACACATTTGCTTTCAGTTAATCTGTTCTCTGCAGAATTGCTCGCAGCTATGTTGGGGTTTTGTAATTTTAGGAGGATCTATTGGTAAAATAACCCATTAGATTCAAATAACATTAAGCAGATGGAAGTTCTTATTGAATTCCTAGACTTTTCTGAGCTATGCTTGCCCTTTAATAGCTTATTTCTTGATTAGGCATCACATATGAATTTGATAATCAGTTTTTCTAAAACTTATCACAAGAGCAGATCTTAAAATGAAACCTCTGCATACATTTTGCATTATGTGACTACTCAGCTGATGTTGGGTTTCACCAAAATATCAGTGGTATTTGGTTACACATCTGTGCTTAGATCATTTTGTTTTTCAGGGAAGGACTGAGGACACTGAACAATGAAATCAGCAGAAATTAAGCAGCTTATTTAGTGCTTTTGCTGCTCTTCATTGGCTCTTACATTCTGCATCAAGCCTGGGTTTTTTTTTCCTGTAAATGGTGAAACTCTGCCCTAGCACAGTGACCTGTAGCTGGGCCCTGTGGGAGTATTCTGTGTCTTATACCCCTCATGGCCTCACCTTCTTTCTCTTTCTCCTCCTTCTTCTCCCTCCTACTCCTTCTTTTCCTTGCTCCTTCAAATTTGCTCTAAGGAATACTCAAGGACAAACCCAGGCAAGACATCTAAGTCTATGTGAATGGTGATGGGTGCATGGTTGGACTCTGTACTCCTAGCAGATGATGTTTTGACTTTTTTGATACAGTAAGTGTTTGATTGGTCCTGCATTTTGATTGACACCTCACTTCAAGGGACAGTCGAGTTGCATTTTGTTTTTCTCTTTGTCTAACTGATTACACTTTGACTGGTGTTTGAGCGTCAGTTGCCTGTTTGAAGAACCTTTCCGGCACTCCTTTCACCAAGACTTTTTCAACTTTCTCGACTGTCTTAATTCTAAACGTTATTAACTTATTGATTCCCGCCATCATGCCGGTCCGGATAATGTGTACCATCTCCTTTTCCACCGATGATGAGCCCACCAGAGGTTATGGTAAAGATGGTTTTGATGACCACTACAGGCGTGTGAAGAAGGGCTTTGGTGACGGGGAGTCACAGGAATACCTGGATAGGTGCAGTCAGGTGGATGATTACAATGAAGAGGAGGACGATGCCGACGAGGTGGACGACCTGGCCGCTTTCTTCGGCGGCTGCTCGCTCCATGGAGCTAACCATATATTTGTAGAGGAAAAGAAGTTTGGTTTCCGTCAGGGTTTATGGGCATTGGTCTTCACCATGGCCCTGTCTGCCTTTTTGTTCCAGGTAGCTGACAGGGTTATATACTTTCTGCAATATGACTACATCACCATGCTGGATGAGAACACGGCCAAAAATATGACCTTTCCCGCCATCACTATATGCAATTACAATTTTATTCGGAAGTCTCAGATGAGCTACAGTGACTTGATTTTCATGGGGCCCTTATTAGGCTTCGAAGAAGGCATGGCACCGGGGTTTCCATTGGCTCCAGAGCCGGACCGCCCGCTGGGTTCACGCTTCAGCCTGGATGAGTTCTACAACCGCACACGACATCGCATCGAGGACATTCTGTTGGATTGTAGCTTCAGGGGTTTGGAGTGTGGAACTGAGAACTTCAGAGAGGTAAATTACACCAAAAGTTCATGGCAAGAAATATAATTTTAAATAGTTTGTTTATTTTTGGGGGGAAACCAGAAGAATTTAAATTAAATAAGACGTATTCTACTAGTAAGTGGTATGCTTGATATTTTTGATTGATGGATAATAGATATTGGGATTTTAAATTGGAATGAAACAGAGCAGAAGACAGCTGGATTACATCAGTAACTTCTGTTTTGGTTTATGTGATAAAAGGAGCACATCCAGAGAACCTCTGCACTAAAACTAAACTGTACTACCTTCATAGTAGTTCTTGTTAAGGAGGACCTTTTAGAAAATTACTGGTGCGGAAGTAAGTGTTTATTTATTGCTGTGAGGCAGTTCAGTTACAATCTCAAGACATTGCTGTAAATAAAAATGTTTTCCAAGTCAGCGTGTCTGCTTTAATAAAACTCCCTTGTAAATAAAAAAAGAGCAGACATAAGCAGGCTCCATAACTTAAAGTGGCATATTTGGCATACAGCTGTTGTTATCTAATTAAACAAGCACTGAGGAGAATCTTTGTGTTGCTGAGAGGAAACATCAGAGCTGTCGCTTGCTACACACACCTTCCTTAACTTTCTTTTTTTTGGTAGGGGGAAGGGAGGGGTATTGTGTGACTGCTGCCCTTTGTTTTCCCTTGTGTCTGCCCATCAGACAGTACACCAGTGGAATTCTGAATTGCTGACGACATCCAGCAATCAGTCTGTCAATTTGTTTGACCTTTTCCCAGTTTTATGGATAGGTATGTGCAGACTGCTAATGGATGTACTGGAGTACCTTTAGATGCAATTACATCCATGTGTAGATGTGTGCGCATTTTTGCCATTTCGAACAACTCAATAACAACATAATGCCTTCATTAATTTAGTTAGTTTCTATCATTATTTATTGATCCATTTTAGCAGTAACAACATGATATGAACAGCAGTAAAAGTTACATTTCTGAATCATACAACTTTGACTTGTCTCAATTATTCTGTTTGTTTTAGTCATAACCTCAGCAAAATGACCTCAAATGACTTGACATTTTCAGGTTTTGGAATGTAAGGTGTCCCACAACTCTGAATTGGATAAATAAAGCCAGATGAATGGAGAGATGAAATGCTGAGTGTCGAACAAGAATGGAATTTTTCAAAATTGTGATGCACATCTTGCACTATTAGTTTGCAACCTTCAAACTAAATGATTAATCAATTAAGTGAAAAGTAAGTCTTCAATTGAATAATTAGAAATTAGGCATCTATTGCATGCTTACTTATTTAATGAAGGAATACGATTGTTATGTATATAAAATGAAATACGATTTATTTAGAAGATTTAGAGGCAGGGTAACTTGACATTAGAACAGATAGGCTTTCTTGATAGTTCATGATAGAAAAATACTCTGATTTGACAATGTTGGAAACTTAAAAAAAAAAAAAAGAATCACATCCTGTCCACCAGAACTCACAGTCCAGTGTGAAATTAAGTTTGTAAATGTTGGAAATGGGCTAGGAAAGATGGATAAATTATAGTGAAACTTGTAAAAATCTCTTATTACACCAGGGAACATCCGTTAGTAGAGGAGTAAAAGGAAAACTTTCTCTAGTGCATTGCATGCAATTACAATCAGAGGAACAATCCTACAGTGAAACAAAATCATGGCCTCAGTGAAAAAGAAAAGAGTCAAAGAGACTAGAACAGTCACTCACACAACACAATGATTTTTTTTATCTTGAAGGAATTCTTTTGTAGACTAAAAGAATTTCAGACTCCAAGTTTACTGTCACAGTGCAGGAATTCAGCAGGAATTTGCACACAAAAAGGCATTACCAGTTAATATTTGCACAAAGAGAATTATTTCTCTGATGCAACAAAAACATCAAAAAAGTGCACAGGTCATGCAGTTCATGTTGCTAATAGGAAAAACAAAGAAGAACACGGCCAGTGTCCTTGCAATAAACTTGAGTCGGGTGTCATCTTTTATTGATGCTTTTTTTTTTTAAAGAAAAGAAAGAAAAACAAGCGCAGTGACTGCAGTGCAGTAGGCTATTTTATTATTATGAGAAGAGGGCAGTGACCAGGTTTTATTCAATGACAGATTTTTTATTTCTGTAGTTTTGTTCAAAGCTGCTTTCATAATCCCTCACCTGACTGATGATATATATATATATATATATATATATATATATACATGATCAGAAAAGCAAACAGTTTGTGGGCTATATTATAACGTATTACTTATCAGTTAATAATTGACACTGTTTTTGTGAATGGATGTACAGTAAAAGGGTGGTAGGATTAAGGGTGCATGATGTTTTATACACTGTGTGAGTTTTCTTTGCTGTTTGAATGAAACATGTGAATGTCTCTTTCACTGCATTAAAGATCTGACTAACACGAGTGACATGCAATCATTTCCCTGTCAGATCTAATAGGACTAATTATAGACATTGTCAACTCCGCCTGAACCTTTGTAGAACATAGCCTTTCACTAATTCAATTATAGATTGTTCTTGCAGTTCATTCACCTCAATGCAGCAATTATAAAGCAATGTTTTCTTAAAAATGTTTTGCTATATATTTCCAAAGCAGATGGTGTAAAAATTTCAAGTTCAAAAACAGTTATAATGATAATTTATTTAGAGAAAAACTTTGGTTTATAAGAAGATAGCTACAAATTAAGAGGCTTTTTTGTTGTTGGTAGTGTTAATTGGAAGCATGTAGTGACAAATAGCCTTCATAGAATCCCAACACAGCAAAATAAAATTTCTTTGTTTCTGGTTTGAAGTAAGCTATGAATTGAGGTTTGGGAAGTTAGTATGAATGTTGGTATGAATGGTGAGGTTTGGGGTTTTGATATACAGTCCACAATGATGGAATTTGTTTCAATGTCCTAACAAGGATTACTGCTGCTTGCATGCACACACAGACTATCAATATAACAGTGGACATATTCATTGTAATTTCATCCTTTGCTTGGTGAGGTGCAGATTTGAAGCCACAAGTTCATCATGATAACAGGTTGACTTCAACAGACTTCGACTGAAAAAATGTCAGAGATATTAGGGAGCCAGTGCCTGGCAACATTTGCCGATACTGTGCTTTAAGGCACTTCTGTGTCAGTGTTACTTATGAAAGCAAACAACTACATTGATTCTTATTCATAGCCTTTGATGTGCAGATAACATATATTAAACATGGCTCAGCATAGAAAGATATTTAAGTAAGGTTATCTGCCATTTCCATCAATCTAGACATAACTTATAGAATCAATAAGGATGGAAATCTTTAAATGAAGTTCATTTAATCAAGCAGATAGCTGTCTAATTTTGATTCTTCCAACAGTGGACATATGCACAGTTGTCTTTACTTTGAGTGCAGGACAAGCCAGTTATGCAAGTTGAGCAGCTTAGCCTATTTAAAGCCTAATCATAAACAGTAGGAATAAAGACTATTTCATGGGATGGGATGAGACAAAATCCCATCCAGTAATTTTGGGTCAATGGCAATGCAAAACAGTGTGATTAAAATTAAAATAAATCTGAAATTTGTGAATCACATGTTTAGAAAGAGAGACTCTCAAGTTCACTACAAATTCAGTTTGTTCTTGGTTCTAGTTACAGTAGGATAATTCACTTAGCATGTATTAATATATTTCTGTTTCCTTTTCTCCTTAACAGCAAATCAATAGAGTGCATTTATTTTAGTGTAATGTGGCAGTTGGCAGCCTCAGTGGTTCCTGTAGCTCTGCTATTGCCTGTTTATTATACCTCCTAAGGAGACACTAATGGTCCCACTGACTTCACTGGTGGTGTATAGAACAGGGAAGGTGGAAAGATTGATTGCTCTCTGTCTCCCTTGGTCTCTGGGGATCTCTGTCCATTCCTCATCTCTTTCTCTCTCTCTCTTTCTGTTTTGGTGCATGCAAAAGTATGCATCAATGTGTCTGAGTATGTCTGATTGCTGCAATAAGCTTTAGCTAAGAGCTGGTTCAATAGGAAAGCTTGGCTAGGGTCGGTTCAGGTTGCAGCTATTCTGACCCAGAGCAGAATGTGAGCCTCCCTCAGAGCAGTGATCCAAATCTCTGCTTCCTGTAGCAGCCCCAGACCATCAGATAGAGCTTGACTTTCTCCACAGCTTAGCATTGTCAACAGAATCAGCCATTGGCTCTAATTACGCCCTTCTCTTGTCTCCTCAAGAGCATAAGTCGATATAGTAAAAGCTCAGTCTCTACTAGACTGACAGATAAGCAAAAAGAAAGAAATGACCAGATCTTTTTTTGAGGATAGAAAATTGATAATGCAAAGCCAGAGCTGGCCTTGCCATCTGGCTGAGCTGTAAATACGTGTTATGGTTCAGCAATTCTTTTAAGCAGCAACTGGGATGAGACTGTATCAGTGAAAGTGTAATGTAATTATCTTTAAGCATATGCCTCAGTGAATTAGATTTTAGTAAATTACCTAGAAAAAAAGCACTCCGAGCATTAAGCGCCGTACATCTCGATGTGTTTTCCACCAGCTGAAAGCACTGAACGGAGCACAGCCATCACTGCACGGGTCCTGAACTCTTATCACTTGTTGAGCAGCATCTCATCTACACCTTAACCAGTTCGGCAATTTGAACTGCCACTTCTTCAAATATAAAGTGATCTTTGTTTGTCTTTATACCCATTTTTTTATTATTAAAATCATTATCTAACACCTCAGTGCATTCTTTGAAGTTTGAGCTCTGTTCACTAACTAGCTTTAAAGGTCCATCAGATGAAACCCAGGTGTTCGTAAAGTACATGCAACTGCAGAATTATTTAAGCCTGTGCGAGCAAATTTATCTAAAATAACGTATTTCACATTTTAGGACATGGAGAAAAACAGGTTCTGTCTGAAAGGGATGATTAAGGCATGCACTACAGAAATGCTTCCTCCTATGAGGTGACAACATGTGGACATTAAATATTCATACCATCACTCAAATTCAGATAGCTGTGATTTTCTTTCATCTTCTACACTGTTATTACCTGTCTACACATCAGGAGTTAAGGAAAGTCCTCCCTCATTTTGTGCAGCTATATCTTAACAAATTTCCAGAACTTTAAAGATCATTGTAATTTTGCATTTCTACATGTAATGCATCAAAATGAAGCCTCTTGTTTCATTTTTCTTTTTATAACGGTCACAATATACATCAGTGATCACAAGGGGGCAGTGTTAAACTGTCATTTTACAAACTAAAACTGGCTTTCAACAAGATCTTGGCATCACATGCTGTGAACTGTTCTCTCTATTTTTTCTGTTTGTTTACAAGTAATCCCTCAGAAACCTTCTTAATCCCATCTTTAAAAAACTCATTGATTTCCACTACAGCACAACATCAGAGCTGCTGTGCAGCAATGACCACTATCTGTTTAAAGCTTCTTGTGCCAACAGGGTTGCTGCCAGAAACACAGTGGTTGCATTTAAAAAAAAAAAAGTTTTCCTGATAGATTGAATTTTGCTCGTATGTTGTAGGGATCAACACAATAAATAGTACAAATCAAACATAGGCTTAGATTTGTTCAGTGTGGACATTCTTGGCTGAGAAACATCCCTCCTTGATCCAGAGCTCTCTCTCTCTCTCTCTCTTTCTCTCTCTCTGTACAGACACTCTTTCAATTTCTGTACATAAATGACAACAGTTCAGTGGAAGAGACACCGTGGGATTTAGATGCACCCATTTTAATTAATTATCTCTTCAGTCTTCTTTGGAAGCAGGTGACAAGAGGTGCAGAAGCACTTACAGCTTGCTTCTATGAGTGCAACACAATATAAAGGCGGAGTCTCTTAAATTAGAAAGATATATCATTACCTCTCTTCAATATCAGCCAGTTCTTCATAAAACAATGTAATTATTCATTAAAGTGGCATAAATAGAAGGATAGAATCCTTCATTTTTCCTAGACTAAGATAAATGACACTTAATGATGTTAGAATGAGAGAAACTTCAGCCTTGTTGGAGCAATTATATATGAATAAGTCATATGACAAGTACAGGCCAATAGCTACTTATGAGGAGCTAATTATGGTGATGAGAAGGCTTTAATGGCTTCTAACAGGACTCCTCACAACCAGAACTGACATAAAAGGTTTGGCTCCAAATCCCAGAATGGATGTCAGAGGAGTCGTAAGGAGAAAGTTTGCATTTCTTTAAAGGGGTCTTGACTTTGGCTCAATGTTTTCTCCCAGTCACTTTCTTCGCTCATTGTGCCTGTGTCCACATGTGAATTTTCTTGAAAATAGATATCAAAGTGGTGGGAGTGTGTAGTTTTTGTGCAGAGGTAAAGAATACCTCAAGATCATGCGTGTGTAAGGACTTCATTAGGAAATGGGGCGCTCTTTGCCGCATAGTGTAGAATCAGCAGGACATGTAAGCTTAGACTTTGTGCCAATGCAAAACAAAAGACTAAGCCGGAGATGATCAATATGTCTATAAATGTGTGTTTCTATCAAGTATCAGTCATAACTCACTATTCAGAAGATAAACACTTGCTGTGTTGATTAAAGATTATTAAAGATTGTATGGGTCCCTGGATACGTCGGTATCCAAAGCCGCAGTATTACATTTTTAGCCACAGGAGTGTACAAGAACTCTAATTTAACTTGGCAAACATGCCTGCCTTTACAGATGATCATCTATCCTTTTAAAACTATAACATTGCTGTTGAACATCAGCTGTGATGCGGTTATTTGTTACAAATTTAACATGCAGACATGGATTAAAAGATTGATTCAACTTTTAAGTCTTAAGTCTGCCCTTAAGGAGACAAGTTATGCCATTTTTTCACAAGCTGACACAATATCCTGAATACTGAATACAATTTCTAATATCATTCAGCTAAATAGCACAGACAGTTTGGCACATTTTTGATCTATGAATTTACATCCCATTGCAGGCTGGCCCATTTAGGTTTTCCACTCCATTCCTATTTGTCTTTATATCTGTCTTATTTTTTTCAGATCAGTAGTACTTAAAAGTACACTATTACCAAATGAAAGAGCTTACAGTAAATATTCTTAGAGCTCACACTAGCACAAACAGAACTGGTTATTTGACTGGCAATTTCATTTTCAAATACTTGAAATTCGCTTTTCTGCCATTTGGTCAAGGACCATTGGTGCTGCCACTGTTGGGACACTGTTTTTTCCCACACCTCTGCTCATGGAGCTCAGAGGCTTACCTTCAAATTGTACCAGAAAATAGATTCAAAGCTTCAAGGCTTCAGTCTAACGATGAACAGTTACATGTTGGTGGCCAATTGAAGCCATAGCAACCTCGCAAGAGCACAACTGATACTGCACAAGAAGTGCAACTAAGTTCTCTGTTAAATGTGCATCTTTGCAACTGATTATGGTGTTTGGATCAACACAGAATCATCTTATTTTTTTAAGAATGTTTTAGTCCTGTATTTCCAGTCAAAACCTTTAAGGATACCACTCAAAGCCGTCGTACCTATTAAACACATTGAAATGCATCTTGAATCAATGAAGTGCGAAGCATCAATGTCGTACAAAGTTTCACATCATTGGTAACATGACAAGGAGCTCCAACACAGTAAATAAGTAAATTACAGTAAATTATCTAAATTATACAGTACTCGTGTGCCTAAATAGATATACAGCATGTCACCAAGCTATGAAGAAATTACTTTTTAAATAGTGGAAAAAATATCACAGTTCTTCATTCATCCAATCATTTATTGTATATACCAGCATATTCCAATGCAGGGTTG
This sequence comes from Leptatherina wallacei, assembly GCA_028567055.1. NCBI lineage: Eukaryota > Metazoa > Chordata > Actinopteri > Atheriniformes > Atherinidae > Leptatherina > Leptatherina wallacei. The sequence goes on along the minus strand of JAOXYM010000003.1, from coordinate 16,911,837 downwards.
CGGGGGGGGCAGCAGGTCATCCTAGTAACTACAACAGACAAGGCAGGGTACACCTTGGGCAGGTTGCCAGTCCATCACAGGGTCAGCTATTTACATTTATTATGCAAAAGTGCTGTGAAGCTTACAAAAGAAAAAACTGAATTTGTTCAAAACTCATTCTTCCTTTCACAATGACTTCCCTTGAATTTGGTTATGCAGTCTGTTTTGCAAATAATTTAGTAATGAAATGTTTTGCTCTAACTCAATCTAATATGATTTTCCCACTGTGCAGGAACACAGTACATCTTGTCATGTTTGTGTTGCATTAGAACAGGTTTGTAAATGCAGTGCCGAGGTTCAATATGCTGTCTTGTGTACCAAAAAAGTAGCAGGCTTATTTATCTCTTTATCAGCAGAAGTGCACTCTGTAAGCCTTGTTGCTTGTGAATCTGAACACATATCTGCTCTCTCACCGTGAGACACTTTAAACAAGCCCAGTACCTTAAACTGTCTTAAATGTAAATTAGCTCTAAACTGCAAACAGCTTGTCTTAACGGTAGAAGACAGGCGTTTCATTGCTGCATCTGACCAGTATGTGTCTGCAACTCCAGCGCTGTTGCCCTTGGGCAAAACAAGAGGAGGGGATGGTTACATTATTCAAAGCCACAAGCTAATACCCACAGCTGATGTAAATCTTAACAACAATAACGTCTGCTTAAGAGGCATACGGTGAGAGAATTACTGACACCAGCGGGGTAATGTGCCCTGTTGATTCAAACCTCCTTATTCATGGGTTTATATATGGGCAGAATTCTTCAGCCAGTTTCAGGCTGGAAGTTATTAAGGTCTGCAAACCAAATGAATCATTGCAGCAATTAGCTTGTATCTACTACCCCCTTTGAACATGTGTTTAACATGCATACCCTGCTCACTGAAGGCATCAGCCATCATTTTGCTTTCAGTAAATGTATCTCCAGAAAGGCCATTAAAATGTAAACCAAAAAGGAATCAAAATGAAAGATCCATTAAGCTTAAACCCAGCAGGCAGCATCAGACTGTCTGCTTGATCCTCTGGCTGATTTTGTTTATGTGTGAGTGGAGGCAAGCATGTCAGTTTGTCAGCTGGCATGACAAAGATTGACCTCTCTTCATTAGTCCCGCTTTCCCTGCATGTCTGACATCTCCTTGACATAAGGTGGAACACACACATTTCACTGCTGGCCAGAAGTTTTGACAAGTTTACCGGTGTGAGTTGCACAAAACAGGTATCTGGTCATGGGGAATTAACAATTTTTTAGATTTTAAAAGGAGACTGAAGAAATACAAGAATAATAGTAATGATAATAATAAGCTGTTTTTTCTGTTTTCAGACTCTGCTGGTTGAAACTGATAAATGTATCTGTAAATTCTTCCTAAGCTTCATGAGGATGAACTCATTACCATATGACAAAAAGGAAGCTGTGGTTGACTAAAGTGATTTCTTATAGCACTCTTAGCTATGGCCAGTGAGGGCACTTAGAGAATGAGAGGATAATGTTTCTAAAGAATAAGTTGAGCACATGAGGGTCTGGAAAGTTTTTTAAATAACTGAAGTAATGAGTATCTGCAGAAAGAGAGGAATGCTTTGTCATACTGTTAAGTTTGATCTTGGTGGGTTAAAAGTGGGTTTATTGAGCTAACTTGTCTGTTTATTTATTTTTTTTTCAATATTTTTTCAAGTTTGTAAAGAGCTTAAAACACACACATCAGTGGCAAAACTGAACAAATGGTTATTCCACCACATCAGAAAGGCCAGTGTAAAGTTATTAATTAAAGGTGGTGCCCCTAGTTCAGAAGAGTCAATCTAATTTTCAGTAAGATTTAACAGGTTTTGTATTTCTGTTGGATTGCATTGTTGTATTTGTGCAACAAAAAATCTTTTTTTTTTTTTTTAATGACCCATCAGTAATTTGAATACCAGTCTGCCCGAGCCTACCACAAACAGTATTGACATCCTGTGGTTTGCAAAGAAATAGTTGAAGGGCATAGAAGAACTTTTGCTGAAATTGACACATTTAACATCCATTTTTGCATTTCATACATGTCCTCCAAATTCAAGCAGCTTTATTGGCTGTGTATTGGACTGATAAAGCTTGTTTGACTGCATTTTTGAAAACTGTGTGAATCTTGGATCCTTCCAAATTAGCCCTGTCAGCTCCAATAACACATTCCCTTAAATCATCATTACTGCATGTGCTTATGGCAGCTACATAATTCTGAGCACCAGCGCAGGAAGCCCACCTCCATTTCTAATAAAGCAAGTGGATGAATTTAGTTTTACAAGTGGGATTAATTTGTAAATGTCAGACCGACAGGGACCATTTATTTCACAAAGGGCCATTCATTCATTTCTCTCTGAGCGGCAAATAGGAGGCATCAGGCCTTTGGGGACTGGAGACTGTTTGCTATAGCTAGCGGCCGTACTCTCAAAGTCATTCATCAGAACCGTTTCCCCTCTCTAAAAGTTTCCCCAACCCAGCTGTCATGATGCTGCCAAGATGAATTAGCTGTGTCATCCTGTGTTTCCTAGTGCAGGCGGGATACTCTTATTGCCCCATGGGCTGTAAACATAAATCTGCACCATTCAGCCATAATACTTGTACAGTAAGGTCCCTGAATCCTCTTGCAGGTTAATGCAATGATACATCAGAGTTCACCACTTTCTATGGTGTTGCTGCCACACACACAATATGGGCTGATCTGTGCAAAGCACTGTGACTTTGGTTTTCCAGAGCCTGGTGTCCAATGGGCCGTAATAACATGCCACCTAATCACAGCATTTAAACATTTGTTCTGAGGCTGACTTGTGAGCATCAGAGTTTTATCATTATTTGAAATGTGTTCAGGCAGCAAAATATTTTATCACAGAAGCACTTTGCACGCTTGCTTTAACATGCTCAGATACTTCACACTTGGTTTGTAATGACTTAACTGCTTGGCTGCATTTTAAATCTACTAAAATGAGTAAACATATGCTTTGAATAACAAATGTAATTTTTTTCAGTCGGATAATGATCTCTGACTGACCTTTAACATGTCAGACATATCTGTGCTGATATCTTATGGGTTTAGTCATGTGCCCCTTCTAAAAATATATTCATTTTCAGAAATCCACTCCTGTAAAATGAAAAAAGAAAAAGTAGAGAAAATTGTAAAAATTGTAATTAAGTAACAGTATCTTTATTCTGCTTAAATTGTACTCAAGTACCCATCTAAAAATCTACTTGAGTAAAAGTAAAAAAGTTCTTTATTTAAAATGTAATTCGAGTAAAAGTTACTTTCCTTATTGATATCATGACGGTATATTCTGCTTAACAAGGATGCTTTTAACTAAACAGTGTTTGGGATACATAGAAAGAAGCACATGATGTTACACTGAACGTCACCGAAGTAGATCGCCCCCCCCCCGCATAAAATTTTTTATTCAGTTACAGGGGATATTTCCAATGTAATGAAGTAAAATTACTTGGTTCAAAATCTATTTGAGTAAAAGTAAAATTACTTATTTCAAAAACTACTTACAAAATTACTAATTACTTATTTCAAAAACTACTTACAAAATTACTAATTACTCACAAAAACTACTCAATTACAGTAACTTGAGTAAA
>JAOXYM010000003.1:16886327-16906100 GCA_028567055.1 Leptatherina wallacei | reverse complement strand
TGAATTTTCTTTCTTTTAAATTTATATTGATTGATTGATTGATTGATTGATTGATTGATTGATTGATTGATTGATTGGTTTTTATCTATTTACATAATATTACAATATATATACAAAAAAAGGAGAAAGAGTTAAGAGAAATGAAAAGGAGAACGGAGAGAAAAAAGAGGCGATTAAGATACACCAGCAATGGCTCTTCAATCCAAAAAGAGACATCTGAACAGAAACACAACAGAGAACATCCTACGGCCTTCGCAGGAAAGTAAAGCTGACAATCATCAGGAGCACCAATAAGAGACAAACAAGTGGATAACAGTGACTGTGTCAGCATGCTGAATATAAGAAGTGAAGAGTATTCAAAGAAGAGTGTGATTGTGCAAATGTGACTGCGCTTGTGCAAAGGTTAGAGGCAGACCAGGGAACCCTGAGACCAGGGCGATCAGCAGCAATCCCAGATCACGAATCCCAGCCAACACACCACACAGACGTCCATGCATCAATCTAGAAGGCAGTAAGGGAAGGCCCCAGCCAGAGCCCCTCACGGCCAAAATCGGCAGCCACCAACCCTACTGGTCACCAGCCACCCAGGGGAGACTGTGGGGCAACCACCTCCCTCTTCCCTCCCCCTGCCCCGGCCGCGCCCAAGACACAGAGACCTCACCTCCCCCACTCATGAATGATTGTGAAGTGTGTGTTGTTTGCAATCAAAATTGAGGGACAGTAACCACACTGTGCTTGTAACGAGCCCACCATACACTACATGCCCCCCCAGAAGTTGTTTGTGTCTTGTAAGTTTTTCTCTTGTTTTGATGTAATTAAAAGTGTAATTAAAACTGAGAAGCAAGCTGTCACAGGGTGTAGCAAAGAGGGCCTCATGGATCCCCCTCTCCCACACCCAGCATGACGTGCACACCTCTCAACACGTGTGTGTATGTGAGAGAGAGAGTTGGTGAAGAGAGGGGTTTGGGGATGTATGTATGTCCCGAGGGAAGTGAACTTCTCTCCAGAAGGCGAGCCGCTGACAGCAGTAGGCACCCTTGTTCCCCGGGATCAGTCTTAACCCATTTTGACTAAGGCCATGTTTGCACGACAATGCTGAGAGAGCGAGACGCAACATTATTTACGATTCGGCCTCTCCTTTACATGGTGACGGAGTGTCAGGGGGTGGACTCCACAAAGTTTTGAGGACGGACTCCAGCGTGGAATTGTCTTGCCTCGCAGGGGGTGTAGCAGAGACGAGTAAAGGCAAGGCAGAAACTCTTGATTACGACAACGTCCCTGCCCGCTGCCCACATTATATATGACCTGTGCACTCTGCAAGCCACACAAACAAAGCAACAACAAAAATGGCAGATCCCCGTGTTCTTCTTGTGTTGCTACTTATTTTCAAGTTATTTGGTCTCTTAAAACATAACTTACTCATCATTCAGCATGTATGTCGCCAGCGAAGATGTTGTCTTCTGGTTTAATGAGGATGTAGTAGGAACTATTGTTAACATGGGGTGTATCGTTGCAAGGTTTCACTGCCATCTAAAGGCCTGGCATACGTACTACATCATATTCACTCAATTTTGTATAAATGCATTTTTTTTCGATGCATCAAAGGGGAAAAAAATGCAAATTTGGTAGCAGCGTTGTCGCGTAAACAAGGCTTAAAACTGCCAGTTTGATTAATTTGGTGTCTCATACAAACTTTTTGCAATCAGTGCATTCAGATATACACACTGAACCAATAGTTTGTTTTATTCCTTTATGTGTCACACATCAGATGCATGTTTGTTCTCTAACTTGGATTTAAGAAAAACATACACAATAGTCAACATCTCAGTTTTACTAAGCAAAGATGTAAGAGGTTCCTATTGGAGGAATGCCACAGGGATTAAAATGGTTGAGTTGGAAAAAAGTTAGAGTACTATTTTCATATTTTCAGAGGAATGTGTTTATTTATATTGTCTTGCGTTGGTATGAATATACACTGAAAGGGTTGATAAAGCTTTATGGGGTTTTTTTTGTGTTTTTTTTACACTTTCTGCTTCCAGCATGCAGTAAAAAGTCTAGTGAGGAGGTTTTAGTGACAGCAAAGCTGCAACCTGCAGCAAACTAAATAATGCTTCCTCACCCTCCCTGCCCAGGAGGAAATATGCTGGCCATGAAAAACATGAAGAGTCATTATGAAACTGTGTTTCATGTGTCTGTTCTGGATTTCTGTGCAACATGGTGACAATGAGGAGAAAAACATGTCATGAGAATAAGTTATATCTGAAGATATAAAATGATTGAAAACAGTATTTCTGGTTTTGTCTACCTAAATGGAAACAAATATTATATTGCATATTTGCCAGTAGGTCATCCTAAATTTACATATTGGAACTTATAGACAACTCAATCTTCTGAAACTCCATTAAGCACTGCTCATAAGGAAACACATGCTTCAGAGCCATCAACATGTAGCTCCTCTTATGTGATTATCTTGTTATTCATTTCCAGTGTCATTGTTTTCAGAGATTGATGCATAGCAATTAACTTAAATATGCCTCATACATTTTTGACTGCAATATATTATATCACAGTGCAGTTTTATTTTCTCTCACTCATTTCTCCTACACTGTTGGAAAAAATAATACACATGTTGATGTGTCTTTCCATTTTTAATTCATCCAATCATAGACTTATCACAAGGAAAATACAAATACTAATGTGCATATATTTGGGTTTAGGTATTTTTACATGTTTGTCTTGTCTTTAAGGTGAGATGTACGATATAGTGTAAAGGGTTGGTAATGTAAAAAGAGAGAAATGGGGGGAAAATATCAAGTGAAAGAAAAAGTATACAAAAAATCTGAAATATACAGCAAACTGGGAATATAGTTCAATTAAATGTTGACAGTAGATGTGTCTAAACTGCTGGTGTAAATATGTAAGACATGGCACACACTGGATACTAAAAGGTGTAATCACCTCTGATTTGCTAGAATGACAGATACGATATGACGTCAAGAGTCAGCTATTAAATTTGCTTGTCAAGCACTTTTCATTCATCTTCACTTGGCTTTTAAACATTCAATGCTTCATTGGCCACGCTGATTGAAACTGAAGTCTTTTTTCTCATTTAGATGAACTGTCAAGACAAAAAACTTCACTCTAAGAACAGTTATGTCCTGATCCCCCTTTTTCACTTCAGCTCCCAGTGATCAAGAAGCTAATACTCTGTGATGTTTTATGGCCTGTGATGGAAATTCATGACATCAATTTGCAATACATACTGACATTTGTGGACAGAGAATGTAACTGTAATTACACCCTGTTTTGTTTCGTTATAGTGCAGCTGACAGGTCAGTAAAATTCACTCTGCCCATCATGAGAATTCTAACAATAGCCTATGTCAGCTTTATCTTTAGCCATTGGGATTTGTCTGAGCAGCATCACTGAAATGACTTCACAAGAAACAGATTTGCACTCTTTAAGGAAACTTGAACTGCTTCATTACAGTAATGACATGCATGTGGGTTTTTCTTTAAAGCAAAGGCCTTGAGATGATTGATCTCCATATTGTCTGAAGAAATTCATAAGCAACCTCTTTTTTTAAGGAAAATGTATCATTTAAAATTTTGCATTTCAACCTAAGTTTGCATTGTGATATCTACTCTATTTCTCTTTACCCACTTGTTATCCTGTGAAGAAGTGTGGGAAACACTGCCTTTACTTTAACCATTAGAAGATTCACATTTCAGCATGCAGTAAAAACCAAACAATAAAACAACATATTCATTAATGTCGCAGAAGCTTTGATATCAACAGATTTAATATATGTGCCCAAGGTCCCCTAACAAATATCCGTGCATGCTTTCATAATGGGTTCATTAGTGAAACTCTTAAACCGTGGTTCCAGAGCAGCATGCATTCGTTATTCTGTTGTTGTTGTTACATTTGTTGTGGGATTGTGTTTCTCTGTCAGGCAAGTGTATCATTATCCCGTCACCCAGACGGATTAGCTTGTTGCACAGAGCCTCTCCACCAATATGTCTCTCTCTTGATGAGGTGGTTGGGGGAACAGGGGTTGGACTAATGGTTTAAAATGCCACAAGAATCAGGGTCCATCTCCAGTGAATTCTAACAGTGGGTGGTGCATCAAACTTTATTAAGTCTGGGCTATAGAAAAGTAAGTCTTTGTCTCAATTTCTTCTTCTCTTTCTCACAGTTATGCAACTTTCTGTTCGTTACTGCTTTCACTCAAACTCATCTTGATGCCCAGATTATGCGCGTGTAGATTGCCTATGATGGTGGTATCTCACTGAGAAGCCAATATGGGCCCATAGATGTGCATCCATTCTCCATGGCACCTTCACTCATTGAAATATAAGTAATCGTCTCAGGAAAAGATTTCATTCTCCTCTAGGGGGACATTATGACAGCAAGCAGCCTGTTTCTCGTACAGACCCAGAAACATGGGGAGAGATTAAACTCATGGTGGTTGGCTGATCTTTTTCTTTTTTAGTGCGCCTTCTTTGTGTGCTGTCATTATTTAAGTGGAAGCTGGACATAATCCCAGTCGGGCATGCAGGATACATGTGGAGCATGTTTGTCTTGTAAGCTTTCAGTTAATGTTCACCTTAACCTAATGTGCAGCCTTGACCCATGTAGAATGGCCACATGAATTTTGCAGGAATTTAGAAAAGGTTTGCATAAGAAATGTTTTGGTGTCAACACTGCATGTTGGCATGGCAAAATGTCACAAACACAACTGCTGCTGTTGAATGACAGCCAATGACCCCTTTGTCATACTCCCTGCATTCCTCTCTGTATACCATGCCTATTTTTATTTTTATTTTTACTGGTAACCAGTATGCTATGTGGTACACCTAAATCAACCTGTACTAAGCAATGCAAAAACCAAAAATAGGACTCAGTTGTGGAAGCTGGGCTAAATGTACTTATCACTTATTAAAGATAAAAATGGTTTCTGAATTTTGTCATTGTAAACCATTTTATTCAGTGTAAAGTTGCTGAAAAGACTAAATTAAGTTCCTTATTGCTTAATCGCCAACAGGACACCACATTAGATTTAGGCTGCACATTTTATTTTTAATCATATATTTGTCCTATCAAGCCCTGCCTCATTACTGGTTAATAAGAGGTGAAAAAATTTAGCTCAACTTGACCCAGCCTTTGGATCAAACTGACATTTTAGATGATGCTTGATACCAGTGATTGCAGTTATTCATTTTGTCCTCTCTTTACTTATATGACACTATTACATACAAGCTGACTAAAAAATCCATCCTACATAAAGATCTTCTGAAGAATGACAGGCAATAAAACTGAAATATGAATTAGAATAAGATACCTGTATGCTTTTCAGGGTTTGGAAACAGAAAGCAGGGGCACAACAATGACACTCAATTCTATCAACCAGCAGAAAAGCATGTGGAAATATGACATTTATGTCAGTTCCATCCTGCCTTTTTCAGATTTGAAGGTGATTATGCGAACTGATCATGATGATCTCCAAGAATTTTGATTATGTAGTAAGTGTGGCAGACTGAGTTAAGTTTGATGAGAAACATCGCTCAGGTTGAATTCATCCCTCAAGCAAAGCAACAAATGTTTATTTTTCTACTTCTAGTAATTGAATTTGACACAAAATGTCAACATTTTAAATGTTGGGAAGAGCCGTAAGTCCTCTTTGTCTTCTTTTATAGGCAGTGGCCCCTTGTTATAGTCTTATATAAAGAGAAATAATGTATGGTAAAATAATTACCAAGACTTTGATTGTAACATTCGTCATTTTTTTCTTTTTTTTTTGTCAGCATTAACCAGATCTGTGTACAATATCATCAAGACTGGCTGAATTAATCTCAGTTCAACTTTTTTTTAAGCTACTGATTTTTTATTTATTTTTTTTGCCTTGGCTTTTCTGTCATTATGTTCCCACATCTCAGCAACTATAAATGTTGTAAAAATCTGAAATTGTCCTTTAAGAAATTGTTTGGCAAAATATGAAAAATTGATTCATTGAGTACTTATATTCATGCTATTTTTCTCTCCTGTCATTCATACCACATCCCTCTTGGTTCTTTTTCCTTAGTCACGCAGTATGCAAAAAGCACATGCACACATCCAGCATAAAGGAAGCAGACAGTTTAAACAGTCCTGGCTGCTCTTACTCAGCATTGTAATTTTGTGTGGCATTGGCCCACCAAGCATGAATCACCACTTTGCCAAAAACCCAAGATTTTCCCAGATGCTTTGTCAATTAAGCTTTTAGGCCTCTGTTACAATCCTGAAACTGATTCATCACAGCTAAACTGGGACACCTCAGGGTCAAAAACAATATTAAATGTGAGACTGGAACTTCGGGAGATGCTTTCCATTATTTATTAGTCACATGACATTTTTTGTTCTTTCTGGTATTCAGAATTTGAATCAGTCTATTCTGAAATGTCAGCCTTACTTTTTGCTGAAGATCTAATGTAACGGGTGGTGTTGCATTGAAAGAGCCTGTGTTCTGAAAAACATTTCTCTTGAAGAAGAATATAAATTGTCAGATAAGGGATTAAGGTGCATGTGTGTGTTCTTGCCCATGGGTACTTTTGTGTGTAATGGGGTTGAAAAGGAAGACAAATGGTTTGTAGCTGCTGAGCCAAGAGATTTAATTCAGTAAACAGCAATAACGATATTCCAAAGTATGTGTGTAGGCCTATGTGTGTGTGAAGACTGAGAAGGAAAAAATGAAAACAGAAAAATGAGAAACCGGGAGGGAAACGGAAAGAACGTGTAGCCTATGTAATATAATTGTATGACTTGTTAACGAGATCCATTCTCTTAATAATTTCCTCAGATTTTCGGAGACAATCTGCTTGTAATTCAGATTAAATAATCCCTCGGCCTCCTGTTGCTGCACAATAGCCTCTAAATCATTCTAACTTCGCTCCCTCTCGGAGACGCTGAGCGAGCGCTGACAAAATACTCCCCCATCACAGCTTCAAGCTGCAGCTCAGAGCCTGAGAGGACTGAGCAGAGCTGTGTGCGCTTCACGCTCTCCAACCTCTTTCAAAGTCTCGGACAAAGCAGCAGCCGTCTGAGCGCACTAAGGCGAGTGTAGGCTCCATCACTGTGACTACAGCGGGACCGATGTTGACAGCGCGTACCAGCGTTCCCCAAAAATGTGCCAGTCCTCTGGATCTAAGCCGAAACCAGGTTCTGTCGCCGACGCCGGGAAACTCTTCTTGAAACATACCACCTTGCACGGCTTAAGGCACATCTTTCTCAGCGGCTCCTACCCCCGGAGAGTCGCGTGGCTGTTGGCGTTCCTGGCGGCTTTGGCTCTGCTCTTCACCTGGTCCTCCAACAGAGTGCGGTACCTGCTCTCATCGCCCGTGTACACCAAGGCGCACATGGTGTACGCCAAGAGGCTCGTTTTCCCCGCCGTCACCATCTGTAACCAGAACCTCCTACTGCCGCGGCGTATGAAGAAGACAGACATATTCAGCGCGGGGAGGTGGCTCGGACTTTTGGGGAGGAACTGGCAGGTCTCATCAGCAGCAAGAGAGGCGCTCATCACTCTGCGGGGAGACGGTGGCGGCAGCGCGGAGAGCGAGCCGCCGTGGTCTCCGTTGTCTCGGATTTTGGACTTTAACCACTTCCTTCCTCCTCCACGGGAATCCCAGCCGTCCATGAGGCAGCTGCTGGATCGACTGGGTCACCAGCTGGAGGAGATGCTGTTGTACTGTCGGTATCAGGGAGAGCTCTGCGGGCCGCGCAATTTCAGCACCGTGAGTGTTTCCTCAAAAGTTCCCGTCCCCCCGTCCCCCGTCCTGTCAACTTCCTGAACCCCTCCCAACAGGTTGATGCAGTTGTTTCAGAGCAAAGTAAGACAGGACTCTTGATAATTACCTGCCTTAATCTGATGTGTCAAGAATAGATATCAACTGCCTCATTAATTGGCTTTGAACAGGCAATCACCGGAGTGTACACACAATTCATATTCATCTGCTCTTCTCCTCAATGCGCCTTAGTTCAGTTAACTTTCTTAAGCTCTGTTCGTGTATGTGGCACAGATTCATTGCTACATGGACCCGTGTTGTGTCCCAAATATTGTTGAACATGTTAATAACGCTGTGATCGTGTTCTTTGACTGACTTTAAAAACTGCTCGAAACGTTTCAGTTTTATTAGCAGCTGTTATTTTGTTCTCATTGTCTTAGTAGTTTCTGTATTTTTCTTTCATATTCAAAAAATATATATATACTACTTCAAATTCCTACACCGAATGTCAGAAGCGGAGGTGTTTTTTAAAAACCCTGCAGCTTTCTGTCCACTGTCTGATTTGAATGGCCCCGCCTATGTATTCAATCACTGCTGGATCAATCTATGTGCAAATCCGTGCTCACAAGAGACCAATCTGCCTCCAATGAAGAGTTTTTTATTCATTTAGCAACACATTGCAACATTCACTGACAGTGTGATAGAGTGCAGTTAGTTAGAGTGCAGCCTCATTGATTTCACTTCATTATCGCATTGAGAACAATGTTAAAGCCAGTGTTCCCCTCTGTCCCACCTCATTACCCAAACACGCACTTCTCTTTTTCTTCTGGAGTTTGATGCACACGCAGTCTGATTTTGGAAATCAGGCTCTTCTCTCATTTTGCAGCAGGCATAAGGACATCACGTTTTCCATGATTTATTTATTTATTTTACTGGAAACTGATCTCTTCAGGGGCAGCTCAGTCCTGTCAACTGTAATCTGAAGCTATCCACAAAATACAAACCAACGCTTACTTTCCCGTCTTGAATTTGAAAGCAACACTTTTAGTGCCACAAACTAGCCATCACAATCAAGCACAGTTTCCCTTCCCAAAATCTTTTGGGATGCTTTGTGTTTGTGTTGAGCATTTCAATAGCAGCCAAGAGGCAGCAACTTATTTCAGAGATAAACATAATGCCAAAGCCCGGGGTGTTGGGGATATGTTATAATCGATTATTCCCTCCATGGCTTTAAGGCAGGCAAGACAAGCTGTCAGGATAAGTCAGACCAGTGGAATCAGTTACAAATTAGAGCTGAGATGTCGGGGACAATGGCATGCCTGTCAAGATACAATAGGTTTTAGGATCTATTGACTTTGATGAAAGAGAATCCCCCCTGCCCTGTTTCCCGGTCTCAAAGGTCCATATGGTCCACTGGCCTCATCAATACATCCAGTCCTCTGTTTGGTAGCAGCACTGTCCTTCTTTACCCCAGCTTTAACAACATAAATGCTTAATTCTTATCAGGGAACTCTTACGTCACTCACAGGTTGTAGGATTTTGGATTAGAAATCAATCTGACAGCATGCTGCCAGCCTCTATCCCTTCCACATACCCCACTGACTGATAATGCTCTGTTCAATTTTCTTAAATCTTACTGGGAACACTACATGAGGGTGAATTTGCTGTCTTTATTTCCCATCTCTACCAAAGTAATGGATGTTTTTTTTTTAAATGAGATTTTGTAGAAAACTATAGACAAAAGAGTCTCTGCTTCTTCAAGCTTTTACATTTGTAGAATTGCTTGAAGAAATATTCATTTGTTGAGGATTTGCAGGCACCTATATAAGCTGTAGTAGAAATATTACCTTTATGAAGCTATTACCAAGTTGTTAGCTCATTGTTTGTCAACTGTTGCATCTTTACACATCCTGCTGGCAGAGAAACTTTAGCATCTATTTGGAAAGATGCCTCCTTTCACTAAATGACTGTGTGCATAATGTTCCTTCTACTTTATGCTCTGTTTCTGGTCTTTTCAATGGTCAGGAGTTAATTTGTGTGTCATGGTTTGTGCACATCAGGTACTGTGCAGTCATCGTTTTAAAGGATTTTTCTGAAAGGATTTTTCAGAAAAAGACTCTGGTGTGATGAATGGCAGTGTTTCAGTTTCAGGAGGTTAAACCCAAACTGGTCATTTTATAATTGGTAGTAGGCCTGATTCCCACATAGCTTACGCAGAGGCAGTGTGTGTTTATACTTGAGTTCAGGGTAAAAGCGTCATGTTGCGGTTTCTTTTCCGGATCTGCAGGTAGCAGTAGGGCTGGTATCGGCCGGTGAACTACACAGGGTGGAGTTTTTTTGATGGTTCAACAAAACAAGTTTACTATATACAAATTACATGTGATTAGTCTTTATGGGGTACTATTAGCTAACAGACAGCTAACAGTCCCGGTTTGGCTTCTCCATGGATTTTGCACAGCAGATCAGCAATGTGGCTGCAGAATCAAATATCCAGAAAAAAGTAGTTTAATCACAGTCTGAACAATCACAAGGGAGTACCTCTGCGTAGCTGGGTTCAAATAGCCAGGATGCAGATCAGGTCCAAAGAGATGTTGTCAAGCCTCTGCAGACCTACACAGAGCCTACAGCAAATACAGTGTAACCGACCTGACGCGATTGCTTACTCTGAAGTATACTCCCTTGTAATTGGCCAGTTTATGATCACATGTTTCCGGATTTCTGAATCTTCTCGCTTAAATTTCTGTGGCAACAAAACAACAATTAAAGAACAACACAGAATATATTTATATCTTTGTGTTCATGTCAGCCACCATTGTTTTTTCTTCTGTTTGATTTAATTTATTTTAAAAGTTTGTTTTTAACACTTTTGCACCCCACTGTGATGCTTCTAATGTTTTATTTAAAGCACCTTGAATTGTCCTGTACATGAAATGTACGATACATATAAACTTTGTCTTGCCTTGCCTTGCTTGCCTTGTACTAAACAGAACACATTTAACTGTGTTGCTCATTCCACAGCAGCACAATCCTTACAAGATATTTGTAAAGCTGAGTAATCAGGCTTTCCAACAATTTATCATACAAAACCAATTGGTATTATTAAAGGGGAGAAAAAAATCAACCAAACATACATTTTCCTACCTTTTTACAGAGTTTATATAGGCTGTGAACAGCCTACAAGGTGATGTTAGGACAATGCAATGTGAGTCTACTGTTCACATCAATGTTTAATGAGCGCACTTACAGCTGTAACATGCATACAGGAAACTTAAAAGTTAGAGTAGATTTGTGGATATCCTACAGGCAGAACAGGCTGTCTGAACTTGTAATATAAACTAAGTATAAACATCTTCTGACTGCAGCTGGTTGGCTCCTTAGGCTAAGATGGACATTTTTTGTTATAGCTGCATGAGTGTAAAACTCAAAAGTTAATTAAATATATGTTAAATGTTGAGTTTAAACCAGTTTGTAACTCTAAATACAATTTTTCCACCTCTATTGAGTTTAAATAATTTTCCATAAGACAACACTCACACTCTGTAGCATTAAGTTAAAAAAATAATGTTGCCACTTATTTTATTTAACAGTAGTGACTCTTTCCATTCTTTACTGGGAAATTGGATGTGCATTACTGGTATAATTCCAGATCCAGTATAAATCCAAATTTACTTCCCACCTGCTGTCTGCAAAGACCTTTTGGAGGTAGCATACAGAATAATAATAAGTGTAAAGGTAGCAAAAATAAAATATATCACATCAAAGTGACTCCGCTGGAGCTTTCATATAACTTGGTCCTTGTAACTACATAGAGTTTAACTGGTTGCCATGGAGCCTGGTGTTATTGAAAGTTTCCACAATCCTGAGCACCTCTAAGACTTTACAGGCTTGTTGACTTCCTGGAAAGTCAAGGTTATACATTTATTTTAGACCTTTAGAAAAAGTAGTTGACAAATCAGTCTCATCTCAAGGTCTTTTAAAAGCTTTTCAGTGTTCAGAAATACAGATGAAGACTGTCTGATTCACTTGATATCTCCAAACCTCCACTAAATAGAATTGGTAGGAGTATTTTTGGAAAATTTACAAAAATTCCTCTTAGATTTTTGTTACGACCCGACTCGAAAGCCATAACAAAAACAATACGAGGCAGTTTTTCAACCAAAAAATAACAGTACTTATTGATAAAAAAAATTGGCCAATAAAGCCAAAACAGAAGTGAAAAAGGGGAAAATGGGGGACATCAATGGCTGGAATAACAGTAGGACTGGCCAGCCAAGTGCTCCTAATCAACCGGATGGACTCCACCCACCACTCTGCAAAAGGGAAAAACACAAATAAGTAAGATGGGGGAGAAATTAAACAAACAAACGATGACGATAAGGATAGTAGAGGGGTTTGAGCATTCTGTTGATTCTGGTGGGTATGTTGTCGGGGCTTTATGCCCCTGTTAGGGTCACCCATGGCAAATAGGTGTCATGGGGAGGAACCAGATAAAGCGTGGCCCAAAGACTCTATGATGAGACAGAACAGTGGCACAAGGTTTCCCTTCCCCGTACACGGGTCACTGGGGCCCCCTCCTGGAGCCAGGCCTGGGGGTGGGGCACGGGGCCATGTGCCTGGTGCCAGGGCCTCCGCCCATGGGGCCCGGTCGGGCCCAACCCGAAGAGGAAACATGCCCCCCCCCCCCCTCATGTGGACCCGCGGGAGGTGCCAAAGGGGTCGGGTGTGAAGTGAGCTGGGCGGCAGCCAAAGGTTGGGACCCTGGCAGTCCGATCCACGGCTGCAGAAGCTGGCTCTAAGAAAGTGGATTGTAACCTCTCTGGTGGGGAAGGAGCCTGAGTTGGTGTGCGAGGTTCCAGCTATATATAGTCGGACTCACCTTGAACGGCAGTTCAGAGTACCCACCCTTTTTTTGGATCCTTGGAGGGAGTATTGGAGGGCACTCTCCCCCCAGGGACTCCCTCATCCTGCTGGGGGACTTCAATGCCCAATGATAACAGTGGAGGGGCTTGACTGGGCGAAACGGCCATAACGAACATCATGTTCAGGCATAAGAGGGCTTTGGTAGTTGCAGAGGCAAAAACTCGGAAGTGGGAGGAATTTGGAGATGCAATGGAGAAAAACTTTCCTACGGCTTCAAGGAGGTTCTGGTCCACCATCCAGCGGCTCAGGAGGGGGAAGAGCAATGCTCCGTCAACACTGTGTACAGTGGAGATGGGAGGCTGCTGACCTTGACTTGGGATGTTTTGAGTAGGTGGAGGGAATACTTCGAAGACCTCCTCAATCCCACTGACACGTCATTAGAAGAACGAGCAGAGCCAGGGGACCCGGGAGTGAACTCTCCCATCTCTGGGGCCGGGGTCGCTGAGGTGGTTAAAAACCTCCTCGTAGTAAGGCCCCAGGGGTGGACAAGATCCGCCTGGGGTTTCTTAAGGCTCTGGATGCTATGGGGCTGTCTTAGTTGACAGCCCTCCACGGCATCGCGTGGACATCAGGTACAGCGCCTCTGGATTGGCAGACTGGGGTGGTGGTTCCTCTCTTTAAGAAAGGGGACCGGAGGGTGTGCTCCAACTACATGGCCCTCATACTAAGGTCTATTCAGGGGTACTGGAGAGGAGGGTCCGTCGGATAGTCGAGTCTCGGATTGAGGAGGAGCAGTGTGGTTTTCGTCCTGGTTGTAGAACAGTGGACCAGCTCTATACCCTCTTCAGGGTCTTGGAATGGGAGTTTGCCCAACCAGTCTACATGTGCTTTGTGGACTTGGAGAAGGCATTCGACCGTGTCCCCCGGGGACTCCTGGGGGGTGCTCCGGGAGTATGCTGGAGTGCCGGACCTCCTAGGAAGGGCTGACTGGTCCCTGTACGACCAGTGTCAGAATTTGGTCCACATTTCTGGCAATAAGTCGGACTCATTTCCATTGGGAATTGGACATCACTGAGGTTGCCCTTTGTCACCAATTCTGTTCATAACATTTATGGACAGAATTTATAGGTGCAGCTGAGGTGTTGAGGGGATCCGGTTTGTTGGCCTCAGGATTGGGTATCTGCTTTTTGCAGATGATGTGGTTCTGTTGGCTTCATCAGGCCGTGATCTCCAGCTCTCGCTGGAGCGTTTCGCAGCAGGGAAGCGGTTCGGGATGATAATCAGCACCTCCAAATCCGAGACCATGGTCATCGGCCAGAAAAAGGTGGAGTGTTCTCTTAGGGTTGGGAGTGAGGTTATGCCCCAAGTGGAGGAGTTCAAGGGGCAGGAGCATTGGGATTTGAACCACCAACCTGTGGGTTAATGGACAACTTGCTCTACCACATGAACCACTGCTGCTTTAGACCAACAAAAAAAGACCAATATATGCTGGAACACCATAGGAATATCAACAAATTGCCTTTTCTTAATGCATAAAATATAAAATTTGACCTTGGACAATTTTTTCTCAGATGTGTATTTTTCTAACTCTCTTAGCTTATTGCATATTTAAGCTCCGCACTGATCTTAAAATCAATGGAAGAGAGAAAGTGGTTCTCTGGCAACTTTCAGGCAACAGCTTGTTCATGCTTGTCACATTGTCATGTGAAGGATAGCTGAGGGCCATCTCAACAATCACAGGCTGTCTATCTGTGAATTATTTATCAAGGAGATAGGCAGACTTTTTTTATATATATATATTGCGCGAGAAAGGGCAATGTCTGTCTCAATGTTTCTCAACATAAGTGGGCTTGATTCAAATGTTTATGCCCTTTTTTTGATAGTATGAAAATATATAGCAGTTCTGTTTAAGATGCAGTGTAAAATGCTAGTGTTAAGTGGTGCAGAAAGGGTAAGTAAATTAGTTGAGGCTTTTACTCATCAGGAAGAGCTGCTTAGATGTCACAGAAATGCATTTCCCACAATGTTTTATGCATATAGGCTGTAATGTTAAGAGGAACAATTTTCAAATATTACTAATCACTGAATATAACCAGTCAGTCCTGGCCTTGCCATTCCATTTTATTTCAGGTTGATTAATATATAAATCCTTTATTATATTAATAAGAGTTTGTTTCTGCTTCAGACAAAATTATACATTTTCTGCCTAATAACACTCAGCTTATGGTAAACCAATCAGACATGTTCAACCAACAAGCTCAGTGGCTGAATAAGACAGGCAGACATGAAAAAACATATTGAAAAGAAGGAGAATCATCAGAACACAACACAATGAAGATCCGGACTCCCCAAGGTCACCACTAGCACCCACCGCTCTTCACTCAGTGCAGCCAGCAGAGTCTTTTGGTTACCGCAGCAACTCTGGCTACATACCTTCTGTAGTCAATCACTCACAAGCATACACACAGATGGCAAGCACACAAACAAACAAGTGCCATCCTCTCATGCGTAATCATTCATCTTGTACAAAGTGTTTGCAACAATCGTATAGCTGTTTTCTTGATCTGTGTCTGTCAAATGCTATCTCTTCAGCATGAACAGCTCGTTCAGACGAGTCTTCTAAAAAGAAGAAAAAGAAAATTAGTGTATGTTAATCAGAAAACCTTGAAAAAAAATAACCAAGGTAACCTATTTGTAAATGTCAAACAAACAGAGGCGTTTCTTTGATTTTGTGAGCTTTTTCTGTCTTTTCTTATCAAAGAGAAATGACAAACAATGGTCTGATTATTGCATGATGCAGCTCCAGGACTGAAGATGGATTTTAGGGACATTTTATTGATATTTATATTCATCACATAAGCTAGTATTGCAGGGTCTGTTTCTGACTCAGTTTGGGCACTAATACATTTGAAAGGTTACACCTCATATTGAGTCCAACTATCGGATGGCCTTTTATTACATTTCACCACTTTGTGTCTTAAAAGCAATATAAGGATGGTGGTCCTTGGGTGAGCTTGGGGGGTCATCTGTTGTGTTTTGGGCTCTCCTCCATTCCACACAATTCATTGAACAGTATTCACTTTAAAATTTCCCTTTGTGAGTTGTGACTGTGATTTTCCTTCTTTGGCTTTTTTTTTCTTGTACCATCCATCTGGTGTTTGAGTCATGAAGCTCTGATATCTGACTCATAAGTCAACTATGTGATAAACATCTTCTTATCTGTTATTAAGTTCCTCACAAAGAAGTCACAAGCAAAACAGGTGCATTTGTGGGCAGTTTCACCATGGAAAAGAAGAGCCTTTTGCACAAATTAGCTGTTTGGTGGCATATTTATTCCTCACAGACTCCTAATTCCCCCTGTTTGCTGTGAGAATAGATTTTAGAGAAGAGCAGACAACAAAAGAAGACTTTTATTCACTGCCCTTTCTTGCTTCCTGTTACTGTCTCTACGTGAATGTCAAAATGTTGAAGGTTAATACCAAGTTAATTGGGAGTTACAGCACTTCTGTACAGGGCTCTGCATCATCTAACTTGACAACAATGTAACAGAACATTTTATTTGGACATCAGCCATGCCTCTCTATTTCCTGATGTTTATGATTAGATTAAACCTCCATTAGTCCACTGGCAGTCATGTCTGTGTGAAAAGGCCACTGCTGCTACATGCTACATACTAGCTGGTCTGTAGTCTCTGCTGTACTGTATATAGCACATTCCTGATCAGCTGCTATTCAGATGGAGCTTGGGAGTTGGGCTCGTTAACCATGGCTGGGTTGTGAGGCAGCTGCAGGTGTGTTGTTTCAATGAAATAAAACTAAACTAAAGCATGTTAATTTTATACAATCAGAGTTTGTTTTTTGTTTTTTTGTTTTTTTAATGCTTTCAGTCAGTTATACTAATTGATATTTTGTTGTTACTCTATGTTTTCTATTTAATCAATTTTCAGAAGAGGAAAGAAAAGCCCAAAAAACCTATTCTCAACTCAGCATATCAAATTAAAATCAAGTATAGTCTGGATAATTGGATAAATCAAAATACGCATGTAGAGTGCAATTGTAGCATGACAATGGACTTTTAACTTGTTAATTTTTTCATTTCTTGATCACTGTGTATTTTCCCTTAACAAATAAATAAAAATAGAAATACAACTGACATTGAGTAATATGAAGAAATTTCAATAATAATAATTTAAAAAAAACATTAAATCGCATAGTAATACTTTTATTTCATTTATTTATCCAGATCATCCCCAAAATCTAATCAGTTGTTCGTTATACCATTTTGGAGATTTCCTGAAAAATTCATCAAAATCTGTCCATTATTTTTTGAGTTATGTTGCTAACAGACAGAAGCCACCTAAAACATAACCTCCACATCTTAGCGAAGGTAACAATCTAGACTATAAACACAAAAAATCCACTAGAAACAAGATTTGATTTAAAGATAGAAAAATATTTATGTGGTGCAAAAATGGAAAGTTGCAAAATGAATAGTCTTTATTGATTTAGATAGATAGATGTACTTTATTGATCTCAAACTGGGAAGTTGTGGGGTTACAGCAGAACAAAATATACTAATACAAAGATATAAAAGTCATCAATAAGATATCAGAGAATCTAGTGTAACAGTATAGGAGATTTGTAAAATGTAAAGTATACTTACGCTAGTATACATTATTATTTCAATAAATAAAAAGATAACTAGAGTGAATACCAATGTACAAATGTTGCAAGAGTATACTGTCTGAAATGTGCAGGTGGACCAGACAGATGTGCAACTATAAGAAAAGCTGTGCAATGTGCAGAACTAACTGTTTGCAAATGTATAAAAGTTACATTAAAAAAAAGTTAAACAACAAAGTTACAGCCCATTGCATATTCAAGCTGTTCCCTCTCTGAGAGACATGAGTTACGGATTGACGGCATAAGGCAGGAAAGACTTCCAAAGCTGTTTCAGTCTATCGGTGAAGCTGCTCCGCTGTATGTGGTTTGGGATTATCCATGATGGCTTACGGTTTGTTCAGTGCAGTTTGTTCATTAAAATTTACGAATGGTTTTCAAAACATTTATCTTTCTGTGTTCTTTTTTTAAGCTTCACATTTGCAGGTGACACTGTTGTTTTTTGTTTGTTAGTTTGTCTTTATTCATTTATCTTAGTGCAGTGTACATTCATTCTCTTCTTAAGTTTACATATATTCAACTCTTACCTTGCTATCATAAAACACATTTATTCAAATGTATTCCTTACTGTGACAAACAAAAACTACATCTATAATATGACAATATTTATTTTGATGAAACTTTTTTTTTTCAGTTAAAATTATATTATGATCTTGTTATAACACCCACACAACAGTTACAACCAGGGTAATTTTGACTTTATCTAAAAATTGATGGTTATTGTGGCATGATGTTTAATTTCAAAGCCTTAATTAACCAATAGCATGCATATCGAATCAATTAAATCAAATATTCTTGACCGTACCCGTGGGGAATTTGTTTTTTCTTGGACCAAAGTGCAGTGCTGCAAGACAGTACATTCTGTAACATAACAAACATATCATGGCATAAGGTACAGAGTAATACAGGATTTTAAAATAAAATAATGAAATCTGAGAATATAAAAAAAATCTTTAAAAAAGCAAGACTTGGCATTAAACCATAAAAACCAAAGAGCAACAGGGCTAGACAAAGAGCAAGGTTATTAATTAATTAACCGCAAGCCAAATTAGCATGCTGCCTTATTTAATGGTTTGATTGACATAGGAATAAATGAAAGCTTGAGGCTGTTGGTCTTACACTGACAGGCACTGTCTGCCTGAAGGCAACCAGTTAAATTTTGAGAATAAGTAAGTGAGGTCATCAAGGACTCTGTCTGAGCACTTCACCTTCATAAATGGTCTTAAGGGAAGGTCTTTAGTCCTTTTTATTCATCACCGTTGTTATAGTGTTCACAATTTGATCAGTCAGAGCTGTGCACCATGCTGGCAGTCCATGTCTAATTATGCTTTCTATTACAGCAGTTTGAAATATACAGATACCATCAGTATTCACACTAAATAGTCTTAGTCTGCATTGGTCCAGCCTCAGTCTTCATACTTCATATTTTGAAGTGCACATATGTTCAGTAACATTGTCATATCTTTGTACATCCCTTGTTTTTTTAATAACTAAGTAAATTTTTAAGTAAACTGCCACATATTTTCTGAAATCAACTTCTTAAAAGACACTTACAACAAAAAATATTCAAAGGCAGCAGCTAAATCTCAGATTGGAGAAGCATGAAAAGTCAATTGTTTGACATTTTTGCTTGAAAACATCAGATTTTTTATTATTATTTACAAATCAATTGATTAAACTCAAAGAGCAATAGCTGTCTCATATTTGAAATTGTCAATATTTTGTATGAAATGAGAGAATAACTCCGTTTGGCTTTGCTCGATTTTATTGACATCAGCCTTCACTGCTGTGGTGTGTGAAATTTGTCAGTCGGGGGTCTTCCCATGCTGAAACAGGAGTCATGTCGTGTTTACTCCAGCACAAACAACCATATCATGCAGTTCTGAGAGCAGTGAGGGCTCGGTTTGTCAACAGGATCTTAGCTCTAAAACTTCAGAGGTCTGAAGCTGAGAGGGTATTACGGCATATTGCAGTAGCTGCTTTTATAACAGTCTGCTTGTTTAAAATCAGACTCGTACAGCTGGAAGCTTGCATTTCAAAGCATTGGAAATGAAAGTCACACTTTGTCACTGATATTAGCTGTAACTAAAATCTTTTTTCTCTCTGTGTGTTTCAGATATTCACACGGTACGGAAAATGCTACACATTTAATTCAGGCCAA
Source organism: Leptatherina wallacei (assembly GCA_028567055.1). Lineage (NCBI taxonomy): Eukaryota > Metazoa > Chordata > Actinopteri > Atheriniformes > Atherinidae > Leptatherina > Leptatherina wallacei. The sequence continues at coordinate 16,886,637 of JAOXYM010000003.1, read as the reverse complement.
GATGGGCGACCCCTGCTGGTGACGATGAAGGGTGGGACGGGTAACGGCCTGGAGCTGATGTTAGATATCCAGCAGGATGAATACTTGCCTGTTTGGGGAGAGACTGGTAAGCCTCACTGGTGGGACACATCACATGAACATCTCTGGGCTCTCAATATCTCAGCTGAGACAGCAAGATTGGAATTTATACTTTCCATGAATAAAAAACATTATTTAAATTTTTTTTTATCAATTTTTAGAAAGAAAGAAAGAAAGAAAGAAAGAAAGAAAGAAAGAAAGAAAGAAAGAAAGAAAGAAAGAAAGAAAGAAA
>JAOXYM010000003.1:16863759-16874740 GCA_028567055.1 Leptatherina wallacei | reverse complement strand
CCCCGGAGGAGCTGGCGGATGTGGCCGGGGAGAGGGAAGTCTGGGCTTCCCTGCTCAAGCTGCTGCCCCCGCGACCCAACCCCAGATAAGCGGAAGAGGACGGACGGACAGATAAAGATGACTTGCATGTCTTTTGAATATAGAAGAAAATGGGGCCCGCTGGAGATTTTGGGCTTGGCAATGCTTTAGTGGCCCGCTGAAGAGCTGTCGGAGGTGACTGGGCAGAGGGGTGGTCTATGGATCGCAGTTTATGTCATGGTTTTGCACTGGTTGTCTGTTTTAGGGTATTTTCTTCCTTGAACCATAGGCTCAGTTGATCCGGTCCACTCTAGAAAGTGGTTTATATAGAAACGCTGAGTATATTAAACCGGAGTTGAAAAAAAGTTGTGGTTTTCCATTCCAGAAAGATAGGTAAATCAAACCCTGTCTCCATGGTGACTGTCTGTTAAGCAAACCTGCTTGCTGGCAGGTTTACTACTACCTGCCTTTTCCTACCTAAAGCTTTTAGACAAGGGTTGTCAGTAATAACATGAACCCATAGATTTATGCTCAGTTAATATAGATTGCTTTACCCGAGAGGATTTTCAGACCTCGAAAAGATGCGCTATGATTTCCCGATGATTATCTTATCCAGCTGTACCGTTTTGCAGTCACTTAAGGCCTCCATTCGTATATATCCAACATCACACATCACGGACATCACAGTTTTCAAAATTGTGCTGTGTGTTTTCTAATTAGTTAATCAAATTGTTTGTTTATTTGTAAACTGAACCTTTCTTTATAACATTGGAGACAGAACATTTTGGAATGACAGCAGTTTTTCAAGCCATGAGGAAAGTCCTTGAAAATGTTTAAGATTAAAATTCCATAAAAGAATCCAGTGTAGTTTATTTGTAACTGTTATTCAGACATTTGAAAAAAACCTCTGCTAGCCTGTCTTGTCATGAATGTAAGTCTGCTTGAGTATATTTTATACTACTATATGTTGCAGAATTCAAGTATTGAGTAGCCTACTTACAACTGCCACATCTGGAAGTGGCAGTCTCCCCCATGCAAACCTAATTCCCGTGAAAATGTACCTGTGGAAGACTTACCTTGGCTATTGACCTGCCTGCCCACCTTCCTTTGGCTCCAACACTCTCTATAGACAACCAGTGACTCCCACTAAAATTCCTTTGAGAACACAAAACAAGACTCAAACCTCAAGTTCAGACTGCCAAATCCCCTGAAAATGTGGTTTATACCATCTTCTTCAATAAACCTCTTGCACCATTACCTGCTGCAGCTTCTCACCTATAGCCACTGGGATGAGGCCCACCCCCTCCCTGAGACCCATCATTGGAATAAGATAGATTCTTTGACGATGGATGGATGGACTATTACGTGTCTCCATTGTGGTTGGCTTAAAAGTCTGCTTTAAATTGGCTTCACAAGCTGTGACAGTTCAGGCTGTTGCCCCAGTGATTTGGTCTCAGATAAGCATCAGCGTAAGGATGGATGGTAATGGGGGCCGCCAGATGAAACCCATGTGAACACATGGAGAACATTTAACCTGTCCTTAATCTGAAAGGATGAAGTAATGACACTAAAGCACAATAGGGTCAAATGATTAACAATATTTATATTGGTGGTTGTAAATTTTTTTCAGACTTGTAGCTGAAAGGGTTGCAGTTTTATTGTCACCTGCCTCTGGTTATATTGAATTCTCTGCTGAGAATTTTTTTAGTGTAATTGTTACATAGCTGTAATTCTTTCATGTGAAAATGAAATAACTCATTATTATTCATGTTACAAAAGTGTATGGCTGGCCATGACTTAAAGATGACATGTATTTTTGTTAGCAAGAGCTTAGAACATTTCCTATTATATGTATTATGTGCGGGCCCAAGTCTCATGCATTTATTTAGGAGGAAGCAAAAATGTCTGTGTTCCAGTCTTACAAGAGTAATTTATGACAGTTAAAGTATGTTTCACTTAAACGGAGACTTTCCTGTTGAATGCCAGCCAGATCTCTGAGCTCTTTAAGTGAAACCAGGGAAAAAGCCTTCCACTGATAAGTTGATACCTTGTGACAACCAGGGTGAAGAAAGCAGCAGGAAAAACATCCTCAGGCCAGCTACATCTCTTGGATCCGTCCTTCCATATCCACAATAAGCATTTTTAGGTCCTTGCAAATATTATAGAATAACGCTTTCACAAGCGTTGTATAAGTTTGACACTAGATGTCATTATGATATTCCCCTCATCCAGGAATTAAAGATGCCCATCTTCTTCATTTAAAATCTATACTACAGAGCTCTGTAGGAAGGAAGCCGTCAGCTGTATTGATTTTCCTTTTATCCTCATCATTATTTATGTATTAATTTATGCATTCACTCTCATTTCCCTTGTAGTAAATAAGACTCCTGTGGGACAGGTTTAGTCGGCAACTGATCTATTTGGAAACTTCATCTCCTTTATCCTTTCACTCTTCGTTCCAGCCATTGTCGATCTCAAAAGACCACAATGTATTTGTCATTCATGAAATATCATGGTCTGTAATATGATTTTAAATTTGATGAATAAGCAATCACACCCCAAGAATAATACCCCCCGTTTCCTAACAACCCCCACCATCCAACTCAAATAACATTCTCCATCTCTTTCGGTTTCCAGTTGGTTTTTCTATCACTTCCTGAAAACACTGCTAAGCTTTACCTCCATCTGATTAGCAACAACTGCTGATATATGCATACAAGTCATCAGCCCTGCTGTAACCCTTCTAACCTCTTCTTGTCAACAGACGAGACATCGTTTGAAGCCGGGATCAAAGTTCAGATCCACACCCAGGATGAACCCCCATTCATAGACCAGCTGGGCTTTGGAGTGGCACCAGGGTTTCAGACCTTTGTCTCCTGTCAGGAACAACGGGTATGTCTTAAAAAGATGGTAAAAAATGAAAATATGATAAGATATATCAGCATTTTTGGCAATAAAACTGCTTGAAGTATAGCCTTTTAGCTTTATACTGCCATGATGACGATATAAAGGACAGGATTGGTCTAGATTTATAACTGCCTCCACTTAAAAGAAATTTTCAGTGCACACATTTTACAGCATGACAATTATTATTATTACATACAATGCAACCTGACCTCTAGTAGATATATTTGTTCTAGTAGCAGCTATTTCACAATGTTAATCTGCAAAAAATTTACCTGCAACTTTATCAAATGCTAAAGTATGAGATGTAAAATAAACAGAAGCCAACTAAACAAGCAAGACACAAATATATTTTTTCAAATATTATGTATATTTATTCAGAAAATTACTGTAACTGGGAAAGAGAAAGCGAGTCATGTGATTTTAGTAACTGAACTTTGACCTAAATCCAGTTATTTAAAAAAACAGGTGTATACAAAAGTGTAGCAGTACGTCATGGCATGAACAATTGAGATTACTCAGAAAATGAGTTTTGCTCCTCATAGAGCTTGAAAAGGTTACAAGATCATCTCTAAAGGATTTTGTCTGCACCAATCCACTTTCTAGCAAAAAATGGAGGAAATTCAAGATTATTGTTTCCCTCTCTGGGAATGATCAACCAACAAAGAGCAGCAAGGTCACAGAGAACTCAGGGTAACTTGTAGGCATCCAAAGGCCTCAATCACATTGCCTTAACCTTTAACACCCGACCCAAGAAATAATAGGCAGAAATTCTTCTTCTCTTTTTTTATATGAAATCTTTTTTTAGCCCTTTACCTAAATATAAACAAAATCTAATTTGCATATTCTGTATTATCTTTTTATTACCATGCGGTTTGCTGGTGTTATTGTGGTGCAAAAGATATAGACCGGGGGCAAAAAAAAAGTATCAGATTGTATACAAAAGGGTATTGAAGTTTTTCCTATGAAGTGATGAAATAGGTGTCACAAACAGTATGTATCAAATATGATACACACAGCATTAAAAGCACAGCATCAGTAAAACTGAACAGCAGATGAGGCCAAAATAGAACTTCTTGTTTAAGATTATATGGATCATGATGGGAGAAAGGAAAACACTCCAGTCCATGATAAGAACCTGATCCCATCTTTTAAAACGGTGGTGATCTGATTTGCTGGTCATGATGCCTGTCTGTATGCTAAATATCTTGAGAAGTGGGTCATTTAGAGAGACAACAAAAAAAGAAAATAAACTGTTCGACCAAAGAAGGTTAAATAAAAATATGGTTAAAATTGTTGGATGGTCAGGTCAAACTCTTGACCTCAATCCAACAGAAATGTTGTTAAAAGACCAGAAACATTCTGATCCTCTACAGAAGATTGTGTGTTGTGAGGAAACCAACCATCATCCAAGAGCTGAAGCAGCTCTGAATAAGTTGAAATACCTTTTAGCTGATGTGCATAACTGATGATTATTTACTGAAAAAGTTTAATTGCGCCACAAGGGTCCCTGTACAACCAAAGCCAGAGCTTGGTCCGCATTGCTGGCAATAAGTCGGATTAGTTTCCAGTGATGGTTGGTATCCATTAAGGTTGCCCTTTATCACTGATTCTGTTCATAACTTTTATGGACAGAATTTCTAGGCACAGCAATGGTGTTAATGGAGATCCGGTTTGGTGGCCTCAGGATTGGGTCTCTGCTTTTTGCAGATGATGTGGACCCAATGGCTTCATTGGGTCGTGATCTCCAACTACCGTTGGAGTGATTTGCAGCCGAGTGTGAAGCAGTTGGAATGAGAATCAGCACCTCAAAATCCGAGATCATGGTCCTCAGCCAGAAAAAGGTGGAGTGTCCTCTTCGGGTCGAGAATGAGGTCCTGTCCCAAGTGGAGGAATTCAAGTATCTCAGGATCTTGATCACGAGTGAGGGAAGGATGGAGCGAGAAATCGATGGGCAGATTGGTGCGGTGTCTGCAGTGATGCGAACTCTGCATCAGTCTGTTGTGGTGAGGAAGGAGCTGAGCCAGAAGGCAAAGCTCTAGATTTACCAGTCGATCTACGTTCCTACCCTCGCCTATGGTCACGAGCACTGGGTAGTGACCCAAAGAACAAGATCTTGAATACAAGAGGCTGAAATAAATTTCCTCCGCAGGGTGGCCGGGGTCTCCCTTAAAGATAGGGTGAGAAGCTTTGTCATCTGGGAGGGGCTCAGAGTAAAGCATTGAAAGGAGCCAGATGAGGTGGATATAGGGCATCTGGTTTGGATGCCTACTGGGTACTTGAGGTATTCCGGGCATGTCCAACTCTCTTTTTTTTTGGGGGGGGGGGGGGACCCCAGAAAGACTAGCAGCCGCTAATTGGAAAGCTAATGGGGATCCTAATAAAACAATAAAAACAAAAATAACAATGTCACAGTGGGAGGAGACCCTGGTGAAGACCCAGATCCCTGATACTAGGTTCTTCTTACAGACATGGAGAGCAGTGATCTAGCTACTACAATATAGTCATGATGATCAGTTATATTTATATCTCATTTGTTTTATTGCATTTCTTTATCTACTTTTTAAACTTCTATGAAAATCTGTTGTGATTCCAAGTCATTCATATAGAAATATAGAAAACTAAAGGATTTCAGCACTGATGTGCCATAGCCACGAGCAGAAATGAGTGGAGGGATACTGAGACTTTGTAACTTCAGTTCTTTCTAACTTCACAAGCCTCAGACTTGTAGTCTTTGGTTCCAGCTGACAGTACTTCAAGTCACATTGCTAAAGGCCATTTATCATTCATTATACAACACAGAAATTTCATTGCAACTTTTCTCACATATGCTGCATTACTCCCCAAAACTTGTAAACAGAAGAATTCCCAGGGTGGTATTTCTGAAATTATTTACAATTTGCCTTGAGAGGAGGTTGTGTTTGGGTGTAGTAGGTCAGGATGCAATCACCCAATCTGGTCTGATGGGATATACCAGCACACAGTGTCCGTCATGCATCTTCCTTTGATGTATCTATAGATACATCAAAGGAAGATGTTTTATGTATTTCAACATCAGATATCCATGCATGGCTCAGGTGACCCCTGCCAGTGCTGATCAAACTCAAAGCTGAGTAGCAGCGCTCACACTCAGTCTCTTTGAGCCATAGCTATCTGTTGGATCTTTGTGCTGCCTCTCAGGCTTCTGCCCTTGCCTGCCCCATCACGAGAGCTTTACTTGAACTGTTTTCAGCCAGTCAGCATCTCGGTCACTTGAGATTTTATCTGAATAACTCTCTGAAAGGCGTCAAAGAATACTGTTACGGATTCTGAATGTATAAAAGCTGGCGAAAACTACAATAACTATGACTCCAGAAAATGTTTTAGCAATTGACGAAAGAGATAATAACTGTTGTGGTCTGAATGCCAACACTAACATTGCAGTTCTCACTTTACAAGTTACCAAAGTACTAAAGACTTACTAATTTATTGTCTATACTGTATGATTATAATTTATGCAATAGTTCAAACATTCAGAGAACCATTCTTGGTGAGATTCACACTGAATGACACAGACATCTACTTTCTGGATGGGATACCAGGGTGCACTTTGGTATCAGTTAGCAGGAATGTTGGCTAACAGGACTCTACTCAAAATCTCTGCAGTGTAGAGCCTTGATAATTCCCCCCATTTTCATCACCTTCTTTATCTTCAGGTGTTTTGTGAGAATGATACTTAACATTTCTAACCCATTGTCCCTGCTAATCTATTTGCTTACTTCAGTTGGGGAGGACCAATCTACACAGGATGCAATAACATTAGCTTTTTGTGCAACACGTGAGAGGTCAAAATCCATGAGGAAGTATCCTGTGTTTTGGCTTAAGCTCTACCTTCAATACCAGACTTCTGTATAAAGTTGTTGTCAAACTCAGTAACATCCACAGGACACATTCAATTCTCACTCTGCACAACTTCATTCACATTTATCCGGCCAATTCCATTATCATGTTTACGTACAACACTTCCGGGTCAAACTGATTCAGCACAGCATGAATCAGAATGAAGCAGCTCATTAAAGTAAGGAGAGACATTTTTCTTATAATTGTGCAGCAACTGTTTTATCCTCAAAGTTGCCCCAACAAGTAGAAATTCTGTCCAAAACCAGCGACATCCGTAACTGTTTTTTTGTTGAATTTGTAACATTCCATAGTTCCATAGTTATTTTTTCTATTCATTTGTAATTTATCTATATTTATATTAATTTACTTTAAGGCCAGCTAACTGGATGGAGGAGTTACAGAGAGATACTTGAAACCTGTTTGGGAAAAATATATACATCTTTAAGACCTAAGATCTACTTGTTGAAGAAAAATGCAGTACATTCGGGAGAAATGTGGTTTAAAAAGACCATAGTTATGGGAATTTTTTACTGACTTTGTAGTTATTCAGAGAAGTTGGTGACATGTGAATGGGAGTTTATCTGACAATTTTTTGGGAGCCAGCACCATCCAGTCAACAGTGGTGCTGTACTTTATGGTACCTCCACATTCACTTTGCTTTATCTAGCAAGTGACTATGTCTCTATGATATGTGTAGTCTTTGCCCACAATGAAAGTGGTGAAAAGGACAACAGTTTGACAGAAAAAGATGTCTATCAGCAACAGCAGGGAACAAACCCACCCTGGACATACCCTGTTTTTTCTCTACTTTACAAAAAAACTCAATCATTTTTTTCCTCCAAGCTCTGACCTTCATTCAGCTTCCCTTCTACCACACTGTTCCCTCAAATCCCCTACCTCACAAATACAGCCATATCTTCTGCGAAGCCTCCATGACATCAACATTGACACAGTTTCTCTGCTATGCTGTATGCTGGTCTGTTTGTACTGCTCAGTTTCCATAGCTACTTCATGATATGGACAGTTTTTATATAGATATGTGTTCTACTCTTTTTGTTGTTGTTTGTTCCCTGCAGAGATAAGTACTTAGGATATTATCTTATCCTACAATAGATCTATGAAACTCAGTGATTGAGCCACCCAGGAAAGTAACAGTACCTTGAAATATTCAAGGCTTTTTTCTTTAGAAATGCTGAAGTTAAAATGAACAATCCCACATGGTTATTACTGCACGACCAATGTTATACTCTGGTTTTGAATCACCAATGCTCCTCTTCTTTCATCCAAAGCATGCTAAAGATACAGTATTATTTTGCCTCTGATTCATTTCTATGTTTCACATTGAAGGAAAAGGTTTTGGTGCCAATCCATCCATCAGTAAAGCACAGTTGCTCTTTATTTTTCTTTAGTGTGAGGGAGGCTAGAAAAGGCTTCAGATTTTAACCACTAAGTCACCAATGTAACATAGCACTTAAAGGGATTGCTTGTGTTTTTTTTTTGCTCATCAGAGATCCCAAATCCTAACAGTTAAACTCATGGGGCCTTAACATAAATAAGAAACACAGACTTTGTCCAATCAGATCGTCAGAGCTGGTCTTTTTCAGTGAAATGGGGTGTATGTAGGTTATTCCACTCAACTGTGAGTAATTCTGTGGGCATGATGGTGAATTCACTGTCAGACGAATCATTAGCTCTGGCACCTAATATGCTACAGAACCATGCATAATGAATGGAGGAGAGAAAGAGGAGGATTTTGAAGTGATCTTAGTCCCTCCACGTCCACACTTCTAGAAAGTGTGTTCCTGTGTCAGCAGGCTGCTGCAGGATTTTGCATGCTGCCAATGTCGCGTCTGCAGGAGTGTATGCTTCTTGGTTTTTTCTGTCTCTCACTGACTAACGCTTTTTTCCTCTTCAACATTCATTACAATTCCTCTCTTCAATCTCACTTTCAACTTTTTGCTTTCGTTCTCTCTGTTTGCATTTATTTATTCCATTGTTTGGCAGGCTCACTGCCTTTATCTAATTCAATTTGCTCACACTCATTTAGCAGTGTGCAAAGCTTTCAGGGACTTTTCATTTGGCCAAACTGTCACTCGCCTTGATTCTATAAAAAGAAAAAAATCTGCAATATCCCCACCCCAAAAATAAGAAGCAAAGAAAAGTTTCTTCCTCTGGTATGTCTTCATCCTCCTCTTTACTGTCCAGTGGACCTGCCTACTTCCCTTTTTCTACTTTTCATTTGCTGTCTCGCTCAGTTAACAAAGGGAGAATCGAGATCAATATATTATCATGATTTGTTTCCTTTCTTGTGGTTGTTAAACAACTAAGCACACAGTAAAATGTCCTCAAATCTTATACGCTGGACTCCTTTTTGTTCTACACTGGCAGGTGTTTAGCCACCTGGAAATTATGTTGACAGAGTGTTTCAGAAACCCCAAAGAGCTTTTGAAAATGCACAGAAATAAAACACCTTTGAGGATAAAAGAGCCATTTTAAAGTCAAGGAGCTCCTCCAAAACATCTAGTCCATGTAGTGATGCACTTCTTATTGATTAGCTCATGTACTGATGGTTTTCATGTTCTTTTTTACTTTGGGAAATGTTCTCAATGTGAAATTAATCAGAGGACTCATTAAAATATCCTGATAAGGTTTTAGTTGAGGCTATCTGGTTATCTTCCATTCCCTGTATGGTATGTATCTGTTTGTGAAGACTTTCCGTACATTCTGAAAATCGCCTTGCAGTATTTGTAACCAAATCCAGTTCGCAGAAGACCCGGCTGCATATTCTACTCTGGTATGAATTGTAAAATGCAGGTTCCTAAATCACAATGGCGGCCTTTAATTTATTGCTGTGTGAGCTCTCAGTGATGCACAGTTTAAACCAATGAGACAGAGACACACATGGGCTTTTCTTATAGCCCCTTGAATGCATCAGATTTGCATCCTATTTTTATTAAAGTTGGATTAAATGTAAATGAGTACTGATATTGTTATATAGATGCAAATCACATAATGTATCCCTGCAGAGTGATCCCAGTTCACTTTGACTGCATCAACAGCATGATGCAAACTCGAGCATAAACATAATTAATTATCATTTAGTTAGATGAAGAACATATATATTCTCATATTTAAATTTCTAATAAATCCCCTTGTCATTTTTTGTTCTTTTGTATTGAATTCATTTAAATCATTTTCTTAGATCAACTCTATTATGACACTGCCACTGAGCCTGAAAATAAGACCGCCTTAGGCTGTTAATCTCTCCAGTGGTCAAGAAATATGCTCATCATCATCTCATCTTTATTCATGTCTGCTTATTTATAGAAGGCTGTTGGTTTCACCCAATGGTCTGATTATTTGCTGCTGATAACTTATTGGTTGTCTAGTCCTTTTTGTAAGCTGCTCATATAGGTATTATACACCATTTCATTTTCTGTACATAATGATGTCTTTAAAATGAAAAATTGATTGGTTTGCCAGAAAACTTAATAAATGAATCATTTTTATGTTTTACGTTTTAAGCAGTTGCTTAAACAATACCCCCAAAAAATTTGTCAAGACTTCTTACCGCTTCTATGTTTAAATATTTTACTTTGATAGTAAACTCTTTCAAACTGCTCATTATATGAATATGCTAACTATAAACAGGAACAGAATAAATTGAGATATTGGAAATTATTATATAGAGCAAAGGATAGAATTTAAAGATTAAACTAAAATATAGAATATAGAATAGGAGTGAAAGCATTTCAGTGTTATAATGATTAAATATAGAATCATTCTAAATGATATCTCTTTACAATAACTGTATTACTTATACAACCTGTCCAGGGTGTACCCTGCCTCTTACCTGATAGCTACTGGAGTATTGTTCTGTTACTCTTCAAAGTCATTTTTTAGCATATATTAACGCCTTCTTTCTCTTTGAAATAGCATAGAAGTTAAGTATATGATTAAAGGAGTATAGTGCAAGTTCTAGCTTTTTTCCAGAAGTCTGCCCCCTCTGGCGACAAGTGGATGTATGCCAATGTTGTGCACGCGCATGGGCCGCTTCTACTGCGTTGTTTACCTGCACTGCACTCAGTCCGAGCCCAGAGTTGGATGCACAAACTATAAAATCAATTTAGCTAGATTAGATTATTTCACTGATAATTGTTTTATATTTTCAATGTCAAGA
>JAOXYM010000003.1:16807283-16832566 GCA_028567055.1 Leptatherina wallacei | reverse complement strand
AATCCCTCTCATTGAGCATGCAGAAACAGTACTATAGAGGCAACTGCAGTGAATAGAGATCAGCTCATCCTACACATAAGGCAATTATAAGAGGAAGTTGGGGAAAGAAAATAATAGTATTTAGCATTTAAACTTGTGCAATGCACCTTTAAGTAAACAAGTAAAAACTGCTTAAATTTGGTGCGATTAAGATTAAGCTGTGCTCCATAGTGTTCATGCAGTTAAACTACCACACTGAAAAAGTCTAGTGAATTCTTTTAAAGATCACTTGTACTTGTTCACATCCATCACAAACACAGTACATTTGTTAGGCTGTTGTGAATTTTCATAAATACACGGTATTTTATAAGGAAACTGGTTTGAACATTACTCCTCACTCAATGTCCAATATATCATGAATATAGTGTTTCTATGTCTCTCTCGGTTATTTTCCTTGATATATTTTTTTTTATCAAAATTTTGGACATATTTAGATTCATGATTTTATTGTTATATGCACTGCATAGTTTTACATTACATTGAAATTCTTCCTCGCAAGCAGTTCCCCTCACACAGCTATAGTAAACTTGAAAAACTAAATACTAAAATAAATAAAAAATCTCTGCTTAAAAAAAAGAATTACAAAAATATGATGAAAATGCAAATACAACGGTGCAAATATGATACAGAAAGGTGCAGTACATCAAAGTTGTTGTGCAAGAAAAAACACTTAGGACTTTAGGAGTGTATATATGTTTTGTAGTGTGAAATATACAAGGATGCCAGTGTGCAGGGAGAGTGTATAATTGTCACAGTTTAGAATAAATGGTTGTTCAATATTAATCAAGTCATGACTTACATTATCTGTAAAGTGAGCCACATAAATGACAAGAATGTTGTTTTACCAAAATTAACACCAAGTATTATCTGCAAACTTTTTCCTATTTTTTTCCATTGAAATGTAGGAAACAGTTTGAGAACTGAACTATAAGATTTCAAGTTGTTTTCTGTGACCGTTAAAAAAATCTTCTAAACAATAAAAATGAACAAACTGTCACATTTGAGAGGAAGAAATAAATATTGATTGTAAAATTACTAAACTATTTTAACTGTGTTTTTCACTAGTGTGGACCCCAATGACCAAAAGAAGACTGCTTGTTATGACATTGATGTGGAGGTGGACGACACTCTGAAGACCCAGATGAACTCTTTCCTGCTTTCTACAGCCAGTCAGCAGGAAATCGCAGGATTAGATAACAAGGTGCAGACTCTACCTTACAGTCACGGGCAGTTTTGTTTACAGAGTTTCTCAGTTTTAATTTTTGTTCTGGTCATTTTTTGAGTTGTGAAAGTAGGTTTTGATCTTAAGTACTTAATTACCCCTTCCTCTAGAAAAACTTTCAAACCAAGTATAAATAACAAGTACTTGCATTTGAGTACTTGCTGATATGAATACTAATAAATCTCATTACACTTGACTTTTAAGGAGTGTGGACCAGAGTGTCACATGTGACGACAGACTAGTTTATTGCGTAATATATCAAACGGGTCATCCTGCAGCCATCTGCTGTTGGCTTTGGTTACGGCTTGAAAACTGTCAGAATCTTCATAGACAAGGAGGATAAAGTTGTTTTTTGGTGGATTATGTTCACAGCTGTAAATTGTAAAACACCTATATGGCCAAAATCAGCTTCTCCCACCGAGCAGTTCGGATTTATAAAATAGCACCAGTAATAATAATGAAAACTTAAAATGTAAAGCTTGAAAAATATCAGAATGTTCCTAAATAAGAGGGATAAAGTGTTTTTTGGTTGACTATGTTAACCGCTGTGACAAGGCCACCTAAAGGCCCAAATCAGCGTCTCTTGTTGAGATGATGTCAAATTCGGATTTCTAATATGGGGTAAGTAATAACTTTGTGTTAATGCGTTAATTCCACTGATGAATCTATTTGTATTCAGATGTGCATTTTGACAGCCCTAGGTTTTCACATTGGTATTGGGTTCTGTAGTATCGTAACGCTTTTTTTAATTTTGAGTACGAGTACACGCACATACTATCTGCTGATACACGATACTGGTATTGGTGCGTCCCTAGTATTTAGCTGTACCCTTTTTAAGATGCAGATCTTTTCAGTTTGTGTGAATATTTCTTTTCTGCTGTGTTTTAAGGCCATTACAGCTGACATAAAGGCATGCTTCTTCTTTTTTTCCATTTTGTTTCTTGCATTTCGAATCGTTATTCAGTTTGGCTCACCATGTTGATACTCTCCCTATTTCTGTGCCTACTGAGATAAATCTACCACACTTTCTGCTGTGTTTTGAGGTCATTCAGGTCTTCTTGACCCCCTGCTAGCAGTCATTACCTTGGCTGGGTTGGCTGTAATCACATTGATATGGCACAAAGCCATCCTACTGAAGGACATCCCTCTGTGTTGTCTTTGTTCTTTGATATCTCAACAATGTACATACACAAAGGTTGTTTACACATTTAGGCGCCATTCCTTTTTTCTTTTTCTTTTTTTTTTAACTTTATTTTGTGTTCAGTAAGGAGGATTGTTGGTGTACACCCTGTTCCTGTGAGGCCTTTAGAAGTAAATTGTGGTTTAATTGTGCAACCTTTCTATGTGTCGTTCTGGATATTAGACCCATTTTATTAATTCTCTAAAACTTATAATGTTTACATACATGTTTGCTGTCTAGCAGTCGTCTTTTTTCCCATAATCCAAGCACCAAAGATGTGCTCATAAAATTTGTATTTCTGTTTTGTTTTTTTTGTTTAGTTTTTAGAAAAGAGAAGAAAAATGCATTTACGGATGCCACAATGTAACACAATTTTGAGACCACTTATCTGCGCAACTCTTCAGTTTAAGATGTTTAAGATGAACAGTTGCCCTCATATACCCAGTTATTCGGATCTTCTGTTTGGTTAATCTGAGCTGATGAATACGCCATGAATATTTTAAAGTGATGAGGCTTCTCTTGTTATCATGAAATCTTGATTCTTTTTAGATCCATGAAACCATCGAGACCATCAACCAACTGAAGACCCAGAGAGAGTTTATGTTGAGCTTTGCCAGAGATCCTCAGGGCTTTATCAATGACTGGCTTCAATCCCAGTGCAGGGACTTCAAGGTGAGTTTTATGGTCATGACCTACGACTGCATCTTTTTATCTTTATCACAGCACATACTGGGCTATTTCAGGTTTTTTTTTATCTCTCATGTCTGCTTTTGTCTTTTTGTTTTAAAAAGGAAAAACAATATTTTTTTTTGTTTCCTAAGGTTTTAACAATAAATATGCAGCAGTATTGTCATGTTAATGAGCCAAGGTTGACTTAATCCTCATTGCTTGAATGTTCATACACAATGAATTCCTTGTGGATCAAAACGGCAGTCAGTAAATCCAGTTCCTGTACGGAAATTCCTTAAAAGATTGGACGCAGAATCTGGACATTTGGGTCTGGATCTGTAGAATCTTTTGATCCTATCATCTTAAAAGTGAACGAGCACATCATCACAACAGACATTTTATATCTTTGAGGATGGAAATACAGAAATTCGCAATTCCTTCAATAAGTGTGCTGCAACATGGGTAAAACGGGACTTGATTTTCTTCCCAGTATGTGGGTGGGTGTTAAGACACACAGTGGACTGTTGCGTTATGTGGCTCGTGTGTGATGTTGACAATATCTGAGGAGTGAAGACTTGGCACATTCCTTGTGATCTTTGGTGCTCATCGAGTTGGGAAGCACTAAAATACTGCAACAGGTTATTTTCTAGTCAGTTATGGTTAGATTCAGTCCCTCTCTTCGAGCACACCTTTTAGAAGTCAACAGGCAAATGCTTTTTTTAACATTACATGTGGAAAGTCTCTTGATTAATCATATCTCATTAGTAAATAACCACGGTGATGTTATTTTCTTTTCCAAAATCCAGGTAATTGTAATTATTATTCCAGTTTTCGTTTTATTTAAAAAGTGATTATTGCACATCAATCACTATCACTCTATTCAGATGAGCCAAATGTAAATTCCTTAGTCATATTTGGCACCAGTTCTTTTACCTTCATTTGTATCCAATAATAAATGAGTCTCTATAAGTTAGGGAAATATAACTCTATTCATACTTTTTATTCACCATGAAATTCTGTTCGAAATCATAACAAACTTGGAAGTATTTAGAAAACCAGTTTGAACATTGATATTATATGTGACAGTACCATTATTTAGGAGTTCAAAAATGTCTCTTTGATGTAAGATTTAGATCTGATGAGCATGTTTATCTCACTCTGAACTCTGACATGATTTGTCCATTCTGGATCCTGTCGGTTGATAGAAATACGAGGGTTATTAATACCGTACTTTTGGCTCTTGCATGTTGAGTTCCTCTGATTCCAAAAAGGCTTAGAGGTGAGATTCTAGTTACAGCAAAGGAAGTTCAGCCTGTGGAGAGGGAAGAGGCCTGATGAGGTTCAGATCTGACACTGAGCCATTAAATCAGTCACCTTTTCAGAAAGAACTATCTGAATTTTTCAAAAGGGTATTGTTCTCTTTTCAGCTTGAAGTTTTCACATTGTGAATTGTCATGTGAAAATGTCCAGTTGTCCAAGTTAACCTCACCTCTCCTACCCGTTACCTTCTCTAACATGTTTGTTAATGTTAGCTAAGCCCCCCTTTCTTTCTTTAAAAGAGCAAAGTCCCCCATGTAGTCTTTGGTTAAAAAATCATCTGCATCAGCCAATCAAAATTTGATATATGAGCCATTTGCAAAGGGCTACATACTCTTACATTTTTAGAGGAATGCACAGAAGTCGGTTTGTTGGTCAAATTCCCCACATCCTTCACTGCTTGGTGTGATTCAGAGGGTGTTCAGTGGGTAAACCCAAGCTAACTTGCTTTGAAGAATAGGAGGGAAAAGAAAGGAAAATTTTCCATCTAAATTCAAACAGAAGTTATGTAGTCATTCAATTAAGCACTGTATTGTGGACTTTTACACACCATTACTTTACCTAGGACAGTTACTTTGTCACTAAAATCTACAATATAGTAGGGGTGGGTTTGATAAATCGATTTAGATCGATTCAAGTTAAATTAATTCAATATCTATTCATAAAACTAAGGATCGATTTTTTTTTTTTCTTTTTTTTTTTAATTATGTCCTTTTTTTTCTTTTTCTTTTTTGCAGGTATGTCTATATTTTCAATTTAGAGCAATTTTATTATCATGATCCATGTTTTATATAAAAAGTTACCTGAGATTAAAGAAAAATAAGTGTTGTTAAACAATTAGCTGTAAATGAATCGAATCGAATCAATTCAGGGAATTGGTGATGATACCCAGCCCTACAATGTAGTGTTAGATGTAAATGCTATGACTAAACACCATCAAAACAACAAGCATGAAGATGCTCTCTGGTACATCTAACCTGAGTAAATTACAGGTTAAGTCTTTGCATTCGTGTTTATTAGTGCTTGGCCATGCTGTGGTTTTCAGTGTTACTGACTTTGGGGTTCAAATCTAATGTTCAGCTTTGGAAAGATAAGCTTCATAGCCAAAAACAAGATTTGTGCTTTTCCTACAGGTATAATAGAGGAGTGCAAAGTCAAAGAAGAGCATGTATTATGCACTAACATGTCTGGTTGGATGTATGCTCACCTCCCCCCCAACTCTCTTCAACTTCTGCTGAGTGAGCAGCTGTCACCCATCTTCAGTGTTTGCTCAGCTGAATCTGTAAAATGAAACAGTGTCTGTCCTGAGCCTGCTTGACCTAATGAAGACCAAGTGCTCTTCTCTAGCTGCAGCTCTTGTTGAGATGGACTCTGGTCCAGTAATATTTTTCTGTTTACAGACCATGACAGATGTGGTAGGAAACCCAGAAGAGGAGCGAAGAGCAGAGTTTTACTACCAGCCCTGGGCTCAGGAGGCGGTCTGTCGCTACTTCTACTCAAAGGTATTTGTTCTTTTTATTCTTCCTCACAGATTTGGTGAGCCCCCCCCCCCAGTTTTAAGTCAGGCTGCCTGGCTGGTGTTTCTACCTCTGCAACTAAATAGATTTGCATAGGGTTTTTATGTTGTTGTTTTTTTGCAGATTTTTTTACAAGTCCTGAAAAGGTGAACTGTGCTGACTTTGGTGATCAGTTGAACTTTGTGTTGAGAGAAGATAACAATTTTATCATTCTGCAAATTTTTGTCCTTGAAGTTTCAGAAAACAGCCTTTTTGTCAACGTATCAGTTGTATTTTTTTGTTTCTCATAATAAAGAGAGAACTACACATAAATTTCTGAACATTCTTAGTTTTCATTTTTACCAAATATTGATCATTTCTGATGCTAGTTTAAGGTTGCATCAGCCGCCCTTAATCAAAACCTTGCTCGGTCGCTCAGATAGTCTGGTTTGTTTGGGGAGGTGTGGATACGCGACTGAACTCTGCACATCAAAAAAGCCAACTCTGGTCCACCTAAAAACACAGGTCTCTGTTCACCTCAAAAGAACCCAAGGCAGGAAGTGGACTGAATGCAACTTATGTGGTGGAAACAGAAGTTGACCTGCATTAACCAATAGAAATACATTATGAAAGCTATTTCAGACCAACTGAATGTTGTAACGCCCAACCGAACCAAGTTTCCAATCATACAGAGTCTAGTGGACTAGGTAGGGGTGAGCTGATTCACTATTTAATTGCGATGCAGCACATTTCAGTAATGAATCACAAATGTTCAAAAACCGGATGTCATCTCCAGTCCTTCCCCCTAAATTGAAACTGTAAACTACAGAGAAACAAAAAGGCATCAGCTAGCCTTTCAGCCACGGTTGATGAGCGTGAGATTTACTCATCGAGTTTGAAGGCGAGCATTTGGAAACATTTCAGTTTTTATGGACATGAGAACGGACAAAACCTGGACGAGAATTGCTCCATATGTAACTTTTTTACTACAAAGAGGAATTAAAACTCATGTAAACATGGCCGTTCACTGAAAATCCCAAACTTTAGAAGCTTGAATTTTACTTTGATATTAGTTAATACCTGGCATTTTCTGAAAACTTGTATGAAACAAGTCTAAGAAGTAAATAGTTACTGATATAATTTTCTGTTAATTCACTTGAGTAACATATTGCTTCAGTGGTGGGGAACTCTGGTCCTCGAGGGCAGCTTTCCTGCAAGGTTTCCATGCAGCCCTGATTCAAATCAAATGGATCCAACAGCCAATCAAGGTCTGCACAGTGGCTCATTTATTTGAATCGGGTGTGTTGGAGCACAGATGCATGGAAAACTTGCAGGATGAAGGCCAAGGTTCCCCATCCCTGCTACATAAATGTCAGCATAAGTTAGCATTCCTAGTAATGCGCAACTGTGACGGGAAACATGGTTGATACTTGTTAAAGACGCACTTCCTAAATATCTGGCCTTAAAACTTAGCATTCCTGACTTGTTTGATGGTACAGTGGTGTATTTTATTTGCATTCCTGGAGCCTTCGCTGCCCAGCAGCGTCTAGAGGCTGAGAAAACAGACTACAACTTTTTCATCCGGGATGCCGTGTAACGTTGCAGCATAGTTTTGCTTTATGCACTGCGCCATATACTGACAAGCGGATATAAACACACTGGCCACTTTGAATGCAAAGAAAATGCAAGATGACACTATCGGATGAAGAGAGGAAAAGAAAGAGAAAGGGACTGAGCTATAGATAACATGAGAGTCAAGATAAGACTGTCTTCGACTGGCTGGAGAGATCTCACAGTACAGGTAGCGTGCAGGATCAGCTGTCGATGGGGGTGCCAAAGTGAGAAAAAACTCCAAATGTCCATTAGTGCATTTTTAAACTTGACTGTTACCATTTAGCCATTGTCTTTGTGAGCAAGTTGCTGTTAGCGTTTAGGGATTGTCTGTCTTCGTTTAAGACAAAGTTGAAAGAAACCTAAAGTTGGAAATCACAAGATTGCTTGCAAATAACCGTTTGGGCAGTCTGGCCTGAGTCTGGTTTGTTAGACAAATCTAAAAGGCAGCCAGGACGTTGTCTTGTTGCCTTTTCCATGCCTATTGCTTTCTGTTTTGTCACAACGTTCTCTCCTGGTGATGAAATTGTCTGTGAAAATCTCTTCCAGGTCCAGCAGAGGCGCCAGGAGCTGGAGCAGGCGCTCGGCATCAGAAACACCTGAAGAAGTTGGTCCTCATTAAGCTAAAGATCAGACAAGTTCTGTTGGAGACAACTAGTGTGTGTGGGTGTGTGTGAGTGCGAGCGAGTGTGTCAGACATTCAAACACAAGTGCTCAGTTTTCTGACAAACTTGGAGAGAAATAGATTCTAGATGACTTACTGTTAAGATGTCAGCTTTTCTTTTCCACCTTGCAGCTTTGCAACATTTTGTTTGGTTATTACTTCGACTTTTTCTGGAAAATTCGTTGTTTTTTTTCCTCATCGCACGGCTTTGAGCACACTTTTTTTTTTTTCTCTCTTCTCCCCCAGTAGCATGTCTTGGTCTGGAAGCATTCCTTTTATTTCGAAACACTGTCTACAAAAGATTGTACATGTATAAAAAGTAGAAGACGAATTGTATCCTGAAACTTGTAAAATGATACTTTCTTTGGACAGAAAAAGATATGTTGAGCCCGCTGTGGCTCCATTTTCTGGAGAATAAAACTACAATTTACACTTTGAACCAGCCCCCAGATGCTTGCGTGTTAGGTTGATATTGATTGTGATTGTGTTTGTGATCAGTTGAATTTCGCTGCCAATTAACTGTCTCTTTGTACTTAGTTGTCATTGGTTTCTGACAGTGTCACAGTCTGTATGAAAAGCTCAATCACAGCTTAACATACACTACTGTGGCAAAACAATTATCCTTTGTTAATGTTGTCATTTGGTATGAAGTCTTTTTTTCCCCTTTTTTTTTTCGTTTTCCTTTTTCTTATCAATGATCCTTGTTTTGAAAATGTGTTATACCAGTACTTGTCTTGTTAGCTAGTACAAATTATCATGGAAGTAGCTTGTAAGAGTACCTCTAGTCTATATAGTTTTGTAAATACTAAGCAGATGAATGCAGATGGATGTTCAGTTGACCTGTATCACTAAAACTGGCTATCTTTCTTAAGTCTTTGTATACACTCTGCAGATAGTTGAACGAGTATTTATATTGATCAGCCTTCGTTCTCAGAGAGTGGTGGTTTAGCTCCTAACAACGTAAAGTTGGCTGTTACAACTAACATACCACCTCTCTGTACGGCAGCCTTATGTCGCCTTGGAGTTCAGACTTCTGCGTTTTTAGTTTTATGTGATTTTACTGATGTGCAGAGAAGCCATAAACCCATGTGGCAGAGCAGATCTGAAGACTTGTAGTTTTATTCGTAAACTGACTGAAGACCAGGCATCTGTGGATTTTGTAGATGTTTCCCTCTTGGAAGTAATTGAAACTTTTCCATGTGTTGAGGATATTCAAGAATACACTAATGAGGACTTGGGTAGGAACATGAGTTGTAATGAGCATCGGGGTTTGAAGCGACACTGGGTAGAATTATGTGAAACTGCAAACTTTTTTCATGGACCAAACCTATTTTTCTGTATGTTCTTATGTTATAATAAAGAATATGTAAAACATTTATGTCTCCAAGTCTTTAAAACAATCTGTATCGGTCATAATTTGATGGAAGCATAAATTCTTTTTATATCAAATTATCTGGGAGATTTGTCTTTATCCTGAATTATCATTCCTTTATTACAACAAAAGAACTCGACTCCAAATATTTGAAATGTTCCCCTGCAAGTGTCTAATGCAATGATAATACATTTTATTTATAACGGACTTTACATTTCAAACAATCTCAAAGTGCTAATGCAGTATTTATTTGTTAAAGATCTTGTTTTTAGGAACGAACACTATCTTACAGTTTGGGGTGAAGATGCTTTTAAATGACTGATATAAAAGTGTGTTTGGTAGATTTCTTTATTGTAAAAGTGCTTCTTGCCAATTAATCTTACAGTTGGGAAGCATATTTATTCCTGTTTTAAACGTTACCACATTTGTAAGGAAAATGCATTTGTGGGATGAGCCGCAGAGTTTAGTATGTGGATTGTACCTATGAAAAACTTGCTAAATTATCCCTGCCTTTGCCAAACAGCTTGTTCTGCTACTGACTTGTTTGGTTTATTTGGTTAGATTGCCAAAATGTCTAATTTCTTCAGACTCCAATCATTCAACCAACAAGAATCAACATCAAAATAATATGTTTGGCTTTGGTAGAGAAGATTTGGCAGGTTTTTGTGGCACAAATTCACTCTAATACTCTTAAATGTATTTTCCTTACAAATATGGCAGCATTTAAAAGATAAACACGCTTTCCAACTATATAAGGTTTACTCCCCAGAAGCATTGTTCCAGTAAAAAAATTTCCCCCAAATGTAAAATTAGTCAAGGGATCAATGTAAGCATTATGAATATAAAGACAAACAAAAAATTGGTAAATAGTTTTTTTCTTCTTTTGTGTTAAATGTTTTTAAAAAAATCACCCTATTTGTTCTTTAAATCGGTTTAAGGAAGCTGATTCTGAGCAGTAGACAGGCATGTGATGCAACAGCTTATCTCCTGAAATGTAAAGGGACCTCTTTAGAAAGAGGTCACAAGTCAAATAGTTTGCAAAATAATGGTTTAAATTGTAACTGTGTTTTCAAACATTGGCTAGCTTTAAGTAGTGTGGTGAGGAAACATTTCCCTTCATAATGCACGGATGGAAGTATAGAAGGAAATACTCTGAAATATATTCAACTAATCCTTTCATCTCTATCTTTGAGGGTCCTTTATTTTTTATGATAACGCTGAACAGTCACTCGCTGTGATGTAATCAAGGGTGAGTGGTGATCAATATGTTCTTGTATTCCTAAAAGCTGTAAGGAAGAAAAAAAACCTTGGTTAAAGAAAGAGGCTAGCCGCATCTGGATCTTGAACTGCCTGCTGCGCAAAGTTTGTCAACGACAGAGCAGACCAACCATCAGGAGAGGGTGTGTCTGAGCCCCACAGCTCCGTGCCGGGTATAAATACAGTCCGAGCAGGCGCCCAGTCCGTCTACACACCCGCAGCAGCTCCGTCTGGAAGGCCAAACACGTGATGGCAGCAGCTAAGAAAATCTGTGTGATCGGCTCTGGTAACTGGTGAGTGAAAACATCCAGGGTTGCTTTCATGCACTTTAGAAAATCGCTCAATAATTAAGCGAGTTGAGATCGAGAGGGCAGCTGGCGTGTAATTCACTTTTGTGGAAAAGATTGGATCTGCGGTGGAGCTTTGAGTGAATGCGCTCTGAAAGTTGGCAAAATTAGAAGAACAGAGTACAACTTGAAGAAACGGGATCAATAAAGTTAATAAACGCGCCTGCTGTTTCGCAAGAGTGCAGAGGGGTTTCTCTTCTTCCTGACACTACTGCTGACTCTGACGCCTCAACTAAAATCAGTTTTGAAGATGGCCTTTTATTGGACCGGAACATCTGCGCTGAATCAGCCTTCGTGTGGTGTTGATGTCCCTCAGCTGGCATGACATTTAGTCTGTGCTGGAGGCACTACGTTATACTGCCCCGTTATATTTGAAACTGTCAAATTATGTTGGTAATTTAAGTAATAAATGACCCCTGACGTTTATTAACATGCATAATCTCATAATTATTAAAGCTGTAATAATATCAGAGCTGCACTGGGTGAGTGTGGGCATATAGTTTACACACAACTGGGAATTATTTATCCTATAACCTGTGTTTTGTTTTGCATGAAAGAGTTTCTTCTATTAAGTATCTATAGTTGTCAAATTAAGGTAAAACTACATTTTCTTTATAGATGTTGTGAAGTTGAGATGAAAGATTTGTATTTTGGTTTATATTAACACAGTAATAACCTTTGTATACTTTACATGCTAATAAAAGCTCTACTGATACCCAATCTTGGAATATGATCATTGAAAGGGATTTTGTTTTGGTCTTATCTCACTTTGTGTTGACATCTAATAGGTGGTCTTTAAAAGACAACCCTCTTCATGTTTAAGTGATTTCTTACTTGTTTTCATTTTTCATCACAAGTGTCATGGGTTAATTAAGTTTATGAAAGTATTTCTGTTTGTTGTGCAAATTGGCTTTTGTTAGCTTGTTTGGAGAGCATCAAATTGGTTGTAATCAGGATTACTTGATCAGTTAACAAAAAATAAGGCTCTACCAGCCCAGAGTGCATGTTTTAAAAAGAAAGTGTGATAAGAACATTTTCATTGATGTGGATTACTTTCTTACTTTTTGAAGACATCTTAAAAGTTTGTAACAAAAACTTTAAAAAGACAAACTTTGCTCCAGTAAAGGTAGTTTGGTTTGACTTGTTCCAAATGTAGACAGTCCTCAAAGGATACCATTTTTTACTGCTATTTATCTGCACTGAAAGTGGACAATTAACATGTTCATTAATGTTAGTTAAGCCCCCCCCTGCTTTGCAAGAGCAAAGTCCTCCATGTGGTCTTTGGTTCAAAAAACAAACTGCTGCAACAAAGACTTGCAAAAAACATGCAATGGGCATTGTTCCAAAATACAAATGGTACATGTGTCATTGGGATCAGTACAGTCTTATAATTTCTTATCTTTTGTGTGTGTACACTACAATGAATTATGTTACTGGTTTCTTACATTCAATTTGTTTACAGTATTCAACTGCATTTCAGAGTAATCTGACTCAAGGTTAGTGATGATCAGTGTCCAAGTTCCCAAAAATCAGCCATATTGCAATTTGTTGTTGCAATTTCATATCCACATGTTGCAGTTTCCCTCTGGGATAAATAAAAGTCTTTTTTGTTTTATTGTCATTTTCATTTCACATGATACAGAATTAATAGGTCTGTTTATTCCAGAAGTTAACCTTTTAGACAATTTTTTTGCATCCACTGCCGCACCACAGAAGAAGAGGACAGCTAGCCTTTTTTTTTGGGGGGGGGGCAATAAAATTCCGCCTGCTAAGAACTCTTTGTAGCTGAATGATCATCCTGTGTCCTCATTCCCACAGGGGCTCTGCCATTGCCAAGATTGTTGGTGCCAACGCAGCCAAGTATGACAAGTTTGACACCACCGTGAACATGTGGGTGTTTGAGGAGACGGTGAACGGCCGTAAACTCACAGAAATCATCAACACAGATCATGAAAATGTGAAATATCTACCCGGTCACAAGCTGCCCCCCAACGTGGTGAGCCATGTCTGTCTGTCTGTCGCCAACAGCTGTTCATTCAGTCAAGAGGGCAAATGGCAGGAAGGGGGTGGGGCATGCACTGTCTTGGTGTTGCCATATGGTTGACATCTTCCCTCTCTTCACCAGGTGGCTGTTCCAGACTTGGCTGAGTCCGTGAAAGGAGCCGATATATTGATCTTTGTGGTCCCTCACCAATTCATCATGAGAGTATGTGATACCATCAAAGACCATATCAAGAAGGATGCAGTTGGCATGTCCCTCATCAAGGTAAAGTCTTCTCAGTCAAACACAATGTACTGAAACAAGAGTTCTGAAACACACAGAAGATAATGTTTGGGAAAAAAAGAAACCAGTCCTCCTCCTTACGCTTACTTTTGCTCAGTTTTCAAATGCCTATAAGATTGTGTTATTTGATCACTCAGAAAAGAAGTAATGTCAGCCAAATATATTCATTTAATATCAATTCAGATGTTATGTCTAAATTTATATATGAAGTACTGATTCTTGAGAAAGCTGATAAAATTGTTCAACTTACCATATCGCACATATTCAAGCTCTTCTGCATGATCTTTTTTATAAATAAATTAAATAAATTGTGTAATATTTGTTCAATTCACTGAGCTTCCTCTGAATCGGTACAGAGCCCCTGGGGAACTCTGCATATGAATCTACTGTACTTTACATGAGATCATTTACTCCAGGGTGTGGATGCAGGCCCAGAGGGTCTAAAGCTTATTTCAGAAGTCATCCGAGGGAATCTGGGCATCACTGTGACGGTTCTCATGGGCGCTAACATCGCCAACGAGGTCGCTGATGAGAAGTTCTGCGAAACAACTATTGGTATGGAGATTAATTCTTTGTCTGTTGCTTGTCTTTCATTGTCTCGGTTTGTTATGCAGATTACTGTGCATGTAGAAGTCTGCATTATCTGTAATTTCAAGTCTTTCTTCGATTCTTTGCAATGACACATAATTGCACAATTCCTGCCTAGTTGCAAGTATGGCATTCTCTGCCTCAGCAGCAACATTTTTGACCAGTCCAAGCAGGCATGGCGGGGGGAGGAGACTTTAAAGTGACATAAGCAAAAACAAAGTGTTTCAGAAAGAAGGTTGCAAAAATAACTGAACATCTAAGGATGAATGTCTCTCCAAACATACCTCCAAATTTTAATGAAGAACCTGGACTCTTATATAAAAAACACAACATTTTGTTGTTCAGAAGGGCATTAAATTGATTGATGGAAGCACACAGAAGGACAATAATGTAATTAACAGCAAACATCACATGGGAAAGTTAAGATGGTCATTTATAGTGAGACTTCATCTTCAGTAAACAGAATAACTGAATGAAAATTGATTTTTTTTAAAAAATCAAATGCTTTTAATTAAGAATTTAATCTAATTGATGGGATGATCCACTGTTTGACACCCCATAAAGCCGGCACAACTTTTGGAGCCATTTTAATGAATGAATAACCAGTTTTGGGTGATTCACATATGGAATTAAACTTTTTCTTTGCTCAACAGGTGGTTTTACTGATACAGGATGTGTAACATACCGAATGAGATGCAAGACACCCTGAAATTTTTAATTTCATTTAAGTAAACTAAATTAGATTAATGAAGTTGCACAAATGAAGCAGCTGATTGTAATATGTTTGTTATTTCAGGGTGTAAAGACAAAACATTCGGGGTGCTGCTGAAGGAGCTGATGCAGACCATCAACTTCCGTGTGACTGTGGTGGAAGAGTCAGATGTGGTTGAGATCTGTGGGGCACTCAAGGTTTCTCTTCTCTACCACAATAATCCCTTTAAAATACATGCTTGAAACAATAAGTTCTTAAAAAAAACTATTTTCCAAACAATCAAGTCCTTATGAGCATCAGAAAACAGCCCAGTTATTGCAGCTTTTCTCTTGTCATGACTGCAGAATATTGTGGCAGTGGGAGCCGGTTTCTGTGATGGTCTGGGATTCGGCGACAACACCAAGGCGGCAGTGATCCGTCTTGGCTTAATGGAGATGATTTCTTTCGCTAAGGTCTTCTGCACAAACTGTGCCGTCTCTCCTGCGACCTTCTTGGAGAGCTGTGGCATCGCCGACCTCATCACAACCTGCTACGGAGGCCGCAACCGCAAGGTCGGAGAGGCATTTGCCAAAACAGGAAAGGTATCAAACATCTTTTTTCTCCCTCATGTTTCTCTTTGGAAACCTCTGTCTTCTTATGAAATCTATATGGATATAACAGTGCTACTTTCTCTTTAGAGCATTGAACAGTTGGAGAATGAGATGCTGAATGGGCAGAAGCTTCAGGGTCCGGCCACAGCAACTGAAGTCCACCAAATCTTGAAACAGAAAAACATGGTGGAAAAGTGAGTCTGTCTTATTTTGTGTTTAGAAATTCTTTATTACCAAATGGATTGTGTGCAATCACTGCTTGCACAAAAATTCTACTGCAGAAGAATGTTTGGTCATATTTGTTTCATAGTGCAAAAATATGCATCGTTGTAAAGAGTTGAATGAATGCCACTCAATTCTTTATTGTAAGTGCTGTGGGTTAATAGACAACAATTATCTCATCTAACTCTTGGCAAGACAGTGACTCAGTCGGTTTCCCTTAAAACAGAGCGTTTCACTCCAATAATTTTCATTATTCTTTCTCCCTTGCAGGTTTCCTCTTTTCACTGCTGTTTATGAGATCTGCTTCAACGGCCACCCAGTCACAGAGTTCATCCAGTGTTTGCAAAACCACCCAGAACACATGTAAAAGACTGAGATGGGAACTCATGAATGAATGAATGGAAGTTGGGACTTTTACACAAGAACTATTATATAACCAGTGTGTTAATATGGAGGAGTTTGGGAGAAGTCGGGTCCATTCCTGTATTCTCTTTCAATTAAGTCTTGACTTAGTACCCCAGCAGAGAAACAGAAAAAATTGTGGGCCTGCCCTCCACCTACCTGATCTGCTATCAGAGACTGTAATTCTGTTTCTGTTATTACTGATGGTTGCATAAAGCCTCCAAGTCTTAAAATGTTTAAAGAATTTGACTGACTCTGCCTGATATTGGCTGATACTCTAACAATGTCCACAGTGTTGGGAAATGTTACTAAACTCCTTGAATGAATGTGCCTTTTCACTCTTGTGTGTTTTCCAAAGGAAAAGAAAGCACAGAACAAAAACCACTCCCTTGAAAAGTTTTTCATATGGACATTATAAAATGTAATCACTAACTTTACAGGATGCATTTTGGATTAAATTCTTCCAGTCTTATTTCTTTGTGTCTTTGAATGTTTAAACTTGCTGGCTTCTGCCTGCAGGATACACTCTTATACACTGGGCAAGCAGCCTCACTGTAACCTGACCTGAGCTCAGACTGGCTCACACTTTAAACTCTTCACCTTTACCATTTTCTGGACTGTCAAGATCAACCTTTCTTTAATATATGTCCTGTCTCAGTCACAGTCTTGCTGGGTGATGTTCAGCAGCGTTCAATATGAATTCTTGCGTATATTGAAACAGTCCTTCCCATTTGTTTTTATACCATGAACATTCAATTCAATCAAATCAAATTCTGAGTATGCCAATGCATTCCTCCTCAGCTATGTGTCTCCAGGTCACTGGCTGCTTGTCTCCTTGAACTGAAATTTTACACACCATCCTATGTAAAGTATTCTAATTAATACATGAGCAAAAAATCCCCTCAGTGGATTTGCTATGATAACACAAGTGAAATAATTTTTCTATATCTGTCAGCTCTGGTGCTCATTTATGTGAGCTTGTGATGTTACATAATTTGCCACTTGTTTAAATTGGATTCCCTCCCTTAGATCCTTTGCATAGTTATTGAGTCAACTGCCCTGTGAGATATCTAATAATAACATGCTGCAGAGGGGCAAATGTTCAACTATAATTAGAAAGCAAACAGAGCTGCAGCTGCCTCCTTCCCACTTAAAAACACAGATAGAAGGATGCTCCTTTTTGTAATACAACCCCTGGCAAAAAAAAAGAAAGGTGGAAACACCCCTCTTGGAAAATGCCCATCTGTAATAAAATAGAAATGATAAACATAACTAAATCTGATTCATATAATAGATAAACACTCTGGCTTTGGAAAACATTCCTTTAAAAAATTTATAAAAATAGTTCAAATTAATTCCATTTTCTGCAAGATGTATTGGCTTCACTTCTCAAATAGAAATCAATATTCTTCATGTATCAATTCCCAACCTTCATGTATAACAGATGCCAGATCAACATTACAGGATGGAGCTGTGTCTTGGATCGGATTGATACTGTTTACTGGCCTTGTCACTGAATTGAAATGTCTTTCTCAATTAAAAATGTTCACATTCTCTGCTCTTTGGTAAGCTGCATTATCCTTTAAAAAAATGTATCATTTCCACATGCCAAAGCCACTTTTGATGGCAGAAATGAAAAGTGTCCAAAACTTCAGTGTACCTAGTCCATTAACTGTACAGTAATGATTATGGTCTCCCCTTGCCCTTTACCTGAAATGCAAACCTTTATTATCAATTAATTATCAGTGAAAATGTCATCAGACAATCATTTTTATAAGTTTGATAGGACGTGCACTAAACAACATTCCAGCATCATCTCCTTGTCAAATGCATATTTGTGATTCATCACTGAAAATTACTTTTCTCCAATCATCCAGAGTCCAGGACAGGTTCTTTTGAGTCCATTGTGACCAGTTTTTTTTTATGTTTTTTTTTTTTTTTCCATTTTCCAATTTCTTAAGGCACAATGCCATAATTTCTGCCCTAATGCTGGGACATCCTTGGACTGTCTGTATGTCTCTCTTTGATCACTTGGTATGTATTTTCTCCAAGTTTCAGACAAAACTAAAGGCAACTTCTTTCAGCTTATAAAAAGAGTTTTATCATTCTTTCAATGATTTCAACAGACTTCTCTCTAGCTGTGGCCATGTTTCCTCTCATTTAGACAGGTGCACCAGCAACTTGTTAAAGTCTGTCGATATTCAAATGACAGAGATTTTATGACCCCCCCCCCCCCCCCCCCCCCCATTATGACCAATCACTTCAATGATTTTTTTAATCCACTGCCATTAACAACATCAAATTATTAATTTATTTTATATTGATTGATTAAATCATCATTTGGATGTTTACCAAACCCAGAAAGTTCAGCTCTTTAAAAAAATGTTTTTATGTAATCTTGGTTTGTTTGTTTGAATGTTTTCTACAAAATGAAACAGCTGAATGGAAAACTTTAAAAAGTGATTCAATTTGTTCATTTATTTTAGCCAGGGGCAGAGTTTAATTTAATGAAATACATTGTTCCAGTCAGAGGTGGGTGGAGTAGACAAAAATAGTAATAGTTGATAACACTAATGAATGAATGAATGAAAATGTATTCCTTTTTTTATTTTTTTTTATTTCTGACAGTAATACATTTACCGAACACTTGGGTGTGCCATCATCACATCAATCACAAACGCACCACCCCCTCCCCTTTATCTGTCTTTGATGCAGTCTCTGCTCAGATAACCTATCAAACCGATTATTTGAGGGGAAGCTGCTAAATCTCAGAAGGTAGCATGTGCTCAGCAGCAAGCCATTTAGAACGTGACTAGTCTGGTTTCATAAAACTGAAGGAAGCTGAGATGGATGCCATGCTTGCATTGTATCCATCCTTTTACCAGGGAGAAGAGACTTGCCTCACTTCCTCAATTCCAGTCCTCGTCTCAGGGCGGCAGCTAAGATAAATCAAGTTTACCACTGATAGCCGTGAAGTACCGGAAATTACGTTTCTGTAGCGTCAATAGTAAAAGAAGATAAAAATGATTTGCAAGAAACGCACAGTAGCTTTACTCTGCAATTACTGAGAAAAGAAATGACGGGTCATGAAATCAACTCAATTCGTTTAAAACGAAGAGTTGTGATTTAAAAGTGATTTTCTTTTTACCGGGTGGCTCCATCGCTCCTAAAACAGTCGCTGACTGTTAAACATCTCATTTTGAAGGCCTCAACCGGAAGTTACAGTTATCCTCTTGCGGACTTCAGCGTCGTGCGGTAAAGTAGAGTGTGGCAAGTCATAAAACAAGTGATACAAGGGAAGAAGACACGACCCACAAGTTTAACGCATCCTCTCTTCAATATAAGAAACTACGCTCCTCTGACAATCCGGCGATAGGACCGTTTTAAAACATGGCTGCTCTCTCAGCCTGGTTTTGGAACGAGAGGTTTTGGCTCCCACACAATGTAACCTGGGCGGATCTGGCAGACCCAGCTCCCGGGGTGGAGTATCCCAAAGCTGGACACTTGTTGGCTGCTTTACCACTGGCATTTGGGATTTTTTTCGTCAGAATAGTCTTCGAAAGGTTTGTAGTTGCCGCTCTTTTTTTCTTGTTTGAGATGGAAACTCGACTTCCAACAGACTTTTTTTTCCCTTTCTTTTCCCCACTAGCGGATAATGGGTTAGCTAACTGTGGGAGGACCAATGTCTTCACTGTTCAATATAACATTCCTAAATTCTCTTGTGTGAAACATCAGCATTTCTTTAATATCATTCACTCAACGAAAAAAAAAAAACTTCAACAAAAAACCTTGTTGTTTAATCGTTATTCATTCATTTTCTAGTCTTTAAAGACAAACATACTCAATTGACATTGAACTGTCGGGGGATAGCAGTGACTATGGTAACGGTCAGTTTTCAGGAACTGTTGTAAAAACTAATTAGTCTTTGGGCCTAATGAGGCTGTTGACTAACATATTTATGAATCTTTAGGAGGTATTTCTAGTGCCCCGCCAGTACCCCAAACTGCACATCATCTTGTCACTAGTGTATCATCAGGATCTCAACACCCATCCAGTTCTGTGCGCTGGTAAAGCTGTGCTTTTGTTAATCCTCACATACTGGTGTGTTATGCGTTGGAAGGTTTGCCAACTGCAGGCTTTGACAAATTCTAACCAGTAAGGACCTGGAGGCATTTGATTTTTCTAACCTCAGCTATGCATGCACCCCCTATGTGTTTGACTTTTGCTGCACAGCTGAGGTGTTGTGAAGCTTTTGTATAACTGGCCTGGCTCTCTTTATCAAATAAAGATAAGACTGCTCAAGTTTAGTACTGTAATGATGATAAGAAATAAAGCAGCAGTTTTCCACATTAATAATTTCCAAAGTAGATATCTACTTTTATAGATGGGTCAGGTTGGGTGTCACAGACAGGTGACCCATCAGCAAATTGCCTCAAAGGGAGTCAGTCTGAAAAGTGAAGATTGATGGGGCTGGTAAAGAACATCAACTTTGGCAAACCCATGAGGTCCAAGTGTTGGAGGGAAAAATGTTGCCTCATTGAAGCTTGGCTCCTGTGTTGACGGGGCTTGAACCAGAGTTGTTTGATGCTCAAAGTGGAAACAGGAAAACTAACTGAAATTTTAACCAAGATTGAATGAGCTGAAACTGTGGTTTCACCAGTGCCAACAATGCACTTGATTTGAAGTGCAAGAAAAGTATTAAACACACTAAGGAGGTCTACTTTCAATAAGCCTACTCAGTTTCTAAGTCCTGACAAATCTGTCACCGGAGGTCAGTATACTGTAATTTGTATTACTGTTGCTTTTGCTTTTGAATGCAGTTAGAGCTCATTGTATTATTTTTTATTTCCCACTAGCTAATTTTTGTCATTGTTTCATAGTTTTATTCATGAATTACTGTAGCTCTTTATTTGCACTGTTACTAAAGTTGGACAAAGAAAAGGGTGTATTTTCTGCTAGCGTAGCAAAATGAAATGATAAAAAATTAGAACTGTCAGAAGGAACCGCTTTTTGTATATCAGAAGCAAGTAATTGGTTAAATCTTTATTAGTTGTGGATTAATGTAGATGATCTGGATCTTTTGACTTTGAAAAATGATACAATGTCTTAAACATTGTACCATGAAATGACTGATACACACCATCTTGTTAGCGTGCAATGTTCTGCTGAGAAACCTAAGAACCCTGCATTCACAAAGATATGACTTAAGCAACTCTACCTAGACTCCTCATACCTTGCCATCAGCACTCCTCCACAGCAGCACCCTCTCCCACCACAACACAAAGTCTGCTTAACTATCTGAGGAATACAAAGAAAAAGCTCAAGGCGTTGAGCTGACCATCTGTAGGATTCGTCAGAACAAGCCAGATCCACGGAAGCCCAACATGATATCCCACTTAGCCCAAAACTTCTGATGGTGCTCCCACCAACTATTGCAACAACTATGCTGGGTGAAAAAATGGCTCCCAAAACTTCTGACTGTACTTCCTTCACAGGAAATGCACGTAATGATATGGAATACCTATTCTGAAGGTTCCTGCTCCCTGCACTAATTCCTGTATTTGAAACACACCTTTATAAGGATGTGACAACAAACAGAAGCCTGCGTCAGGAGGTACATCTCTGTTGTTACACATTATATATAGAAACAAACATGCAACAAGTGGTCGGACAGGTGGCAGGTATGATATTTCATCCACAGACCATACCCGCTTATTCCAATGCAGGGTTTTAGGGAAGGGTGTTATATTCAATATTCAAAATATTCCTTTCATTTTCTCGTCTATGCTAGAAGCATAGCTGTAGACACAAACCCCAAGCACCGTGTGTGTCAAAAAGGAGCTG
This sequence comes from Leptatherina wallacei, assembly GCA_028567055.1. Classification (NCBI taxonomy): domain Eukaryota; kingdom Metazoa; phylum Chordata; class Actinopteri; order Atheriniformes; family Atherinidae; genus Leptatherina; species Leptatherina wallacei. Next base: position 16,810,750 of record JAOXYM010000003.1, on the reverse strand, counting down.
CTGAGGTGTTCGATAGGATGCCCGTGGCTCTGAAACACCAGTCTCAGGTGGCAAAGCTGCTAGTCAGTAGTCTCAAGGAGTGTATGGTCAGTGTTATCAGAGAACATTTACTCTCTCTCACTTCCCGACACACCAGACGGCCAACTGACTCATTCATTTATTCATCAGAGGAATACATCATTAGGAGCTTGAGCTCCTAATCCTTTCTCTGTAGAACTTAAAGCGTAACCTGCTCTTTGGTACCACGCAGTCCTCATACATCTGCAGTAATAGAGTTTAAGAGGTTGGACTTTATAGGGAAGTTGTCACAGACTTGTTCTCCCACAAACTGATTTTGAGATAAAGTCTGATTTCAGAATTATTTCCTTTTTGTATTTGACGAAGCTACAGAGGTAGAAGGGCTGTCTGTTAAATTCTCTTTAATCCCCTCATTTAAGAAAAAAATAATATATTCACAACATAAACTTACTTAACATAAAAGCACAACTCCACAACCGATGTAATAATGCAGAAAGTTTTTGTTATGCAGAAAGCACAGGAAGAAGGAAAACATTGTGTTGGTGCTTTAACAAAACTTTGTAACTTAGTTCATTTAACCTACAGGTTGTGTTTGTGGCTCAACGCTGTTTTTAGCTTTCTCTCCCCAAATATCCTTACCCGGAGAAGACACATTCACTTTTGGATTTTTTGGAGCAGCTTAAGTTCTGGGGTCCCCCTTTTCCCACACGGTATTGCAGTCTTGCCTGTTACAATGTGATGCTTCAACTGGTCTTAAAATGACTGCATCAAAATCCAAAACCAATTAGTAATTGTAGCTTTGTTAAATGGATTGTACTTGTATAGCGCTTTTCTAGTCACGTGACCACTCAACCTACCACTCACCTATTCACACACACATTCATACAGCACTTATATTGATACATACTTGGTGCTTTTTTAAGCATTCATACACTTGATAGGCACATTGGGAGGCAATGTGGGGTTCAGTGTCTTGCCCAAGGACACTTCGACATGTAGTCAGGGGACTTGAACCGCCCACCTCCTGTTTAGTAGACCACAGCTCTATCTATTGGATAGAGATTCCAACCCAGGTCTCAGGTTTTCACCTTTGAACAGCTATAACAACATCCACCGGTCACACACATTTAACCACAATCACCACTTGTATTTAAACTGACAGTTAAAGTGTAGCTTTAACTTCTTTCAACAGTTTCTGTATAACTGCTTGTCCTAGCTTGTGGTCGTGAACTACAACCTTGACTTTGAGCAGTAGAAGTGTCACAGAAGGAGCATGTAAATTCGTTGCTGTAGTGATGCTTTGCTAGAGTTACCAGAACCAATGTTGTCTTTGTCTTGTTTCGGCAGACATTTTTAATATGTGATAACATGCCCACATCAGTCAGGAACACAACGTGAAGAGTTGGTGTTGCAATTATTGTTGCTTAGCTTTGCCCATTCGGAGTCTCTGTCTTCAGAAGCATGTAAATCTATTAATAAGATGGATCAGGAGGAGCCCTCTACTATCTGCAGGTAGCTTTTCCTCTCTGTTATGGTTGTGATCAGTCTTTCCCCGACCTCCATCCCCTCTTCTCAACCAGTTCATTCTTGTTTGATCATAATCGTTGCTTTGCTACAGGCACTGACTCTAGATGTGAGCAGCCAGACTGCTTTGTGTGTGCATGCTCTTGTAAGCCATGTCATGAGTTAAACAGACTACAAACTGAGATGTGCAGGAGATTAAAATTAGCCAGATTCGGCCTTATAATCTGTTTTGGCACATTTTTAATCTTTCCTTATGAACTAGCAGGTATTTTATCTTGCAGTGGAAATGAGTGAAGAAAATGCAAACAAAAAGCTGGTGTCCACACTTTTCACACTGTTCTTGTTCCTCATTGTGTGTCAGCCCAAGAAATCTAACATTATCACACCTCAGAATCTAATTTCTGTGTTGAAACAATACGATTTAAAGTCAAGTTAAAGAAAGGCCACAATTAAATCCAGTTGTGTGCTATGAATAGAGCCAAGTGTTTGCCTCAGCCTCAGCCCTAGGACTGGAAAGTTTTCCAATGTCAAAGTTGTATGTAGCTTGGTGCTTTTCTCCTCACAGCTGTCAGAGCGACTTGCGTCCGTTTACACAGACCACACCAAGCCTGTCTCTTGGTAACAGACTTTGTGTATATTGTAGGGGTCAGCTTCTGAGAAGGAACAGGGATGTTTTGACATTTGACAAACAGATTAGCTTAGATTTCTCGCCTCTTTCCTTCTTCTGTTGCTGCTGTCTGCTGATTGGCTCCACAGGCTCAGGTGTTTCATAGATGTGCCAATATCTATTCCTATTTATCACAAATCTGAAGCACTTGCACACAAAAAGATCTACGCTGCTACCCAAATCTGTGACACATTAGCTCATATTTAGCTTATGTCTAGGATTGTGTAACCATCTAACAGAGACATTGTTGAAAAGCTATACTTTGAAGTCCGTCCAGGTCCTGATGAATCAGATTTACAGTTTTATCACATAGAGCACGGTGCCATCTATGAGATCCTTGAGTATGATTAAAGTGGCAAACACTAATAGTCGCATGTTGCTATTGCCTGTTAAAAAGTGGATTGCCCTGAGTAATGTTTAACAACATCATTGCACATGAAACTGATCTGTGCAGTTTAACTTATGTTTTTTTTTTCTTCATTTGCATTTCTGTGAAGGTGTCGGCTCATTACACTGCCAGTGAGTTTAAACTGAAATTGAACTTGATGGAGCATTCAAAGAAGTGATTTATGACTCATTTTTAAAAAGGCGCTCAGTCTGATAATGCATAGATTCCTACTCATTTTAATCTTTAAACTTTATGATTATAGGTTGAATCCATTGTTGTTTGGATGGTAGGGAAGCTAAACCTGCCTTTGCTCTGCATACTTGACATTGCTCTGAACTTAACGTTACTTCAGGACAAGAGAACAAAGTACCAAGCTGTACGTCAGGCTTTTGCAGAAAGGGAGATAATGCAAAAAAAAAACCAGGGAGAGCAAGAAAAGTTGACACCCCACATTACACAAAATACAATGGTTTTTGCCTTGTTTAAAGGCCTTTTCTTTTGTTTTTTGTTTGCTTTTTTATAAATGCTTTTGCTGCTTTTTAAAAAAAAACTTCAGTGGCATATTCTCCCCACAACCACCAGGAACATTCTCATCACATGCAGTAAGACAATGGACGTTTTGAGAAAATGAAGATTTAGCTATGCTTCAGTCGTCGGGAAGAAACATTAGATCCAACATGTTAAACCTAAAGGACCGGACTTCCGGTATAGCGACTGATGGAGTAGGACGCGCCTCTGTGAGCTCCTGCAGCAACCTTCGTTAATCCTATCTCAGGCACACTTTTGTATCTTGTTTCCGTCTCTTTTTGGTGTGTGTTCTCCCCACCACCATAATCTCAATTTAACGCCGACCTCTCTTTGATCAAAATG
>JAOXYM010000003.1:16764542-16787780 GCA_028567055.1 Leptatherina wallacei | reverse complement strand
CACTTTTGGTAGAATTTATGTTCAATAACTAAACCAAATCTGCTTACAGTTTAACAGCTAAAACCTCGTAAAGTATGACACGATGCAATGACATCATCACAGACACATATATCACATGTATGTGACACTCCACGTAAAACCCCATAGACACACATATGTACATATATATGTCTATGATAAAACCCTCCATCCATCCATTCATTTTCTGTACTGCTCAATCCAATTCAGGGCCGCGGGTGGGCTGGAGCCTATCCCAGCAATTATCAGGCCAGAGGCAGGTAGACCCTGGACAGGTCGCCAGTCCATCGCAGTCCACATAAAACAAGAGTAATATATTGATAATTCATAGAATCAAATCAGGCTCCTGCAAGAACACATTTAAAGGCTCAAATCAGGCGTATAGACACAAAATATGTAGGCTATTAGATTTTAGCAAAAAAAAAAAAAATTTTAAAAAGGGACTTGGAAAGAACTATAAAATATGGCCATTTGATCAATACAATGATGAAGTGATTAAATATATTCAAACAATACTAGGTTCTAATTAGATAAATAGAAGTAATAAATTTATAGATAAATCAAATATATATATATATATATATATATATATAAATAAAACATATTTAATTACACTGTTGGCTCATGTATTTAATAAACTGTTTTTACAATCTTAAGAGTTGTTAGAGATGACAGACGTTTTCTGCATATGTAGCTAATTTTCATTCTTTTTTTGTTTAAAAACTTCCAGCAGCTTTCCCTCCATGTTGGTGTTTAGTTACTAGATGTTGTTGAAGGCTTCAAGAGCATCACTGCTAGCTAGCGTTAGCGTAACACTCAGGCAACACTCCATACAAACCTCTCGGCTCTGCCTTGTTGTCCTGCCTTTCTCCGTTAATAAAACCCCACTTAAGTAATTGGGTTGTTCTTGTGCAATATTCTTTTCATTTTAGGGGGTTGGGGACCAATTTTGTCTTCATTTATTAGTTTTAAACACTTCTTCATAACTTTCGCTACAGGCTAGCGGCTAGCTGAGTGTCTTCTTCTGCTTATTGGGGTTTGTTGAACAGATTTACTTCCATATTACCGCCATCAAGTGGTGGGAGGTTGTATTGCAATTTAGCTTCTCGCGCAGCCTTCACGGCCCTCGTGGCCCACCTGTGAAAAATGGAAATATTTTTGCTGCCCTCCAGGTGGTGCTCGAGGCCCAAGCATGGGCCGCGGCTCTATGGTTAAGAATCACTACACTATACCATATACAGTCATTGCACTAAACACTGACGTCTCCAACAAACAGCAAGACAGAAGGACGAGGACCTCTAACAATTTCACTCAATATTGAAATGATAAATAATGTTGAGATAATGATGTTGCTTCAGTCTTTGATTTAATGCCAAGCACAATTACTCTTTAGACGACCTCCTGTAAGAGTGATCTGAGCTATTCACGTAAATAACAGGACAAGTGTAAAAGAGGCCTAGAAGGAGCCTAGAGCTATTTATTTTTGTTTCTAAAAGGTTATACAGGCTTTCTCTTCACCAGGAGCTCAGTGTGAATGTTAGGTACCCATAACATCTAAAGTGTCTTTTTAAATATATATTTTTGCAATGTTTCTTTTATGCATAATTTATACTGTATGTTGCACTGGCAAGACTGAATCTATGGTTTCTTCATACTGTAAATGTTAATGCAGTGTCCTTACTAAGGATAGTCCGTGAATGTCTGTAATATAAATGTCTTCAGACAGACCCTTCAGCGGGTAATCTACATATTTATCACTTACATCACCAACAGAGTCATATCACAGAATTGCCAGCCTTTTGAGGTACAGGATTAATTTAAATAAATTGATATAATTTGGGGCTTGACGCAATGCTGTCACGTTACTCTGGCGTTTTGTAAGTTAATTTTCAGCTTGTGTCACATGAAGACTTCCACGAATAAACAATATAAATAAGGTTCGACCATGTTACTTAAATAAAAATTGTGTTTTAAAAAGGAATTTATTTATTTTTTTGCCTCGCCCAAATTTTTAACGCGCTCATGTTTCCTCCCGGAATCATTTAGTAGACGCACAAATTACGATGGCAACGTCCAGCGATGCTGGTGATGAAATAAACGACCCCGGTGCTGCTCCGTACGGTAACTTTATAAACTACTACACGTTCAACCCTCCGGAGAATCGTTTGAGCCTGATTCCAGCCACACTCCTGAAGGATTTAGGTCACAGTGACAGTTGTGATGAAGCCACACTGATCCTCGATGTGGGGTGTAACTCCGGGGTGAGTGAGTCAGGAGTCTCTGAACATTGTTCTTAAAAACACATGCCCACGAGATCAATTTATAGAGTACGACTAGAAATTAAATGAGTCCAAGGAAGCTTCGGTTAAAGCTGAATTACATGTCAAAGGTTCAGATATTCCTAAGCATACATTTCCCATAATGCAACAGGATGTTATTAAAGGTAACGTGTATTGTTAATTTACCACAACAGCAACAGGTGTCTTCTCTTGTATCTCACTGTGTTCACCAGGAACTGAGTGTAGCCTTTTACAAGCATCTGGTGCAGGAACCTGGAGAGGGGAGAAGGAGAAAAGTTCACCTTCTGGGTTTTGACTTGGATGAAAACCTCATTCAGCGAGCACAGCAGACCAACCCTCTCCATGGCAACATCTCCTTCATCTCCCTGGACATCACCGAGGACACAAACTCACTGCAGAACTACCTGAGCCAGCACAGATGCTCCCGCTTCCATCTGTGTCTGTGCCTGGCGGTCACCATGTGGGTCCACCTGAACCATGGAGACTCAGGCCTGCTGCAGCTGCTCTCCCGCCTGGCCTCCATCAGCCAGCACCTCTTGCTGGAGGCCCAGCCCTGGAAGTGTTACCGCTCTGCAGCGCGGCGGCTGAGGAAGCTGGGTCGCTCAGACTTTGATCACTTTAAGACCCTGAAGATCCGGGGGGACATAGCAGGTCATGCCAGGGAGCATCTGGAGAAACACTGTGGCATGGAGCTCATCCAGAGCTTTGGCAGCACTGCTTGGGACCGTCAGCTGCTGCTTTTCAGACAGAGATGAGACTTCAGGGACAATATCTTTTCATCTGCAGCAGGAGGACAGCACGATTAATTACTACCCACGTTTAACATAGCTCATTCTACAAATTCACAATACTTACAAGACACTTTGTTGCTAAGGTGACTGATCAGGCTTTCTAACTAAGTATAATAAAACACCAAGTGGTATTAATAAAGGGGAGAAATACTCGACCAAAGACAAATTTCCTTACTTTTTTTTGCCAAATTTCTTTGTATTTATGTTTACCCATTCAGACCTTTGACTTCTTTTACAAAAGCTTAATAAATTCATGGTTTTCCATTAAATTTAAGCTTTTATTCACCAGTCTTGTCTTAAACACACCACAAAGAAAAACATATTCAATTTTCATCATTTTAATTACAGAATACTAAAAATAACATTACATAAAATGTCTTTTTAAAAGAAACCATTGAATATTACAAAGGTTGAAAATTTTTGTAAAGTTAGGATATAAAATCTTTGAACTGTGGTGCATAATTGAAAAAGAAAAATAATTTTCATAAAATGTATATATTAACTGTTCTACTACATTAAAAAAAATGAGATGGACACAAATTGCAGACAGACAAGTTGAGTCGACACCGCCATTACTGCAGTGAGCTCTCCTTTCGAAGGAAGAAAGACTTGAGATGCACAGCACACACCACAATCAGCTCAAGTTCTCAAATTATGCTCATTTAAAAAAAAAAAAAAGGAGGGGGGGTGTCATTTACAACAAAGGAAAAGAAATGAGCTCATGAGACTGCAACAAAAGTGACTTGGTGACTGCTCCCAATATTCACACACACGTCTCGACTAAACTGGCCTTGGTTCCATTAACACACTTTTTTCCACAGGTTCAAGCTGTACAAAAAAAAAAAAAAAAAAAGAGAAATCTCATTCTTTTAAGTAATTTCACCAATACAGGGAAATATGATCAGGTGTCTTTCGGTCTCCTAACACAGCCATTACTATATTCTACTGTACAACTGGTCAGTCAGATCCACTGAAAGCAACCATGGTCGCAGTTTGATATCAGGAAGTCAACCTCAAGGAAGTGGCACAGAATATACACATGGGGAAGGATGAAGGAGGGGAAACATGCATTATCCAAACAGTGTGCTTGCTTTCTTCGACTTCTCTGAGTTTTATGTCACCCTGTGTCACTTCATCGTGAGCCCTTGTTGCTGATGTTTTGCCAACACCACACAATTACTTGGGGAAAAAAACAAAAACAAAACCCCCACCATCTGAAGACATTCAGAGCCTGTTTGAACCGTGGATGTTCCTCTATATAGGTGACACACTGGCTGGTCATGTCCAAACATTCTATTAGTCTCTTGTTATCTGGGAGATGCATTGTGTCACATTTTTGGTTAACCGACACAGGGGAGTTTTTTTTTGTTTTTTTTTAAATAAAAAAAATAAAAAGATATGGTTTCAATCACGCCGAGTGGCAGAATTGCCATTCTTTCTGTGCAGTAGTAGTGGTTTCTGTGGCCCACAAAGACCAGGTGAGAGAAAAGAGTGATATGAAAAGAGAAGAGACAATAACCCAGAGGACATCTCAGAAGACAAAGGGTGCCTGAGACGACAGGCTTGTAGGAGAAAATGAGGCGATGACCAGCAGAGCTACGTGGTTTGGCTGGTCTGCTGCTCAGACAGCTGGAGGTTTTTCACCAGGGATCCAGGAGCTGCTGCTGCTTACAACGTAAGCTTAATAATGCTGTTTAGGTTCAGATGAGTCCCCCTGAGTTAGTGCACACATCAGTCAGGCCTCGCCCGCTTGTTCGTTAAGAAATCCACAAAAAAAAAATTCAGAAATTTATATCAAGCTTGTAATTAGCTTTGGAGAGTGTCAGCCTGTCGTAGTTTTACTAGTCTGTGGTGAGGTTGATGTTAGTGTGGAGGAGGGTAGGAAGATAAGTTGAGGCGTAGCTATGGCAGCCACCTGAGTCCTGCTCATTTTCTGAAAACTTGAGAACTTTGCATTTCTTTTTATTTTAATGTGCGCTCTATATTGCCCAACCAGAGAGAGTTGTGTTGTTTGAGCATGCTCATACTTCCGTACATCTGGCACGATACTCAATGTGGTTGGCTGAGGAGGTGAGTAGTCTGGGGTCTGCTCAGGTGCTGGTGTTGCAGGTTACACTGACTCTGTCTGTGCATCAGCCAAGCAGACAGGTAGGTAAGACAGGCAGGTGGGCCATGGTGGGGTCGGGGAGCTAAGGCTAGATCAAAGGAGCCGTGTCCATTAAGCCTTTGTTTGGGTCCAAGCTGGCAAAGAATCGGACGTCTCGGTCCTTGTCAGACTGCAGAGCCATCACAGTCTCTTCCAGCTCGTCAGAGTAGGCACAGCCCGGTTCCTTGAAGTATGCTGGACACAAAACTTTAGTTAGTGGAAAGGAAAGTCCATCCAATTAAAAATGATACCTCAGCACAAACACAGGAAACCAAGAGTCTAAATGTCTCCAAATATTTTTGAGCCCTAATAATCGGTATTGGTGATTGTTCAGTTTAGTTAAAAACCAGGGGCCGGTATGTAAAGTACCTTTAGTTAAGATTTCCTTTATGGTACAACTAAGGGATTCTTTTGATTTAAGTTTGGTTGTCTTGTCCTTAAATTTTTTTTTTGAGTTTTTCCATATCTTAAGGAATTTCCTTTAAACAAGTTCAACTTTAGCACAAAAGAAAAATTCCAAAGGATTTGCAACTGCATCTTATCCCCACCGTGACAGTCTTTACTGAAGGAGGAGATTGATGCATCTATTGAAGTGTATTCTAGGGCTCAACAACTGACATTGCATTTTCGATCTGACAGATTATCAGTCTGTAATTTTTTACAGCTGGTTAAATTTACTTTCTGTAGCTGTGCTCATCAGCCACTCACACTTAATGATTGCTTTATGGTTTTATGCAACAAGACCTTTCCACTTAGTCAGTGGTGTGTTGCATCATCCACTGAATCTGAACTGTTGTGGCAAGCTTGAGCACAAAGACAAACGGTCTCCATGGCAACTGTATTTTTTTTTTTTATTATGGTTGTAAAGCTCTTCTACTTTAGTAAATCCATAAACAGTTTCTCTCTGCAAAGAACACCTTTTAAGAGATTCTGTGCAGCATCTTTAAGCGAGTCCCACAGCAATAAAGAGGATTAAGCCCAAATTGTCAGATTAAATGCAAAAACGTAACGTGTTTTTTGCAGCTGGGTTCTAATGTTTTACAGGGAATTATGTTCTGCTCATTGTAGCCTTATGCTGATCAACATATGTCAATAAATGTATTTGCAGATTACCTTTCTCCATCACGCTCTGTCGCAGAGCCTTGGCCACCAGTACGCGGACATTAGCTACCGGGTCTGAAGAGAGGCTGAGCAGGCTGGGTAAGAGGTGCTGGCTGAACTGATCCATGGGCATGCAGTCCTCCTCCACAATGGCCTACAGGAAACACAAGGACATATTAACACACAGGCAGCTGCAGGAAGAAGTCACAGAAATGACATTCACAACAGCAACGATGAAACCCACAAAGCATTTAATAGAAAACTTGACAAACAGGATCACAATAACGCATCTTTAAAAACAGCACTGCTGCAATAACGCATGTAGAAGGTATTCAGTGCACTCTTGTTTTCATGCAACATTGCACAACCTGACAATGACAATCAGGACTGTATAACAGTCTTTAAGAAGTATACATTTACTCATGGCCTGTTCAAATAGGAAATATCAACCAGTAAAAATTTTGTTTTTAGTAAGGAATTGATAAGAAACAGCTCAGGTAATCAATGACACTTTCAATCAGATAATAATGTGATGTAAGGAGTTGAAAAACAAGTATGGAGACAAGACAAGAACTCACTGTTCACAGGAGCAGTCACCTGAGATAAGAGTTACAAACCTGGCAAATGAAAGCAAAGGCCTGCCTCCCCACCCACTTGGGACAGTGACAGAACCTGACAGTGAGCTCATTGATGAAGTTCAGACCCAAGTCATCGGCCCCACATGCATAAAGTTTTTGGAGGATCTCCACCACCTGAAAGAAAGCACAGGTGATGACACTAAGAATAAAAAAATGTCCCTTCAAAAGTGGTTAACTTTTCACAAATATTGCCTTGCTAAACAAATACAACCATCAGTGCATCATTTTATAAAACCCACATACAACACTGAAAATCATTCATCTGCAAGATTCATTTCCCTTTTGTCTTAGATTTCCCCAAGTTTTTGCTGACCAAACTGTCACAAGCTGCCAATGTTTCTCCCTAACAGATGTTCCCATCCATCAGTAAATCTCAAGTCACACAACCAGCAGTGAACTTACCAGTTTGTAGGAGATCCACCTGACCTCCGAGACTTTGTCAGAGCAGAGGGTGAGAGCTATCTGTCTGAGGTAGTCATACACGTCGTAGTGGCTGTACAACTCAATGATCAAGATCAGCTGCCTGGGGGAGTACACAGAGGGGTTTCTAATAAAATATACAGTACATGTGACTTGTAGAAGAACACAGACAATACTGTCGACCAAAACAAGAAAATTAAATAATGATAGCTTATTACAGTGACCAAATTGAGGACTACTAAGTACCACGAGAGTGAAATTCAGATGTGAAACAGTGACGTTAATCTGTCCTCTAATATGTAAATGTGTTTCCAGTTATTATCCTGACTGGAGGAACAGGAGACATACTCTGCCAGCTCGTATCTGAATCTCCAGTTGCGACTGTTGTCCGTCACCATGAACTCCTGCAGCTGGTACAGATATTCTCTCCTCTTGTCTGCATGCAGCAGCTGCAAGATGCACACAGATCAGCTCAGCAATCAAGTATGATCATACAAATGTTTTCATTTCATTGGAAATGATCAAATAAACTCAACAAGCTCCATCTGAAATCGTACTCAGAGCAGCAGGAAGTCAATCTGTAATCTTACCTTGAGAAAGTCATACAAGTGTTTGAGCACGCCAATGCGGACCTCATCCAAGTCTTTGAGGAAACCATTGAAGATGGGCACCAGATCAGCTGCGGTCAGCTGGTCCCCCAGAATAACTGCTAACTCATGGATGGAGAAAGCCAACGTACGCCGCACCTTCCACTGAGAATGAAAACACAGGGAAACAAAAGGATTATAGCAGCAGCCGTAGATAAGAAAGCAGTTTGCTTAACATTTTTTAAGTGAACTGTTAAAATTGTTCCAGAAAACTCAAAAATAAAGAGAAAAGCAGGTTTCAGCGGGCCGTTTTAATCAAAGCCTTAGGCAACAATAGATTAAAAGCAACCATTATGCTGTGATTTTGGTTATCTTTGCATATAAAATAGTGCAAAAGAAATGAGTGAATGTAAATCTTTTGTTCTCTTTCTCACAACGTTTCCAACAGGGAGACAACCACAAGTGCAACAGTGGGTGTGCCAACAACCCAAGCAACCATTTGTCCCTGAAGTCTCTGAACTTGATTGCTTTAGAGAAGTCACTTCTGCACTTGAATTGAGTTGCACCACAATGACATTCAGTGCTGCGAGGATGTGATTAGCAGCAGTGTGAATGTCCTCACTCATGACAAGTAACTTCCCCCTCTTTGTTCACATTCTCATTTACACAACAAGTGAGATGTTTAGGCGTCTTTGCAAAGTGACTCAGGCCTGTCAAGAACAATTTAAAAATTATGAAAGGAAACTACTACAACCTTAAATCAGAAACTATTGGTGTCAGATATTTGCGTGTTAGATGAAATGCATGTTTTTGGGACAGCATCGGAAATCAAAGACCAAAGAAATTTTAACAACCCATGTTCACAAACCAAGCTGTCAGAACACGACATGAAACGACACTACATGCTGGGAAACTGACAACGCTACAGCTTTCCCAGTTTTTCCAGTTTCTCCTTGTTTAAGGAGAGTATGCATGTTTTGGGTAAAGGTTTTTTATTTTTTGTGTTTCTATTTTATATCTGTATGCTCTGTTATTTTTCTGCACCACCTGGTATGCCTGGAAATAAAAGCTGTTCAATCTGATAAAGTCTGAGACCAAGACTTTATTAGAGCCGTGCCACACAGTGTGACATTCATTGAGCTTTAACAATGAAATACCACTGTGTACTGGAAATTTGGCAAACTCACAAAAGTCAAGCTGAAGATATGACAAATTCCAGACACTGATCGGTCTGATGTTTATGAAGACTTAAAGAATAACTCAGGGAGCCCGTCACAAATATCTACTGCATGGCTTACTTTCTGTTTATTGAAAAATCTTGATTAAACATTACATTTTTTTGTAATTCAAACGTGCCTCTATATATTCAACCTGAAGACTTAAATTAAAGCACAAAGTTCTCTCCAATTATTCAAATATCAAAGTGGCACTCATCATAGATTGCTCATAATGACTGTGGTTGAATTTTCTTTCAGGAGTCAACAGCCACTTAACTGGCTGCTCAAACAGTGCACAAGCTCAGCTAGGAGTAAAAACCTTTTCTTGGCAGAAATCCCTGAGCTACAAACAATCTTTACTTGAAGAGTCATTCCATCACAGCGTGAATCTCATGTGATCATTTTTCCCACTTCAGAAGCAAACAGCAAATCTAATCCAATATTAAACTTGAGATTTCTTTTTCCTCCCCCTACCTGAACATCAGTAGCGAGGGTTTCATACGTGTCCTTCAGGCAGTGCCAGTTCTGTCGACCAAGAGTCAGCGCCACCCCCGGCAGGCTGAAGGCACAGTGTTTGGCTATCTCTGTATCCACCGTCTGAGCCCGGGCTGGGTCCGTCATAGAGAGATACTGATCCAGTAGCTGCTGTGGGATGACATCCTGCAGACACAATGTCAAGATTTTAATGATTAAATGCTACCAGATATACACAGTGACAATGTGTGTCAATCAATGTGGACTCTGAGGAGCTGATCGATGTTGGCAGGATGCACGACAGCAGTGCTGACTGACCTGGATTTTAGGCTTATCCTCAGACGCTGGGCTAAGAGGACAGTCCTCCTTTCCCTCCTCCTCCACACTCTCGATTAGTTCAGACTCCTGTAGAAGATGCAAATCCACATCAGTATTATTATGGAACATGCACACACAAAGCAAAGTGAAAAGCAAAAAAGACATGTTTCACTGTCCTCTAATCTCCATTCATGCCCAAGACCTGAGGCTGAATTTTATTCATAGCTGTGTATTGTGATGTAGCCGCATAGCATTCACATCATAGCTGGCTCGATCTTAACTTTAAGGAAACAGAAATAATACAAGAGAAATCTAATTTCAAGCTGAAGCTAAGGAGATGCCCCACTGGGAAACTAGATCAGCTTGTGCCATTTCCTTCAAGTCTCAGCTGTAAAGTTAAGACAAACTATTGACATTAAATGTCATTTATGTAAGGTGAACCCTTCTACAGCCACAGTGGTGAAACTCGATGCTCAGCTGTTAACAAAAACCAGGCATCACTTACAGAGCACCTTTAAAACCCTTGTGTCATGAATTAATCCCACTGTATTATTAACATTAGATGATCGAATATAATTCAATATGTGAAGAGACTCGTACCAGAACAGGGGAGTTAGACAGAGACTCTTCCTGGTCCTCCAGGGGCTCTGTCTGTGTCTCCTCGTGTCCTTGCTCTTGGACTGGGCATGTCTCTGAGGCAGGAGGAGTTTCTGCTTCCTGCTCTTCTTCTATGCAAGTCTCCTCACTCTCTGATGGAGCCTCCAGAGATTGACTCTCCTCTGATGGGCTGTCGGCGTTGCTCTCCGGCGCCCCCTCTGGCTGCGACTCAGTCGGGCAGTCGAGCTGGGCTGCCTTCAGAGCTGCTGACAACACCTGGACTTGAGCTGGAAGTAAAATACATACAAAGTATAAATCTACATATCAGTGTCATGTCAATTATTTCATCATATATATTCTACTCTGTACACTCACCTTGTACATCAGGATCAGCTATGTGTGGCTGCAAACAGTCCAAAACCTTCTGGATTTGGTCGCTGGTAGCTTTGCCATGGCTAGACTTGGAATCTGGACAATTCTCTTCCTCTTCCTCCTCTTCTGCCTGTTTCTTTTTCTCTATTTCCATCGCTTGTTCTGATGTCTGACAATTTAGCATCTCCAGTTCCCCGCTGATGTCTGGTAAAGGAGATCTCCAATAGTGGAAGGAATTAAAGTTTTCATCTGTATGCTCCGTCTCTTTTGTGTTTTTTGCGTTGTTTGTAACTGTGGGGCTCTGTCTGCTGTTTGTGAGACTGACGCTGTCAGGAACAGAAGTGTGGTTGTCATCAAAGTTGTGCAAGTCCTCGCAGTCAGTTGTGGACACATGCTCCGGCGATGGAGTGGCACGGCCGTCCTGGTTGGGAGGTGTGTGGGTGATGGTTCTCTCTGAGTGGCAGCTGCTAATATCTGCACAGTTCAGGGAGTTTAGGGAGCAGTTGCTAAAAAGAACGGGGGAAAAAGTATAGATCCACTTTAGCAAATTCTTTAGGCGTTAGCCCATTTGTAAATTCCAAGCACAAGTTAAATGTTTCCATTAAATGAGCAGAAAGAAAATAAAACCTATGTGCAACACTCTGTAGAGACTTCATCAAAGATTTAAGTGATTTAAACATCTCTTATAGGGCAACTAGATTCTCTGAGTGAAGGAGACTCGGTGTAAAACAGCTTTTTCTTTCCTCCATTTGTGTAGATGATTGTTTAGGCAAAAAGGAAAAGTAGCAAAACTGGTCCATCCTGGTCATGCCCCATGAGTTAAAACCATGATTCATTTAACTGATTATGTAACACTTAAAGCTGCATGAGCCAAGATAAAAACTCAAAACTCCTGCATGCCCATGAAGTAACAGCCAGGACAAAAACCGAGAGCTTACTTAACAGCTTGACAAATTTAGACTCAAAATAAATATTCACAAACTCATTTTTCTCTCAGAAGACATTCAATCACCACATGAACAGAATCAAGTGAAGCACAACTTTTCAAGTGTCTTTAAACTATTAAGACCTTTGAAACTTTGAACTCCTAAAAAACAGAAATAGCCAGTAAAACGTTTCAGCTGAAATTAAGCACAAGAACGTAATCACGGTTTTATGGAGTTTTTTTTTTATCTACCACAACAAGTTTTAAAAGCTTTAATATATTATGAAATGCAAAAAATATTTAGGTAAAGAGAAAATTCTTAAAATTTTTTCACATTCCATCTTCAGTTATTTAAACACAGCAGCATCTGTGGTGAAGGTTTCACCTCTAAATAAATCTCATGAGTGTTAGCTTTATTTTGATACCAAAATGGTTTATGTAGCATTTATAATCACAGAGAAATAATCAATTATATTTGTGTATGTCCATTTTCAAGCCGAAACCCCAAAAAAGACCCTTGGGGCTCAAGAAGTTAATGTATTCAAACACTGGACCTAAAATCACAAAAAAAAAAAAAAAAACACAAATCCGAGTGGTAAAAAGTTAAATATATCACTATCAAAACAACAAACATATCCAACGAACCATTTTTATAGTTTAGAATGTAAATATAGAGGCTAAGTTTTAAAAAAAACATGTACAAATTTGGCAAATAAAAGTTAAATACAATTATTTACATTAAAATGCAAGCAGTACCTCAGGTTTTTTTTTCTACAACCATGCCTGCTCCACCTTCAGAAGTTGCCTAATAGTTTTTACACAAAGACAAAAAAACCTGACTATTCTACACACTAAACACAATAACTATAGACTTCAAACACGTGACAAATCTCAAAATCACTTCTCTTTTCTATCGTCTCTTGTTTCACTTTCACTCCCACAACTTTCCCGGTTGCCCTAGCAACTAAATGACATGTTGCTAAATGATTTTTTTGATTGGTTGATGTGGTGCTTTATTCCACCAATAGGGAGCACTTGTGAGTTTCTGCTTGCTAGCACTTTTGCTGGACAAACCCATTTTTACCGTTTCTTTCCGCATCAAAAGTGACTGTAATGCACATAAAAAATTGTGTGCCGTATATATCTTTTAACATAACTCAGGTCTTAACTGGTTTATTGTTTGAAGTCTGCACTGTTGACGAAAGTTGAAATGGTTACTCTATGAGGCTGTTCGGTAATTTTAAAACAGATATACAATGTTGACCAGGTGATCTCACCTGTCCAATGTGCACCTGGGGATCTCTGGTAGGGTGCCATCCTCTCTGAAGTGAAGGCCTGTGCTGGATGGGTTGGCAAAAGTAGAAATGAATCTTCCCAGAGACTGAAAGGCAGCTTGTCGCACCTAAAGAAGAGAAATCCATTTGTAACATACTGTAGTCTTTCTGTATTACCTGAGGGGATTATTTCTAGGGAGTGCCAGTTTGGTACAAATATTTTCCAAAAATGATTCACACTCCATGCAGCTCTGATACAACATCCGGTGTTTGCAAACAGACAAAACTCAGGTATATTCACCAAAATGATTCTAAATGTCAGACTGTACATTAAACTTTGTGGTAGAGCCCGACCGACATATCGGCCGGCCGATTAATCGGGCTGATTATAGCGTCTAGCCTATTAATCAACATCGGCCAATATGTGGCCGATTTTGCTGCAAATGGCAAAAAAACGCCTTCGCTGCGCGGAGATTCTTTCCCTCCGAGTTTGCCGCGCTTCTCCTGTATGACTGTACCGCGGCTCCTCCCCTTTACACACACGCACACACACAGACGAGTGGAGTGCAGCTGCAGTAGCGCCGCCTTCTCCCCCACTCACACACAGAAGAGGAGCGGATGAAGATGGAGAAACGTCATTTTAATTTACTCAATGGTAAGCTGTGACTTTGTAAAACAACATAACACTACACTTAAGTGCCCCATGAAAAAAACGTCCTGGCGGAAACACGCTGTTCCAGCGTCACCAGAGCCGACAGCTATGCAAGAGTTTTACTCTTTCACTTCATTCAAACTTTATACCATCACGACACACAGTAGCCTACTCCTGCTTTTTGACAAGTGAGAGAAAAATGACCGCAAAAATAAATCACAAACACAATGTGTGGCAGAGTCCTGCAACGGGTCGGGTACCAGCAGGTTTGCAGATAAAAGTGACATCAATTAAATTTCACTGGTGATAGCCTATGTATTTAATCGCGGGTGAAATTTTGATTTATTTTTTCTTTCTCCTTTTTGTGGACAAGAGTCTTTTAATAATCAGGCGCTGGGATTACCTTTTATTTTGAAGCTCTGCAGGTCATGCTAGGCTTCCTAGGCAGTCCTTGTGTTGACATTGTTAAGATTAAGGGCTTCTTTTAATTTTATGGTGTTCTGTTTCTTAGTCTTGTGACGGCCCAGGCTTTGTCTGTTAGGTATGTTTGTTTATTGATTGAATTATGTTTCTCTTTCAGGTTGATTGGCAATTGGAGACAGCTGACCAGTGTCTCCTTTATAAAGATCTGCCTCTTCCTCCTGAAAAGCCCGGCCCATCATTCTTAGGCCTGGCATTTTGTTTTTGTTTGCGTTAGGTTTGGTTGGATTAAGTTGTTTCTGGATGAAGTTGGTTTCTTTTTATTAATAAAAAGACATTGGCATCTTTTCTAATTTGGTTAAAATACTGCGTACTGGGGGTGGGTGAAATAAGCTTAGGCTTCTGCCTATTCCCTTTCAGACATCTATATGATATGTTTTGTATTTTTTTTCTTTTCATTATTTGGGATGTTTGAATAAATAAACTAAACTGAAAAAAAAATAAAATAAAAAAATAAAATATACTTTTATTAGTTATTTCCCTGCCGACCACAACAATTGGGGGCTCGTCCGGGATTCATTCTTGGTACTATAAGTGTTTGTGTTCATGTACAGTATATATCCGGTGTATATCCATGTTCTTATTTCATATATCGGTAGATATATCTGTTATCGACCAATATATCGGATATCGGCTTTTTAAAGTCCCCCAATATCGGTATCGGCCCGAAAAATGTTCGGTCTTGTTGGGTCAGGCTCTACTTTGTGGATTTGAGTTGGTGATACATCAGGCAGACCTCTGTGGCCAACCAGATGTTAAAAATATAAACTTTGCTTTGATCTGCAAACCTTTTAAAAACAAAATCTTCAGATTTCAAACCACATATCTGAAGCCAAATAAAGTTTTTACAGCTGCAAACAAAAAAAAATCAAAAAGGGGAAGAAAGTAAGAGTGGTAAGGGAAATAAGAATCCTGGTGA
Source organism: Leptatherina wallacei (assembly GCA_028567055.1). NCBI lineage: Eukaryota > Metazoa > Chordata > Actinopteri > Atheriniformes > Atherinidae > Leptatherina > Leptatherina wallacei. The sequence continues at coordinate 16,772,551 of JAOXYM010000003.1, read as the reverse complement.
AATATAGATGTAAGCAATTTCTTCCTACAGGAAGGCCCAAATAAAACACACATGATTTTAGACAGTCAAATGAATTCCAATTATTCCTGCATGTTGAGTGTCTTACCCAACGGGACTGGTCACTGATGAGGTTGATGAACAGGGGGGAGAGTTTTGAGCGTCGCACCTCTGGGGAAGTGGAATTGGAAACCATCATGAAGCACTCAGCACAAGCTTTCCTGATCCCCCAGAGGCTGTCTGAGCACAAATCAAAGAACTTGGGCATCTAGATTAAAAACAACAACAACATTGTGAGTGTTTGAACAGTACAGAGATCTGGGAACAGCATAGAAACAAAGAAACTATTGAACTTTAATGGAAATCACACATGACATCACTTTGACCTCACAACAGTTTAACACAGCTAGCTCAGTTCACTGGCTGATGTTATAAAATATGCACATAGAAAAGCCTGAAAGACACCATTTTGCACTCTGAAGCTACATAATGGTACAAAATATGGAATAAAATTTATCAAGTCTCATACCAGTAGTTTTTCTGTGGCCTCCTGTCCCACGATAGAGCAAAACTCACCAAAATTGGCTGCACACACCTGTATAATGAAAAGAATGATTACATAATGTTATATGGATTAGAAAGCCATTAAAACAAGTCAACACATTCTGTTTATTTAATAAGTATACTGTATATGTATATTTTACAGACAGCAGTTACTTTGAGTCCTGAAGCAAAGCAATCCATTCAAAGTGTAGGTTTAGAAAAATGGCAAATTACTCTAGGCTGGGGGGAAAATTCCCTTCAGATTATTAAATGCTTGCCATCATTATTGCCAAATATAAGTTTCCCTTTTACTACTACTTTATCCAAAGAAATATAAACATGCCAAAGCAATTAACAGATTCCAGCAAATAACCATTATTATTGAAGAGCTTAAAAAAAAAAAGGTTTTTCACAACGTTCATCAACATTTGCAGGCCTTATACACTCTTCTCTGGCTGGCACCAGCTACTCCAGAGAATTAACATTCCACAGAGAAAAACAACAGTGTAGTGCAGGCTACGTTGATGCACAAAACAGAACTGAGGCTGACTGACCAGAATGATTGAATTTACACTGATGGAGCAGCAGAAACACAATTAAATAAGACCTCAAATGACTGCTGTCTCAGCTGTACTTGCAGTTTAAGACTGTACCTAACCTTGAACCATTTTAGATCTTGAGGTGAAAATGGTTTCGGTGGGGTTGTTACCTTGCGCACTTGGAAGAGTCTGGCATCACTGCACAGGTCACAGAAACGTGGCAGCAACAGATGCTCCACTGTGTCTTTGCTCAACATGGTGACAACTTTACACATAATCTGTAAGAAGGGATGCATGCAGAAGATCAAATACCATATATCTTTAAAAAAAACACGTGTAAGGAACAAACGGCACATATATATTAAGCTTGATCAAGAACTGAAAGCTTTACAGAAAAACAAACTAAAATGTGTCATTGAGAGAGAAACAATCAGGGTATTATGAGAGGAAGGGGAAGAAAGGAGTCCATCTGTGTAAGAGGGAGGGTTCTGTATATTGCAGGAGGCTAAGCTTGATCTGAAAAAACTCAACTTAGACTAGATAAAGTGAATTAGTGAATAGCTGACAGGCTGAAAAAAGGTTTCTTACAGCTACTGCTTCGATTTTGTAGTCATCGTCACTGCTGGGCTCTGTTAAGTCGAGCAGAACTGGACAAACTTTGGTCTCCATGTCAGCTTTAGAGATGAGGCCTTGCTCCAATAGAACGAGGAGTGCAGCCTGACTCGTCTTCCGCACCTGGAAAAGATGAAGGTACACATAAAAGACAATTCAAATAATCTTGGTGTAAAAAAGGCATTGCCTTTAATCATTTGTAGTGTCCGCTAGAAAACAGGTGAATCTGAAACCTGCCTGGTTATTTGGATCAGTGAGATACCTGACCACAATTGGTACCAAGTATCTCGAGAAAGCAACAGGGAAGTTGGGCCGACTCTCGTGCAAAAACATGGCAATATTAGGAACCTGCTCCATCAATTCAGCTCTCACTGTGGGCTCTGGGTACACACACAATTTATCATTAGTAAAATAATACAAAACAACTGCAATTTAAAGATATAAAAAGGAAAATGCATCTACCTCCATCTTCTGACATTCTGGCAACTGTTTCCATGACACTGATAAAGTCATTTTCATTGTCACTGAACTCTCGAAGCACATCAAGCAGGCCACGAGCCACAATCTGCCTAGAAAGCAACAGCTTTAAGTTAGTGGAATGCCTGCCAATACCTACGAGTGTTGAGTGCACACAGCGTAACACAGCATTGACAGAGCTTTCAAGCCCATTACATGCATGTCTGCATAAAAAAGGCGGGAGGACTTGAACCCTGTAAAGCTGAGCATGAAAAGCATCCAGACAAGTAATAAATATGTTTTTGTGGAATCAACAGTAGATTAAATATTTGCAAAGGCACCGTTTTTAAACTATACATAAAACACAGGTCTTTATATATGCCAAGGTTATTTGTAAAGCTTTACCAGTTAAGCAGGCACAAAGTTACAAATGAGAAAACTCAAAGTAGCCTAATACACACACACACACACAAAAAAAACACAACATAAAACTACATTTTACAATTAAATATTCAATTAATGGAAATTCTATTATCAAGCCAACATCCCAAAAATATTCTGTCACTACTCTATTGTTGAATTAGTGATGCTATTGGTAAATATGCTCAGGAAGACAGACAGTCTTTAAGATGGGACAACAAGAAAAAAATAATTTGACATCACTTATGTTACATTTTACGATACTGTTTATGCATATCAAATATGCCCTGTTTCCACTGAGTGGAACGGTGCGGTTGGGTACGCTATTTTGTGCGTTTCCATCATAGAAACGTTCCATAAAACCGCACCAAACCGTGCCATTTCTGGGCCCCCTTCAGTTGAAGGTCCATCGAAAAATGGTACGGTATGGCTCGGGCAGAGCTACTGGCGTCAAGCAATACAATGCATTATTGGAGGAGAGAAACAAAAACAAAACAAAAGTAAGCGCAACACAAAAACCGGTCAGTCCACGTTGGAAAGATAATAGTAAAAAGTGGCTCCAAACAACAGCAGGGTCTGGTCGGCTTTGGAGCTTCAAACTTTCCTCGCCATGGTTGGTGAGGAAGAAATGAGCTGGATGGAGCGGTGATGAATGAAAAAGTATAAAAAGACACATCTCATGTTGTTTTGGCGTCACGTGTGTTGGTGTCGCACGAGTATGACGCCACGCTAGGCATTTTGTTGAAACCCTGCATGCCGAGTGGCAGTCCGACTTGCAGTAGAAAGGCTTGTATGATTGGGCTGGACCATTCTAAACTCCCCGAACTGTAGCAGCCTGTACCGTACCGCTCAGTGGAAACGGGGCTATAAACTCTAATGTCATACAAGCAATGCCATAAGAAAACAGTCATAAAAGCATTATATCATTGTTCAACATATTGTTTGAGCCATGAAGTTATTCAGCAATTTGCAGTTTTTTTTCAATTTGCACAACTGTGTTTCTGTTATGTTATTGAAAAGAATTTTTCATTAATTTGCTAAACAGCCACTTTAATTTCAGTCAATTGTTTTAATGCACATGTGCTGTTGGTCCTTAATAAAAGTGCATTTAGCACTCAAGGCTGTAAATTAGAACAGTCTCTTTGGCTACTTGAGAAAAAAAAATAAAAAAAAAAATAAAAATCGAGACAAATATTGTATATCGTGATTCAGGCAAATATCAAGATAGGAAATTTGGTTCATATAGCCCAGCCCAACAGCATTTTGTTTATTTTTCTTGAGTATTGAGTGAACAGCCCAACCACCGGCACTCCACTTACCTGTTGAAGACATTCTCGCTGAAGGCATACTTTTCTAGCCTCCCAAGAGGAGTTAGGTTGTCTTGTCCAGCATCGAGGAACGCTGTGATTCGGATGCCGTCACACTCTGAACCATAGTCATCGAATCCAACTGCGGGATGGACAAAAAGACACTTTCATGACCACAAACTGGATTAATGTATGAAGCAAAGACCCGACAGGTGTCTCACTGAGATGTGAGTAATGAAGAACTGGCAATGTGTCAATTAAACAAGAAAATCACAAACTGAATCTTGACACCATTTAATTACAATTACAAATAAAAATCTAAAGTACTATTATGCTGTATACATGTCGATATTAGCAAAGGGTGAACCCTGAAAGGTTCTCCGGGAAGATGACTCTTCAAAAATCGCTCCCTGTTGAACATTGCTCCTCAAATACTGCCTGGCCAAAAAAAAACAACAAACAAAAAAAAAAAAAACACCTGGATTTAACTACGCAAATGGGAACGGGCCTCCTATTGGATTATTACTTCATGGGTGATTATCTTTCAGCTGGCAACAAATTATTTAATCTCAACTGGTGAGTAGCTTCTAATTTCTTAACTATGTCAAAAGACACATCCTGTGGGCATGGAAAAGATGTTAGTCTGTTTAAAAAGGGTCAAATCATTGGCATGTATCAAGCACAGAAAACATCTAAGGAGACTGCAGAAACTACTAACAGAACTGTACAACACATTATGAAAAACTGGAAGGGTAGTGGGGAACCATCGTCTTCCAGGAAGAAATGCGGTTGGAAAAAGATCCAGAACAATGGTGATCGGCGATCACTTAAATGTTTGGTGAAATAAAATCAAAGAAAAACAGTAGAACTCAGGGCTGTGTTTAATAGTGAAAGTAAGAGCATTTCTACACACACAATGTGAAGGGAACTCAAGAGATTGGGACCGAACAGCTGTGTAGCCATTAGAAAACCACTAATCAGTGAGGCTAACCAGAGAGAAAGTCTTCAATTTGCTAGAGAGCATAAAGATTGGACTCTGGAGTGATGGAAGAAGATCATGGGGTCTGATTAGTCCAGATCTACCCTGTTCCAGAGTGATGGGTGCATCAGGGTATGAAGAGAGGCAGATGAAGGGATGCAGCCATCATGTCTAGTGCCTACTGTACAAGCCTGTGGGGACAGAGCTATGATCTGAAGTTGCTGCAGTTGGTGAGGTCTAGGTTCAGGAACATCATGTGCCCAAAGAATGAAGTCAGCTGACTACCTGAATAAACTGAATGACCAGGTTATTCAATTAATGGATTTTTTCTTTCCTGGTGGGACAGCCATATTCCAAGATGACAATGCCAGGATTCTTTAGGCTTCAATTGTGAAAGGGTGGTTCAGAGAGCATAAGACATCATTTTCACACATGGATTGGCCACCACAAAGTCCAGACCTTAACCCCACTGAGTATCATCGGGGTTTGTTCTGGAGAAGGCTTAGCACAGTAGTCAGACTCTCCCACCATCACTACAAGAACTTGGTGAGAAATGAATGCAACACTGGATGGACATAAATCTTATAACATTGCAAAGTTTATTAAAACAATGCCACAGCGAATGCGTGCTGTAATCAAAGCTAAAGGTGGTCCAACGAAATATTAGAGTGTGTGACCTTCTTTTTGGGTGGTGACGTTTTTTTTGGCCAGGCAGTGTATATTCAAGAAATAAATCCTCCTAACATCTACCTTTTGTTTAGAATTGTTCTCTTGGAGTACTCACAATCATCCAGATCATCATGGCTATCTTCAAAATATAAAGATAGACCTGCAAAGACAAAGCAGTTAGCAGGAGGCTTCCATGGTAGCAAACATCCTATCAAGATATCAATCTATGCATCACCCTGAACAAATTAAAAGGAGCTGTTGGCAGGTTTACCGTCTGACAATTACTACAAGGGGACAAAGTCTCCTTCCAGTAACACTGACAGTAAATCATTGTGGTCCTGCTGATCAATCACTCTGCAAATGCAAAACCTCATACATTCAAATCACAGCATCAATGTCAGGACTTGTAAGAGAAACACATCAAGACAAGCCAGTAAACATTGTGATGAATGAATAATTTATCATGTTTATTTGTTTTCAAATTCAAAACATCCTTCTCGGTATATATATATATATATATATATATATATATATATATATACATACACACACACACACACACACACACACACAAACACTGTTATCTCTGCTATCTGGTGTTTAGCCAACTCAGAGCTAATCCAGTGTGAATCCACTCCCTGGCTTGTGCTCAGCAGTTTGCAAACAGATTTTGAGGACACACACACATTCACACACACACACACAGACACAAGGGGAGTCAGAGAGTTTGGCCCCGGAGCAGGGAACATCACGCTCCAGTAATGTGATGCTGAGGCAACAGTGTGGCACAGTAGTGTGGCATTAACATAAATGTGCATCTCAGCGCAAGGAGGAGGGAACATGCGGATATTTGGAGCTGTTTGCATGTGATAGCTGTCTGATTACTTCTGCTCTGACCTCACAACCCCACAGCGCACACACACTGTGTAAGTGTGTCCATCCCACCAAGTCAAACAGTCCTTTATTCACTCTGTTGAGATAATCTAATTTCTTTTCAAGGATAAAAGAAATATGTGGCGTTGGCTGTGTTTACAAGCAAAGCAATATTCTGACTTTTAACCTCATTCTAAACATGACAATATTCCAGTTGAGGTGCTTACATGAGTCAAAGATAGGATATTTCATTCATATAACCATTTGCAAGTCACATAGCAGACCCTCCTTACACCACATTACAACCTCCCACACTACAGTAATGCAAATTCTCATTAAAAGTCCCACAAAAACTGAGCTTCATTCTGGTTGTCCATTTGACCTCACAATTTGTCTCCTTTTTCTTGCAGTCCTTCCGTTTGAAGAGCTGACTGGCGGAGCCTCAAGCTTGCCTCAAGCTTGCATAGTAAAGCAAGAGAGTGTGTCACAAGAGGCCATAAAAACTCCAGAGTGAGTTCATGCACTTATTTAGAGTATTTAAGAAAATGTTCGTTACATGGTAGTGTCTAGAGATATTTGGTCTGCTTTTAATTACCACTTCCATGGATTGCATGGTTAGTTGTGAGTAGTGTGAACGCTCAACCGCACTCTGGTGTGGACCAAAGAAAGGGAGCTTGGGCAGTGTGAAAGCAAACAGGAAAAAGACCAACCTGCTGGATAACTCTGCCTCTCCTGCTGCTCATATTGGAGAGGTTCTTGTAAAAAATTACATTAGGTTTAAATACCAAAGTAAAAACAAACACCACAAGCCTGCATAAATTCATTGTTGCTCCACTGTTTAACAAGCCATTTTCAGTCCTGCCCAATCAATGAGCCGGAAAATCTTTGTCTTTCTTGCTTGTTTGTAGTTGTTGCAACAGTATCGTCCTTAGCAAGCAGCTGTTGTAACTTGACGTTACAACGTTGTCCAGGCAGTTAAAGTGTGGTGTGAAAGCAAACCAAATCAAAGAAAGTTGCAAAATTTGGGGGAATTTACGTGTTGGTGGCATGTATATCAAAATTACATGATGGGCCCACGAAAATGAGGGAAATGTAAAGTCAATGGGGAATTTTTTAATGACTTTTTAATGACTGGTCCCACAAAAGGCTTCATTTTACTTTTCCTAATGCAGAAATTTTTTTGTTTGATATCTTTTTTTAATTTCATTAAATCAACTGTAGTCAGGCCATTCTCACAAATGGTTCATGTGACTTTCAGCAAAATAATGCACAGCTATTTGTACATATCGTATAAAATCCTGAGCACATCTGGGCTGATAAATCAATTGTGGAGCTCTGTCGTCTTGTGTTTTCTTGCCTCACAATTGATATTTCAGCACTGATGTGCTCAGGATTTTATAGAATATATGCAAATATCAGCACATTATTTTGCGCAAGAAGTCACATGAACCATTTGTAAGAATGGCCTGACTACAGTTTATTTAGTGAAATTAAATAAACACATGGAAAACTTTTATTTCCTGCATTCAAAAACGTAAAATGAAGCCTTTTGTGGAACCAGGAAAGTCATGTGGACGTCACGTAAAAGTTCCCCATTGACTTTACATTGCCCTC
>JAOXYM010000003.1:16742914-16761275 GCA_028567055.1 Leptatherina wallacei | reverse complement strand
CAAAATTTCATGAGTTTTCGGATATGGGCAGCACCCCAAAAATGCACGTGAAGTGGCGGAAAAGAGAAAAAAGTGAAAGAGAATCATAAGAAACACTTGCAATACAATAGGCCTTCGCACCGCCTTCGGTGCTCGGGCCTAAATAGAGTTACTAATATTTGCTACTTGTAAATAATCACAATTTTCTCTGTCAGTAACATAATTGTATTTGCCCTCTCCTTTACCTGCTAAGAGTGTAGATTCATTGTTGTTTAATTTTCAGTAAACAGAGCTTTCTAGGGGAGCAGGAAGGGATAAATACAAAAATAGATTAGTAGTAATTGTATCTTACTGTGTTTACTAAGCACTGTCTTTACTTTGTCTCTGCAGGATACTGGAGTTGGAAAGTCAAGTATTGTTTGGAGGTTTGTGGAGGACAGTTTTGACCCAAACATCAACCCAACAATTGGGTAAGTTTCCTTCTGAGTCCAGAGCCAAAAGTTTATTTTCTGCCCAATTCCTTGTTGTATGCTTTGAAAGTCAGGACAATCAAGTTGGTTCACTGTGATCAATTAATCAACAGACAGAAAGTGAATCTGAATTGATTTAGCTAACAGTTTGCTGATTATTTTAAATCCCTTCTTAAGCAAATTCTTTCCAAATGTAAGTTTCTTTATTTATTTTCTGAAGATATGTATGTTTGGTTTTGGATTTCAGATTGTCCTCCTTTTTTTTGGAAAGAATCATGTTATCAATGTTTGTTTGTTTTGTATATTCAAGACAAAACAATTACTCAGATACAGAAAAAAATAATTGACACATTACCAAGAATTAAAATAATTAGCTACAGTTATTATTTAGCTTTTGATCATTATCATTTATCGTCTCTGGGAGAAAATTGTAGAGAATAATGATTTTTAAATGTTTCAAAAGATGTTCATGATAATTTTGATCATGTATTTATATGTTTTGCTTATAAAAGTTTTTCAAAATGAAAATAAAGGCATCCACTAAACTGACACGGTGATATAAGCATTATAAGAGGAAGATAAGCTAAAATATAATTTGATCGCTTGGCAAAACTTATCTACCTGAACTCTATCAGATAGAGTAAATCATTCAGTAAATCATTTGAGGCTGAAAAGAAGTATTATTATCAACTTTACAATCATTATAAACCTGTTTTTCTTTCTTTTTTAAAGAAATAAAATCCTAAAGAAATAACATAATCAGACAAATGATGGATTTATTGTTAGAATTATGAATACAGTATTAGTTTAAATAAATTATCATTAAAAACATCATTAAAAGGGGAATTATCTGTTTTAGGTCTGTTGTGTTTCATTGATCATATTTCTTTCCACCAGAGCATCATTCATGACCAAGACGGTACAATACCAAAACGAGCTACACAAATTTCTGATCTGGGACACGGCGGGACAGGAGCGGGTGAGTAATGTCCTCTGAGATATTGGAAATAGCAGTCAGCTCATTAGATGGTCTGGATCTCCTTTATGCAGTGACACAAAAGCACAAAGATTTGGTTTGATTATCAGTTTGGCGTATACCATATGTTTTTAAAAGAAGAGAAAGATCTATCAACAATGCGTGTGTGTCTGCGTGTGTGTGCCACTCCTTAAACCAGCCTGAAGGCACATAAATACTGCAATTAGTCGCAATGTCCTACAGGGGGCAACATTTCCTTTCTATAGATATATTTCTGCCCCTTCAACAATAACTTAATTTCTTTATTGCTCTTGTTTTAGTCCCTCTTTTTCCAGATTTTTCAGTCGTCTTTTTTTTTCTCCATTTTAATTCAGTCAGTGATGTTTCCTTTTTTTCTTCATTTCCACCCTTCTCCTTCATCCTCATTGCAATCTTGCATTTCTTTGTATGTATGAACTAAAGAGTGCCAGTGGTCTTCTTTCATGGTATTCTATGTTGTCATGTCAGTGAAAAGTGTTGTTAAACCTTCATCACACCTCTTGTATAATCTTCACACCTGGGTGTCTATAAATGCCTTTTTTTTTTTTTTTTAAATGTCCTGCCACCCAAACACTTGCTCATGACACGTGATACGCATGACATGTGATATACAAAAAGAAACGGGATACATTTTGCAGTTCGTGCACTATGTCAGCACTTAATGCTGTGAAATCGACACCAGTCCCCAGACAGTTGTAGTGTAAGGAACAGCTTTCTCCTTTGACTCACATTCTACATCCCACATATGTATCCACATCACTTCCCTTTTTCTGTCCACGGCCTTCCCTTTTTCTCATGCACAGTCCTCAGTTATTGTGATGTTGTATCTCTGCTGCAGCATTCCCCAGAGGGGTGAGATTCGATGCCACTTGTCTTTTATCCTCCTTCCCCCTGGCGGATTCTGCTTCCTCGCGGCCTTTAGGGGGACGTCTGCACAGACCTATTTAAGATAAGACAGAAGGATAAACTCAAACTGTCTCAGCCCACTGAGGTCTGTTGCTGCTGTTTCTTATCTGAGAGTCACTGCCGCTCCATGTCAGAAAGTCCCCATTTTTATCATCCGTTTTCTTCTGTGCAACATTTTTTCTGTGATTATTTTGTACTCTCTATTTTTTTGCCCCACAATTCCACCTTTTCACACGCGTGTGACTTCTTAATCCCCCAAGTAGTTCACATCTGTGAGTGAAAAAGCAGCAATTTCCTTTTGGTGGGTTTTGGATGTGGCTCCATGTGCATTTTTCCTGCAAAGCTATTGTGATATCTGGAGGCTTCTCATGGCTTTTTCTCTAAGCTGTATGAAGCTTTGGTCCATCAAACCTGACAAGTTGAGACGGAGGAACATAAAGCCCTCCAAAGCACAAGTATGCAGAGCAGAAAGGAAAGCTGTGTGATTTCCACCATCCATATCTCAGGACCAAACGAGGTCTTATGGGTACATCTGAGCCCAGCTGTCAGTGGTGCATCCAGCACTCCTCATCTGTTCTTTCTCACAAAAAACAAGCAAAGAGAACCTGGCATCCTTTTGGAACAGGACCATCACATGAATTAGACACCTAGCTCTTGGTTTCAGCAATTAATCAGCTCTCCTAGAGCATCACTGGAGTTGTTTTCTGTGTGGCCAGACGTCTGGCCTCGCTGTGATTGCTCTTTGGGTTAAAAGCACAGATAGACCACACAAGACTGGCGGTGGTGCAGCTCCAACACTTGCCAACAGAACACACAGCGCTCTCGTTAGTGCCTCCGCCAAATATCCCAAGCTGGAATCCCGTTGGACTTGAGGCCAGTAACAACTATAATTATGTGGAATGTGTTCTTTCCTGAGGTAACACTGTCACTCCAAGATGAATAGTTTATTCCATCCTATTGTAAAAGAAAATAGAGCTGGCAGAAAGGTAGAGTCATTCCAAGTGATTTTTTTTTTTCCCCTCAGATCTGTTTTTCTTTTCTTTTTAAATAAACATCATTACTTAATGTATGACACATGGTTTTATTAGCCTGTTGAAAGCTCCAGTCCAGAGCATGTTGCAAGAGGACATAAAAATACCATTGATTTTAGTTTGTTTTTGCCCAAAAAACCAAACAAATTTGTTAAACAAAGGTATTTATTTGTTGCTATTTTTATTTTATATTTGATCGTGAGCTGACAATTTTTTATTGTTTAAACGGGCAAAGAACTTCAAAACCCAAAAGAGAAAAAAATGTAGACAAATTATTTTCGTTCATTCGAGTAAACTAAGTCGTACTTCCATTTAATAAGCAGATATACTCTTTGTTGCTTGACCAACTAAAGGATTTTGATATTTCTGTGTTAATCTTGAATATCCTTTTTAATATTCATAATATTAATAGTTTAAAAATGATCATGCAGGCATTTATTTATGCAAGGTACATGTGGGTATGCTATGGAATTCAACACCATAGCAGGACCTGAATGAAAATGTTCAGCCCTGAATGCAAAGGAAATACTCCTGAAATGTTTCATCTTCTGTCTGGTGCTAAAGTTTTTGGATGCTATGCTGGATGTCAGCTGAACTTTAATATTTTTACCTGGAGTTAAACTTATTCCTTTCAAATTCACTTTAAAAAACACTATATTTCAAAATATTATCACAGCAAGAGTATCGATGAAGCCAGTGTCTCCACGTTCACTGGAAAGAGTTTTCCTAGCAAATACCAAATCCTGGCAAGCCCTGAGCCTCACAGGCAGCCGTGGATTCAGAAACATTCCACATCTTGTTTAGATTAAGCAGGTCCCAGTGACGTATTGGGCTGAGATCAAATATACGATCCTCCATAAATATCCAGACCCTGACAGGTTTTGACACTTTCTGCTCATCTTTCTCTTGATAGCTTTCACATGTGTGAGGTGGAAAGACTTGCCATGCTTCCATTTTCAATGCAGCCTTTTGGCTTAGAGCTGTAGGATAACTGGGCCTTTGGTTTTGCAAATGGTACTTGACGTCTTACTTTTGTTTTCTGCTTTGAGTTTGTGTCCGTCTATATGATTGAGTTTAATGAAAGTCCCTGTGATGTAAATACCATAAGTCTGTGCCTGTGAAATGTATAAGCCACAGTCTATGAAAAGCCACACCACTGCTAAATGGTCTGTGGGAGGTTAAAAAAAAAAGGTCTAATGGTGCAATCTTACTGAAATGATACATTTAGCAGTCGTTTCATGTTCGATAATGAAGAGCTGGAAAGAAATCAAGGTCCCCAAAGATGAGTCATCATTGAATGTTTTTTTAAATAAGATTTGCGTTCATGTTTTTCACTCTGATCTTGCGCCATTTCATGAGGATTCAAATCCATAGTCACACCAAATGATGTCAGATCACACAAACTAGCTAGTTAAAGCAAAGATGAGGTTTCCTGAACAGCTATAGGAAGATCATCTTTTTCCTTCGGACGGTAGACGAGGATGTCCTTTGAAGAGTTGTCCGTAAATGCACATGTCTTAACTTTTTTGTTTTTTCAATCCTCCCCGTAGTTTCGCGCTCTGGCTCCGATGTACTACAGAGGTTCAGCAGCTGCCATCATTGTATATGACATCACAAAAGAGGTCATTTGAACTTTTTCTTCCCAACCACAAACGTGTACTTTTGTTCATCTTTCTGAATTTTTTTCTTGGTTGTTGGTTTACATGTGCATTAAAGGAAAATGTCATCAGTTTATGAGATACAAGAGTCTGAGATGATGAATACCACTCTCATGTCCACCTTGGTAAATGTGAAGCTACAGCAAGTAGATGATTTGCTTCACATGGGAAAGCATAAACAGGACAAAACAGGCAAAGGGACAAAGTGGTGTAAAAGCTCCAAGATGTATTTTTCTAACATATATATATAAAACCCAGACACAACATATTAAATAATGAATTGTAGAGATCAGTGCAGACAGGACTTTTGGTTTATGATAAGCTAATGTAGCCAGATGCCATGTCCAGTTTTATATTTTATATTCAAGTTCAATACATTTAGTTTTTACCCTAACATGCATGCAGGGAAACAAAATGATTGTGAAAAACAATATAATGCTATTAAAACAAAAATCATTTTCTAAATCTACTATGATTAATTTATTTGGACATGTAAGTGGTACAGTCCCTGTCACCTAACTTCTGCTTATTAAAAAAGTAGCATATTTTCCCCAATGCTTTACTATTCTTTAATCCCGCATAGGAGAGATTAACTGCCTGCCTGGCTGCCTGCGTGTTGTTTCATCTGTATAACATGTCGCTTACTTGTGCCACCAGGAATCCTTCCAGACACTGAAGAACTGGGTGAAAGAGCTTCGTCAACATGGCCCTCCTAATATCGTAGTCGCCATTGCTGGTAACAAATGTGATCTTTCAGATGCCAGGTGAATCTTAACAAGTTATTACAGTATGTGGTGTGGATGATGCTGATATGGAGCATGGTAGTGATGCCTTATTTACAACCTATGAGTGATGATGGCTTTTCACAAAAAGTGTTACAGATGTAACCCTTTTTTTTTCATCAGAATCACATTTAAGGTCTGGCTAAGAAATGTTAAAAATCATGTAATCTTCCACAGAAATGAAAAGTAGTCAACCAGATTTATTCATTGAACTGGGAAATCGTCCACATATAATATTTGTCGAGAAATGTTTGATGGCTATCAGGAGAGTGTTCTCACATTGCAACATAATACTTTTATGATATCTTCAATATTTACAGAGAAGTGCCAGAAAAGGATGCCAAGGATTATGCTGACTCTATCCATGCCATCTTTGTGGAAACTAGCGCCAAGAATGCCATTAACATCAACGAAGTGTTCATAGAGATAAGTGAGTCTGTTTCTTGTATATTTGGTGGAGCTGACCTAACAGCCTCAGGTTCAAGCAATAAACAGATAATTGTTTCATTCCTTCATTTTAAAGCAACTTTTATTTGTTATTAATATGAGTTTGATACAGATAACATATTTACAAAAGTTGGGACATAAGCCTGTTTATCTGGCATCGCCTCACATTTTAATGACATTTCAGAAGAGTTTTCAATCTAAAGTCACCACTTGCTGTAGTTTTAATGTCAAACTGTTTCCTATTAAAAAAAAAAAAAAAAGATTTCAGCAGCTCAGGACCTATTTAATGGTAATTTAACATGCCAAATGATTTCAACCCTATTTAACACCTGGACTCTTCTCCATTAGAGCCATGCTGTTATAAAACATGCAGAAAGGTTTGGCATCATACTGAAATCAGTCATTATTTTGATGGTTGCATGTATTGGTCCAAAACCTGTATAAATTGTTAAGCTTATGGTTCCAAAGACATTTATGTTCATCAGTGATTTGCCATCCTCACTAGTATTTATTGTCTTCTGCCTGCATCTCTCCCAAATTTGCTTTACTTTTTCATGATTTGACTTTTTTTAAATGATCTGACTGTTTACTGCAACATTGGCTGTTCTTACATTTTTGTAACAAATATGACTCTTAATTTTTCAAATGTGTACTTTAAAACTTCTCATGAAACAGCATCCACAATAACCAAATCCTCCACAATCCTCATCTGAAATGTCTCTGAACATTGTTGTTTTACTTTATTCCTTTGATGACATTAATACAGCCTTTGAGGGAAATAGTTTATTCTAAAGTAATAAAAACATAATAACACTTTTTTCCTGTTCATCTTTGTTGTTTTTAGAAGCTTCACCTCAGTCCATCTCAAACCAGCATCAACCTGGAGAGGGTGCTGTTTTTAGATTTTGTACATTGTGCGAGGAAAAAAAAAAAAAGATCTTGTATTTGCATCTTGAAATCTTGAATTTTTAATTTTTTTGCATGTCATAACTCTTCAGTCTTTTGTTGTGCCTGTCCCAGCCTTGAGAAATTTGTTACTGGCATCAAATTCAAACTTGGCACATATTATTCAAAAAGAAAAAACAAGGTTGTGAACAGCTTGAAACAGAAATCCGATGCTGGATGCTGACAGCTGGTATCAAAATATTTGTATCTTTGTGTGCGCCCTTGCAGGTAAACGCATCCCCGTTGCAGACGCAGCCGGAGTAACCTCAGGGAAAGGATTCAAATTGGGACGACAGGCCTCAGAGTCTCGCAGGACGTGCTGCTGATGATGCTGGTGACTGTCCACAACACGACCTGACCTTTACCCTCCCGCTGTGCTCCTTTCAGCTGAAAGCCCGAAACACACTCTCAAACACCTCACATTCACCCCTCACCCAGGAAACGGCAGCGCAGTTTTTGATGCCAGCAACAAACACATTTTTATGACACTCAACAACAGCAAATGATCATGTATCTTTTTGAAAGTGCTGGCAGGAGAAACACTTCCAGTTTACTGAGCATTAACAAAACGCTTGCTTTGATACAAAAACCCTTGTATGTGCAATTCTCTCAGCTCCCTTCTGGTGCATCATAGCCAGAGCTTTGTAGTCGCTGACTGATGGATACAAGTCATTTATACTTTACATTTGTACAAATTTACTATTTTTCAACCCCAAAAAATTGGATGATGTGATTTCATCTCACCTTTTTCAGAGGTTGTAAGTTATTGCCTTTTTCTTTCTTTTTAGCTGGTAGGAGGGGGAAAAAAACATCTTTAGTGTTATTTATACAAAGATTTGAAGAGGGATGCTAATTTTATCAGTAGCACAGATAGGACTGTGAATGTTTAATCTTAAATCCTGTTTGTGTGTTTGCTGTTCCGATCAAGACAAAACGCCAGAGTTGTTTTGATGTAAACCACATTCACTCGGTAAAAGATGCAGAAATGAGAGATGTGAGGGAGTCTTCTTCCTCTATACTGAGGGAATGGTTCAACATTATTACCTGCCATCTCTACATGGTAAATTTGGAGCTAGAGCCGGGAGATGCTCACTTAGATTGACATAGAGACAGAGTTATGCTAACCTGTTTTAACCAGCCCCATGTTTGATGGACTTATTCAAGCAAGGTATCATTCTTCTCATGTGATTCAGAAATTGAAAGCACTTACATTTCATTCTGAGCTTTAGTTTTCTGTGTTTGGCTTGAAAGATATTTTGATTTCCACTTATTCCTGAGATTCGTAAGTAATCGCTAACATTTAATCTCTGTGATCAGAAGGATCTTACTGACAACATTGTCCAATGTTTAATGTGAGATTCAAACTTAATTATTGTGTGATAACACTCCCAGCTCCTTGCATCTGTTCTACATTCCCTTTTACAATTACTGAAGATGAATTGTAAGATTCCTGTGTATAATGTGCCCTCTGTGCAGAGAATCCTGCCAATGTTAACTGTTCGCCCGTGAGCTGCCCCCCACCCCCCTCTTTAGTCTTTTGCCGCTACTTTGCAATTGTAAAACAAGGGAGGCTGATTTTTGTGAGGGCTTGCCAAATTCTTAATTGTCCCATAAACATTTTTCATCCTTCCTTTTTTCACATAATCAGCACCAGCTCTCACATCTAGTGTTGTTTTACTACTTGGCCCGCGATGAAAACGGTGAAATCTGGAAACTAGGCCTCATTCAGAGGAAACTCGTATTTTCGAGCTCGCATCTCACGTTAGCAGAAGTTTTATAGGTGGAGAATCAGACGTGGCGCTGTGTCGACATGCTGACCCCTCACTGAACCCCAGTCTCCATTCTGCTCTGAATTACTGTAGCTTCTTTGTTCCAGAGTCAGCTTTCTGATTTTACCTTTTTTTTTACTTTTTGTGCCTCATTCCTCAAAACGGCAGGTCCTTACTGCTTTTAATTGCAGTATAGAATATAAGAGCTTTCACAGAGCCCCGAAATTTCCTGTACCTGATTTTGAGTTTGATAAACTTTTTGCAGTTGTATCATTTAGCTTTCATGCTGGCATAATTAGACATAAGTAGCAGTTTTATGCCTGTCTGTATCTGTAAAATAAATAAATAAATCGATAAAAAAAAACATTGCTTAATAAGGCAGCAGTTCCACATTTATAAACATACATTATGTGCTTTATTACCAGCATAAACAAATAATTCCGTCTAAGCATATTCAGTGTAGCTGTTACAGATAAGTTGTGTTTAAATCAGTGCTGCCTCTTTTTTTTTTTTCCAGGATTTTGCTGTCAAGTGCAATAGCTTTGATTCAAAATATGACTTAATCCACATGATCTCATCCCCTCAGCCTCCATCAGATGGTAATTACAAGTCACATTGAGCTTGTTTTATTCCAGTTTAATGACGGTTTTGCTCCGATGCAGTTGATCAAATAAACGGTGCGAAGGAGTCTGCCGTGTCTCCCAAAAACCTGAGAAAATAAACTTTTCTCTTTGCTGTCTTTGATAAATTATCCAGCACTACATCATTATAGCAGCTTAGTTCGTCTTTACCACAGTTTCTGCAAATGTTTTGTAAAGGGACAACACTTTGCTACCTTAGAGCTGCACTTTAATTGGCCCATTATGCTAACTCTGTATCTGCAGGCTGTTATCTCTGGGAAATAATTCAAAGAATTAATCCTGAAAATCCTTTACATCCCTTGATCTTGTTTCAGGTTTTTGCTCGATTCTTATTGTTATGAAGATTGTGGTGCCAAAGCCGTTTTGCCACACTGCAAATTATTACCCCTTTTTTTTTTTATTGCTGAAAAATGCTGATGATATTATTTACAGTGCTGATCACATGAAAAGTTTCATAATTGTAAGACACATGATTTCCTTTTTTGAAAACAGAAAGCATGACATTAACAGTGTGCCAGTAGTTTTGAATAAAAAAAAATATATATATATCAAAAGTCTTGGGCTGGCCCTGGGAATGTGATTAATCTATATTATGTATCTTTTACAGTGTTGATATATGCCATGAGATTGCACACAAGTTATAGATTATACTCCTGTTCCTTTTTTCCATTTGTGTGAACGCAATATATCTGTATGCCATTTGCAGTAAAACTATCAGCATTGTAGTTACCACATTTAGCTTTTTACTATGTTTCATACTGGTTGTATCTAAATGCCTGAAAACACTTGTTTGCAGTGTAATTCCAAATGTCTTTAAAAAAAAAGGGAATTATTTGTTTACTAATAAAATTGGCAACAAAAAAAATCTTCTTTTGAGTGTGACATGAAGGATGGATGAATGGATGTTTGTGTGCATGCAGTTTAACTGAAGTTTCTCACTGCCCAGCTGAAATGTAGGGATACAGTGACAGGGTTGTTTTGTGATTGGTTGTGTTGTCCAGGTGGCATTCAGCTGCTTGGCTATATATACAAATATGACACTTGAGATATGTGTTTGACAGGCAGAAAGCTTTACACCTCACTGGAAGTTGTGCTGTAGGGGTAGAACATCTACTTGATGACCTACTAGTTCCCCTTCAAAGCCCCTATATGGTGCTGACAGTCAGGGTTGAACATCTTAAAAATGGCAAAGCACTTACTTGCTATCTTCTATACTTTCTTTTCAGCTAGGCTTAATAAAAAAAAAATTGTGCTACTAGTAAAACATGGACAAAGTTTTGGAAGTACCAGTAGGCAAACGATGATGAATCAACAACAGACATTTCAACGCCCCCCAAAAAAGACAAAAAAATACGAGTCATATCTTGACCATGTAATGGTCAATGGTGGGTAATGAAAAGAGACCACAATGTGTGATATCTCTCTAATATCGCACATGCTCATCTTACCTCATATAAAGTAGTGTGCAGAGTTTTTTTGGTCTAAAAAGCCTCACACTATAGTGGAGAAATTGATCAAACCATGTCAGTGGTGGAAGTAATTAAAGGGATACTGTGTAACTTTTGACCCAAATATTAGCCTACTGTGAGTAATAATGGATGATTTCTGGGGTCAATATACAGTGTTTGACACGGGTTGGCGCTCCAAGGGGGCTGTCCTCTTCAGAAACCAGACATTGTAACTTTGCAGGAATGGATCCGTCTCTCATAGGATCATGTGACCTGGAGCGCTTTGCTTTACGGCTCCCCCTTTTTAAACACAGAGAGCTCTGCTTTGTGATACTTTTTCCTCCTCTTCGATCTAAAGTTTGTCATGGCTGATCGAAGTAAGAAGGTGAAAATGGTGTCTGAGGAGGCCAGAAAAGGGAAAGTCTGTTGAATTTTGGGGGGAGTTATAGGTTTAGGACCCCTAGTGGCCACAAGTTACACAGTATCCCTTTAACTATCATGAAGTAGCAGCCAATAAACTAAAGATACCAGATTATTTCTCTACCAAACAATATTGTTTGGCAGTGCATTTCTACATATGTTTCATCATAAGTTTTGGGGTGTACGTGGTAGTGGTGGTGGGATGCGGGTGCTTGATATTGTAGTCATAGATGAAAAGGGGGTCCTGCAGAAAAAGTTTGGGAAACCACGGCTGTAATGTTATTTTGTGCCTTCATAATGCCTTGTGAAATTAATAAAAGTTATGACGCTAAATATTCCAGATGTATGTTCAAGTGATCATCAGAATAACATATTTTTCGAAGTGGCTGTTGATGAAGGCTCTCCTACTAATAGATACAGAAATGTGACAAAAATACTGAAGAAAAGGTCTGGGATGGGAAAAGGCAAGTATGGCAATGTTTTTCCAATTTTTTTTTATAAAGAATCACAAGCTACATGAAAGATATGCTAGTTTGCAAGAAACCTCTTTAAATTAGTTGTTTGTAAGATAACATTGTATAAAATCAAACTCGGAGCATTTCTTTTGCCTAATTACATCATGTGAAGACATTTTTGAGAAAGAGAAAAAAAGTTTTACTAAACAACTCCTGTGAAAAACAAAATAGTAACTTAAAAGTAAGTCTAAACTATAGTGACATATGTATATTCTATTACACCACTGCAAACCTTTATATAATCCCCAATTACGACATAGATGTCCCATTTTTCCTAGAATGGAAAGAAAACATTGTCACCCTTGTTAAAACATTTGTTTTGCTGTGAAGACCCAACGTATCTCTGATCCCCCGCCAGATGAATGAGGTTCTCATCCTCTCCCTAAAAGCTCATTGTGTCTGCTATTAGGAATCCCCTTAGTCTCAGAAACTTTATTTAATTAGGCCATGTTCTCCAATTGAAACAACCAAACGGAATCTCCGTAAAGATGAACCGTAATGCTGTCCTCTAAACTGCTTGGTTTGGTTTAGAAAATGATAACCTTAGGGTTACAAATCAAAACAGCTTGTTTTGGGTTGAAACAAAATTATGATTGGGACTAAAATACACTCCTTGTACTGTAGCACTTTCATATTGATGGATGCCACGTTTACACTTAACATGTCGCTTATATCATGACCACTAGAGGTCAGATAATCTTTATATGTAACTAGTCTGTTTCTGGCTGCATGAACTAACGACCCACAGGGTCATTTTTGATAATTGATTATGGGTTTCACACTGATCTTAGAGCCAGGCCTGTGGAAGGAGCTCATTGGTAATCAATTGGTGGTCAGGCCTACATCCACGGGGCACAGCCTTTTTGAGCTACATGGGACCACCCTCCTTGGAAGCCACTACCTGCAGGAAGTACCATAAGGGTCCAGGGCCTTGTGGACTGAGCTTTGATCATAGGCAGGGACCTTGGAGGTCAGCTGATGAAACTATAGGGGACAAAAGAAGTCTTGAAATGTAAGATGTGTCAGTGTTTGGAAGAAATTTCCTGTTTCCTCTTTTACAGATACCTGAAAGTTCTCAACCAGTTGAATTCTACTCGCATACTGATATGTACTGATATAATTAGACCTGATATTTTGTATAGGCTAATAAAGTCAGTCGCATGGGACATTTAGGGAAGAAGTACTATCTGCACATTGTCACGACTGACAAAAAATGAGGGAAGGACACGCTACTCAAAATATATGTATATTTATTAAAGAAAACAACAGAAAATACGAGTGTGCAGTGTGTAAAGGTTGGCGTCAGTGGTTGCAAATCAGTGTCTGCACAAACCAGCCTTCGGAGGAGAGAGAGAAAGAAAGGAGGAAAGCCTGAGCTTTTATAGGCTCAGGTGTTGATAACTATGAAGAGCTGCCCAGATGGCACACCTACCTAAAATAAGTAGACAATGTTAGTATAGGCACAACCAGGGGCCGTCACAACTTTCTCTTTTTAATTTGATATATTTTATTCTTTATTTTATTATTTTGCAACATTTAAAATCAAGACTCAGTGTAATTTTTTTTGTTTGATTTTTTTTAACATGATGTATGCTGAACATGAGTACTCTTTCTACCTGCTAAGGGTGATTGTGAGTAAAGTGATGCTTAATAAAATGTTAGCCACATCTTTATGCTGGGTTCAATTCTTTTAAAAACTAAGAGGGTGGTCACCCAATCGGCCCTGGGCATTAACCCCTCACCCCTCCTCCCCCCTCCCAACCGGGCAACTATGCAGAGGCAGTGACGTCACCAGGCTGACTCCCTTCCTGCTGCATCACAGCAGCCTTTAGCAGCTCGGGTAGCACTAGTGACCGGCGGGACGGGATATCCACCGCTTATTCATTGATAAAAAAAAAACAACCCTGCTGACGTTGCAGCGTTCAACAGCATCCTAACACGGGGGTAACAGACAGGAACTTGTTGCAGTGCGATAACCCCGCTCCAGCTGTTGGGATATGGCCAGGCCGGAACAGGTTCTGCTCTTGGAGCCTCAGCACGAACTGAAATTCAGAGGTAAGAGGGGAGGGCCCGGCTGTGGACGGGAGGGGTGGGGGGAGAGCTGCTTCTGCCAGCACGGTTAGGAAGGGGGGGGGGGTAGTCCACTGTTTGGATTGCCAAACCAGAGAGAGGCTGCAGTGGACGTTTTGAATTTACTACTTTTGCCTGGAAAGAGGAGGGCTGCCCTGAAAGGACGGCAGGTCATCAGACAGCTTGGCTGTTAGCTAGCTGGTTAGCTATCTGGATTAGCTTTGGACTGCTGAGTTAGCCAGGCCCTGTCAAACATTTCACCTGCAGCAACTGCCTCTAAAGCAATTTATAATTTAACTTGCAAGACATGAAACGTATGTCTACATGAAATCAACAGCCCTTATAAAGCTCAGAAAAAATATTTCTTCTTCACCATATCATTGCACATAAGCTATAATGTCTCTAGCAATCTTAGCTAACTACCATTAGCCTGCTCTCTGATTGGCTGTCTCGCTCTGCCGGCCAGCCAGCTGCCATTAATAACTTGACAGCTCACAGGACGGAGTTACTGGACAACCTCTGCCATGTAATACCATTAACATGCCTGGCACCCATATCGTTTGGACGTTATAATCAGCAACAGTAAGCTTGGCATTTGGTTGCAAGATGTCACGGTGCTTTAGGCCCGAATCATGTTACATAAACACTTATGATACTGTTGTATGTCAGTTGCAACAGATTAAACAGCGCTAACACATTTGCGTTTGAAATATTAAACTTTTTTTCTTGATATTAAGAGGCTGATGGATAACATTCTATTTTCAGATGTTTAAGACTTACAAATGACTTTTATGAGGAGTGTTCTTATAGATCACATGCAAGTCTATCAAATACAGCCTGGATAGTGATGTTCGGTTTGTGAAGCTCGAAGAATGTTGATCACACTATAAGGCCTACAAGCAACAACAACAAAAAATGTCTATTTCACACAATAGCCTCTAAGTTCAAATGCAGTTTGGGGTGTGCTGCTGCCATCAGCTTTAGATGTACGCTGATACCAAAACTGACTTGATTGATCATTCAGTGACCTTGTGCTACTTGATTATGGTCAAAATATTATTTTGCATCGTACTGAGACAACTATTACTTAAGATGATTGCTATTGAAAATAAAATTCAGTTGAACACTTCAACTAATAAGACTTCTTTTATTAGGAATAAGATAAAAGTTAGGTGATAATGTTGTTTGCTTGAAACAAAATAAACTTTTTTCCCCATACTTAAATTCCCAACAAAATTAGAAACTATGCTCAAGTAATCATTCGTTTTTAAGGGTTGTTTTTCAGCAATCGAATCACAAGGTTAGTTTAAACAGAAGGAGTTAAAAGATAAGGCCATGGAATGGAATGAAATGAATGTTTTAGTCTGTCAGTAATTTCCTGACTTCTCTGTCCTGTCTTGGCAATTTATTTTTGACTGGTAACCTGCCATCATACTGAAGGAGTGTTGTTATGGTTATCTATGCTGGCGACTGGAAGCATGATTGAGTCTTTTCCACACGATATTGATGAAAATAAGTGTCACATTAGTATATACGGTTGTGGAAAATATAATTAAAGATGCTTCTTTTTTAGGGGGGTGGGTATTATTCAAACGCTTAGAGTGTAGTAAACAGAAAATTAACCACCTTTTCTGTTGAAACAGCAATATTTCTTATGAGGGCATTTTCAATGGTAAGAACAGTTTTCAAGGTATTTGGAGGTACAGTATGTTAAGCCATCTTGGAGCTCTAGTTTTTTTATGGAGTTAAGATCTAACTATGATGTTGAGACATGGCTGTGGAAGCTATAACATCCCTTGCAAGAATTCATTCTGTTCTATGTGGCTCTTTATGACTGGGAACAATAATTTAATACAAGAACCTTAAACTTTTGCACAGTATTTTATATAAAGTATGTAATCACGTGTGTTAATACTCAGTTGTTAACAAGACAGATGGATTTATATCTTACTATGCAAGACAATACCACAAATCACATGCACATACTCGGGCCCAAAGTAATATGTAGACGTGTTGTGTGAAACCTCAGGAAATAAATAGTAGGTATGTTAGTCTCAACTTGGCTCAAGCGTAGACCATCGGTGAACCAAATACTCTTAAATGTTAGGCACTGGACTTTCTCAGCATTTAGACATTTTAAAAGCAACCTTGTCCTCTCTAATGAAATCCACTTTCATATCAGGGCAGCTTAAAATATCAGCTTTTCATAATAGTTTTTGCTGGTCATTTGTGGTTTCATGAGTGGATGCCATCCTGAGAAACTCTCAGGAAGTAGTAGATCAGGTGTACAGTAGTCTGTGTGTCTTGATTCCCTTTCATTAAAACCCCTTAGATGTCAAGCCAAGCCTGTGAAGGTCTGAATTTCCTCTCTGTATTTGCTCAACAGGGAAGGGAAGTGTCAGTTGCTCAGGATGTTTGCTGGGCTGAAATTTTATCTTGAATCTGGTGTATGTGCTAATTCTGATGTAGCACTATGTTTTTGTGCAGTGATTATGCTGTTCTCAACAGCAAACTATGTCCTCACCATAATAACTACTGTGTTGAGCTAATTTGTGGTTTTGTTAGAGAGCTGTACTTGATAAGAAATTTTGGCCTGTCTGATATGTGTGGTTTTTAATGATTGAATAAAACTAAAAAAGGTTATTTGAATAAGATGCTGATTTCGAAGTGAACACTTTTCATGTTGTGGCATTTTCACCATCACAGGATTTTGAAAAACTTTATTAGGTTTAAATAAATCTTGACTTTTCTTTCAGACATGTTATATGACTAATATTTATCTTTTTAATTATGTCAAAAAATATGTTGTATAGGCGCTTAAGAAGTCACAAAATTTAGGAATACATATATTTGTTTGTAATTTGTCTGCTTAACTAACTACTGTAGCTCTGTTCTTGCTAGAAATTTCTACAAAGGTTGGAGTGACTGTTTCCAGGTAGCTATCTTCAATAAAGAAACTGTTGCCAGAAAAAACAGGAATAGCTATATGTGCATATGTAGAGAATATTTCTCAATTCAATTCAATTCAGTGAAACTTTATTTGTACCCGTGGGGCAATTTAAGGGCACGCAGGGCAGGCAGTTGGAATAAAACACTCAAGTTTGGGGATGTTAACAAGAATGCACACTCAACAAATTGTGTTATTTGTTGATCAACTTAAAGGAAGATATTTAAAGTGTGCATTCTTCAGGGTCAACGCTTCTGCAAGATGTTTACAACTTTTTGTTACAGTTTGTATTCTTTAAAAAGGTCTTAGCTCTACTTTTTTTGGTCAATGTCACACACAACTGGTTCCATTAATGTCTAATTTCCGGATGAAGTAAAGTATCATGTGCTTCTTGCTCCTGTGGGAACTTTTGAATTCAGGGGTAGTATCTATACTTCAGTATTTGGGTGCCTTTGGATCTTGGATTTTATACAGCAGCCCGTTTACTCCCGGTACTGTGCACATGCCCATTGGTATCTGTCTTCCGGTTTGCAGCAGAAAGCTGGTCCACTGTGCTTTGTAGAGTTGCCTCAGTCTCTTTGCCAGAAAAGAAGACCAAGAAATCTATACCTAAATTGACAAATTTGTGGATGAATCTTTGTGGTTAAATCTGCATATTTAAGGCATGAAAAACCTTCTCTAGTAACCATTGCCATTTTCATAAAATAAACTTTACAGGATAAATATGAGTCCATGATGATTCTGCAGGACCAAACAGCACTTTTTCCAAATAACTAAGAAGTTGCATTTTTACAGATATACCAATTCATTCTAATTATAAGTTAATCCAAATCCACCTATATCTGCTGATTATTAATTTATTGTAGACTTTAGAAAGTCTAATTATGTAGTGATGTATCTGCTTTGATGATGATACCTAATAAAATGTGATATTCCAGTGTTTTATTTAAAATAAATAACACTATCAAAACTAGTTTTATTCACTGTCATTGCGGAGAATTCTTTGTTGACTGATGAAGGAACAAATAATGTATTGTAAGATGAATCTGAAGCATAGTTAAAGTGGAAAAACTGAAGGGTTCTGAAAAGTTTCTTTCGGCACTATATTTATCACCGTATGACCAGTAATTTGAGAGGAATTAGAGATATTTCACATGGGTTCACAAAACAACAAAGTCTTGGAGGTTTTTCCCTCAGGGGCTTATTGAGTAGTGATTGAGCTTTTTGAGTTAACTTGTGTAAATATGGGGCATTAGTGTGTGTGTGGTGTATGATGTGTTACATATATTTTTTGGAATAAATATTATTGTGATTGAGA
>JAOXYM010000003.1:16716041-16730023 GCA_028567055.1 Leptatherina wallacei | reverse complement strand
GCTTTCTGCACCCCGCTGTAATGTTTCTAATGTTTGTATGTAAAGCACCTTGAATTGTCCTGCACATGAAATGTGCTTTACAAATAAACTTGCCTTGCCTATAACCCACTTACAGCATGACATGGAGTCCAACAAGATGATGTCGTCCAGCTTGCTGAAGTCAGAGTCCTCTGTGCTGCCTGCAAAGGCACTGAGCTCCACCCTGGATGACGGGGAGGTAAAAAAGATCATGGAGGAGTGTAAGAGGCTGCAGATGGAGGCTCAGAGGCTACGGGAAGAAAACAAACAAATCAGAGTGAGTAAAATGAGCAGAGTCAGTGAAGTTTTTTTCCTCTCACTTTGCTATATTTCTGTGACAGGCTGTCTGATATTAACACGTGTGCTGGGTTTACCCAAGGAAATCTGTAAAAATGAAGGTAGTAAAAGCTCACATGTGAATGGGGATTGAAGCTCAATTAGAATGTTCACAGGATCTTTGGTTCAGTCCCAATACTCCAAATATCAAAATGTCTTTTTATTTTTTCAATCATCTTATATCACCAATGTAATAGCTGGTTAGTTGGTTTCCAGTATTTATGAAAGAAATGGCAGATAGATGAATCTTTGCTCTTTGATTTAATTACTTTTTGGGTTTTTAGATTCACTCTGTGTTTATGAATATTTAATCTTATAACCATCTTATCTAACTTAAACAAAAGACAGCGCTTAACAAATTGAAGAAAGACAAATCTTCATCTCCGTCATCAAAATCTCATTGCATAACTGGACATCTACAGCCAAATTGGTCTTTCTTTTCGTACTGATTCTTTTACACACATTTTCGAGATGAGCTAATAAAGTGGCGGTATTGAGTCCTGCACCCTTTAAGAGCTGTCACTTTTTTAATCTTATTTATTTAAAACAAAGTTCAAACAATTGTTCAAATGTGGGGAAACTCGTAATGTTTGAATTCAGAACATATAGACTCTACAGGTGACTACATTGTTAAGAAGTGGAATAAAAAAGATGGCACTCTTTCTCATGCACAGTAAACTCTCAGTAAAAGACGAGGAAAATGTAAACACAAAATAATCTGAAGCGATCTTTGGAAATATTTGGAATTTTATGCCGTAAATTGTTTAGTTCCAAATGAAGGCCATGTGTTAACTTTGTAAACATCAGCTGTTTTTCTACAATGAGAACAAATCTACAGATTCAAGTACTGGCTTGTGTTCATTGAGCAGAGACTGCTACAGCAAGTACTTTGCCAGGGATTTGTTTAAAAAAACAAAAAAACCCAATTTATTTGAATAAATGCAGCACAGGGTGAATTTAAAAGCAAGGAAAGCAAATCAATGTCATCCTCGATGAGATGGCATGATTTATTTGCAGAGACGTGGCCAACAGTGTCATTGCTGGATGGAGGTTTCAGGAACATAGTCAACATCTCTTGTAGTGCGCTTTTAGTTTTCACCACGGGCTCGGAGTTCAGAGCATTGTGTATATATTGTATCATAACTGTGTGTGTGTGTGTGTGTGTTTAGATGCGGGGGGTGTTAACATTTCAAGAATTACTTGCTTATTTAAACTTGTTCAAACTTGATTTTTGGAGAAAGTGACAACCTCAACAGCATTTGACAGTAAATCAGAAAAGTGAAACTTCCCATAATCAGTGACAGACATCAGTATTGAACGCTTTAAAGGAAGACTTTTCAAATCAATAAGTGTGCTGTCAATTACAACAACCAATTTAAGGTTTAATATCGGGTTTTGTAAAAGTTTTGATTGCGATAAGTGACGCAAACTCCATAAGCGGCCAAGAAAGAGTTGTCTTCTCCTTGTACACCACCACTTCCACCCCTTTAAGTTCTTGCCAGAGGCAGAACGACTGTTGGCTGCTCCTGTGGCTGAGATTAAACTAACAGAGACCCCCACCCCCCCCACCCCACCCGCTGCTGGGAAATGAAGTGTGTTAAAGCCTGGCGCCTTCTGCGTTCCTCAGGGGATTTGGTCAGATGAAGATTTAAGCAGATCCTATTTCTTTGAGCTAATAAATAAATACTGCCTTATCAACTTGATTGACAAACTGGCCATTTCTTAACCCCTTGTTGTCATGAATTTTTGTTTCCCTTGTCTCCACATTCATTACATTATTTTGCTTCCCATCCACTTATTCCCATCATCCTCTTGCCGCATACTTCCTTTCATCAATTCTCGTTTGTTTATTTTATCCTCCTTACTCCTGCTTTTTTTTCTTCTCTCTTCCTTATCCCTATTTCAGGAGGATGACGGTCTGCGGATGAGGAAGAGTAACGTCATGTCATCTCAGCATGCCTCGGTTATAATGAAGAAAGACGAAGGGTTGAGCGCCCGCACAGTGGCCCTCCTCGTGCTCTTCTTCGTGGTGGGCGTCATCGTGGGCAAGTTGGCCTTGTAGAGCGCAGCAGTTCAGTTGGCAGCAGCATGCTTTCGGGGATGAAAAACAAACGCAGCATCTGGGATTTTGGATCAGAAATGCCATATCTGCTGGGTGGGGAGGGTGGTACTAGTTTTGAGTCAGTCTCATTTATGTAAAACTTCAAAATGGTAAAGTATGAGAGCAAAAATGAAAAGAAAAAAAGACTCATCTTGCGAACAAACAAACTGTTACAGGTCTTGCCTCTACTTAATCATCACATAATCATTCTGGCCTTCTTCCCAAAGGTTTCATGTATACAGATGACTTGTTTGGGGGGTGGGGGCAAATGAAACATGATTTAATTCTAGTGATTTAGACCAACAGATTTTCTAATGCTGGTGAGGTCGTGTTGGTGCGATTGAGTCAGTTTGCAACTGTGTGAATGTTATTTTAGTGTATTGTTGTTTCTTTTTCTAAATGACAGGCCAGAGCCAATGTATATGAATCTGTAATTGCCCCACTGTACAGTATATCCTGCTGTTCCTTCCAATGAAACTCCCTTTAAGGAAGGGATTTACCACAGAGATGGTCTACACAGTTGGCGTTCCACACAGGGCTATCACACTGTCTCCTCCAGTCAGAGGCTTTGTAAAAGCTTGTCTCTGATTGTAGAACAACCTTGATTGGTGTATGAAACACTAGCGTAGGTGTTTTATTTCATTGTGCCCTTTTTATTTCCACCCTACTGTACTCCTGTCACCGGTTGCACAATGCTCAGCTCACCACATCTCCAGTTGTCAGTGGGGGATTTTTGATTGCATGCGTTCACACAGAGTGTTGCATCTCCGCTTTTGAATCTAATTTAATTGCTTTTATAATGGTGATAAAGTAATATGACTATAGGTTTGCACATTTACATTTCTGATTTTTTTTTCTTTCTTTTTTGTGTTTTTTTTCTGTTGTAATGGTTGAAGCATTTAAGATTATTGCAGCTATCTGAACTGAGGATTGGATACTTTCTGTAAATTCAGATGAAAGCCTTGCCTTGTGATCTATTGGGGCAAGTTATTCTCAGACCAAGATGGAGGTACATTAACAGTACATTAATATATAAACGGTCAGAGGGTGCATGCAGAATAAATGTTTATTTTCCTGAGAACATCAACAATACAATGGTCCTGTAACAATATCTTGACCTACAAGCATCAGACTTTTTCAGTTTTTTGTGTTTATCACATATTTTCCTACTGAGCCATACATTTGTTGGAATTATGTCTTAGACAAATGTATGTCAAAGATATGAGTGTTTTTAAGATGCCTTCACCTGCTACCCATTTCTTGGTTAGCTTTTTCTCTCAAAGCTGCAAACATAAGTTCAGTTTTTTCGTGTTTATTCAGCATTTGTTTGTTGCTTTTTAGTGTTAAAACATCACTGCACTTAAAGTTGTGAACATTTTTAATACACTAAGCTTAAAGTGTCTCTGATTTTCCTGCAGTAATTAATTTTCTTTTGCAAAAGCAGGAAACGAATACAGCCTACCTATAGCAGCGAGGGGACCACATCATGACACTGTACTTTTTACAGAACATTCAGAAATAAACGGTAGATGTTTTCTCAAATTGTTGCATTTCCAAATTTGCATATCGAGGGGGAAATTGTCATTCTGCTTTGAATTATTTGAAGGGAAACAAATTGTTGGTTTTATTTATTTTTTCCTGCTGTATCCAAATGGAACCAGTTAATGGTTGGTAGAAAAAGCAGGGATGCTGAAAAATGAATACAAATTACAGAAATGCTACATCTCCAGCCGAGTGGAGGGGAAGACGATGGATGGGTAAGAAAACTAAAATAAACATGAGCGGGTTTCTACTGTATCTCTGTAAAGTTTTTGGATTGAGGATGATTTGCTGCTCGGAGGGAGGGCAGAGCAGACCTGAGCTACAATCCTGTCTTGGGTTATAAGACTTGGATCTTATAGTACTTGCAGTACAAGTTGTGCTTGTTTAGTTTATCCTGGTTGGAGTATCACAACATTTTCCACAAGGTTAACACAAAACACTAGATTATGAAATCATTAATTTGACTCTGTAATGTTGCCATAGCCTCCAGTGCAGTAAATGTGAGTAGTTTGGTACTCCAAGAAGGACTGACTGAACAAAAATGACATGTAAACACTACTCGATCCAGGCCTAGTTGTAAAACACTCTACACTAACCTGTCCTGGAGTCTCTGACCATCACCGTGATTAATGTAAGCAGTCGAGAAACTGTTTTGTATGTATATAAATAAATAAGTCTATCTGAGAAAATGATTAATATTCCTAGTCAAGTAGTCTGGTGTAAAGAAAAAAACAAAAACCAACCTGGTTGGACTATGTAGCATCTTAATAAATTAAATAAATAAAGCCCCTACCTAACTGTGTGAAGTTATTTTCTGTGAAGTTCACAGGCTACATTATGTTCATATTACATATGTAATTTAAAAAAAAAAAAAGTTTTCATTTTTAGACATGGATGATATAGAATGGGGTGGACTTAATTCTTTCTTCGGCCAGATTGCTGCTGTCCTGCTCCTATTAAGCACTGAGATGTGTGTTTTGTGATCTATATTATAAGAAGGATATTAGTTATTACCGCATATATTTTACTCATATCTTCAGGATGACTAAACCATTTTGAATGATTCATTTACAGTTAAACTTTCTCCTGCTAAAGTTGGACAGGAAGATCTAAAGATCCAAACTAGTAGGAAAAATCAAAATGACAACACACCCCAACAATAAAAGACTTTAGATGAAGCGACTTCTCTCAGCACCATTAGACCTACGGCCAGTTGAATTCAAGGCCGTGCTGGCTTACGAGCTGCCAGTATGCAACCAGTTTGCTTGATTTGGCAGCACTATCCTTTGCAGTGGAGTAAGGGTGATGAAATATATATAGCGGCACAAAAATTAATTACCCCTTGGATTTTCACTTGTGCAGTAGTGGTTTTGAGAGAAATAAAAATCCTTGTGATTCATCCAGTGTTATTGTATCCGTAACAACCAGACAGTGTTTCTGTCTGCACCTCGTGTGGACAGGCAGCAGATTGAAGCTCGTGTCAATAGAGTGCCCTCATGGGTCTGCACCTGGGCCCGGTAGCTCCTCAGCTGTTTGGCTTGGCATCGGTAAGGCACAGCTGCATACTCAACAGATGAAAAGCAACCAAGATTAATTTTACGGTTTTTAATTCAATTGGGAAATGATCCATTTCCAAGGTAAATCACTGAGGAATGTTTCAAAATACCAAGAGAACACAAATTATGAAGTTTGCTGCTCACCTGAATGGAAGGTCAAAGACATGGCAGGTGACGTTTTCTTTTTAATGACAGAGATCACTACATGAACAATACAGATTCATTGAATATTTCTTGTACAAATTAAGCAAACAGTATGTTAATTAGTGAGCTTTGGAAGAGCTGGTGGGTGGACTTTGTTTCCTTTGGACAAGGGAATCCAGCTGTTTCACTCTGGTTCTGGTCTTTATGAGCTGGCCAGCTGATGGCTGAAGCCTCACATTGAATGCACAGATGTGAATGTTGTGTCAATCTTTTTATTTTACTCTTAGAACAGTGTGAATAAGTGACTTGTATGAAATGTGAAGTTATTACATCAAGAGTGCAAACTGCAATCTAAATCTTGCGCCTGACTGATATTCTGTCACATTCCTTTGACCCGTTTCCTTTCTGCTTCATGAGCAAGATTAATAAATTAAACCGCCATTTTCTCCATCAAATATGTGTTTGCTTTTCCTCTGACCTCATTAAAACTCAGTTAGTAGAAAAATAATGACATGTTAACACTCCCTTTGCTACATGTGATGACACAATGTCACAAGAAAGATGACGTTTAAAAGGTCACAATCCTCTGAACTGAAATTCAGCTCTTCAGAAGAGTCTGATTGGCATTTAAACATAAAACTCATTATTCTTATTAAAAGTCATGTCGTCAGTCACAATATTGTCCATAGGTCTAATGAACAAACGAGACAACCATTGAAATCTGAATATAGACATTGATTTTGTCCCAAATCGGTATATTGAAAATATGATCTATTCACTGATGCTGATCATACAATATATTGAAATGCTTCATATGATAAAAATGGGAATAAAAGAAAAGAAGCTATAATCAAAACTGTTTGGAACAAATAATGAACTGAGGTATTCATTTTTGTTGCTGGTTACTGCTTTGTACAGTACAGATTAGATCAGAAATATTTACATCTAATGCTTTGTGGAAATGATAAATGAGTGAGCACTTATTCAGTGCGCAAAACCCACACGGACAAAGGGAGCTTACTTTCACTTGATAAAACTGGTTTCTCTTGTGTCCACATACAGGTGTGTGTATGTGCGTGTTTGTAGTTTTACACTCTACAATACTAAAGGTATAACCCACTCTTCTGTTCTCCAACTGAGAAATGATGATGGACTTCATTGAGTTAGTTTGGTTCAGATGCGAGGTATGGATTGCGGTTAAACTTGGTGCAAGCCAGTAACAGATAAAGTGAAGAAAGTCATGGTTTTTTTATAATATGGTCCAATATACACATCATTAAAAAACATGAAAGAAATGAAGAAGGGGAACAGTGGAGGGCGCAATTCTATAGTATAATGATCTTTAACTTCCATTGTTTTAGTAAAACGTTGAAGCCTATGAAAAAT
This sequence comes from Leptatherina wallacei, assembly GCA_028567055.1. Taxonomy (NCBI): domain Eukaryota; kingdom Metazoa; phylum Chordata; class Actinopteri; order Atheriniformes; family Atherinidae; genus Leptatherina; species Leptatherina wallacei. The sequence continues at coordinate 16,722,940 of JAOXYM010000003.1, read as the reverse complement.
CCTGATGCCTGGATGCACAAGTATATAAAATGGTAAATTGCTGTATACATCTGCTTGTCAAACTCTTTGTGTCAACCATTTCCCATGTTGCAATTGGCGCTGTAATGAATATTGTCTGCCACAGCTATTAAAATCCATCTTTTTTAATCAACAGATTTTTACATATCTGGCATGTTTATATGTCCCTCTAATTTATTTTCCTTTTAAAGTTTCACAAATGAAACAGAATACTTGTCACAATATAACTGTTTGGCACACAAATTTCATGCAAATTCACGATTTACAAAGGCTCCCTTTAAGAGTTTTAGGGCCCTTATGGTTTATAAAACAGGACTTTGCAGCTTTGCCACCAAGGTTGGAGGCAGAACAGCTGGCAGTGAGAGAGTCAGTCTGGAAGAATCTCATAATCCCTCCTGAAGGAACTTTTTTAAAAGTGTGATTTTAACCTTTAAAGAAAAATATGACTTGATTTAACAAGCCACCAGGACTGCCAGATTGCTCAGGGTGATTTTTCAGTCAAAAAGAGCCTCAAATGGTAACAGATGGATTTAAAACATTGTCTCACACTGGAACCTACAACTTACTGCCAAATGGGTCCAAAAAGCCAGGGTTGCTGATATCCTGGAACGGCACCCCCACCCCGAGTCTCCTCCACCCAGCATGTTATCAGGACACCCTACACGATACACCTCATTATCCCCATCAACCATATCCTACTTTAAACCTTCATTAAATCACTAAACTTGCATTTTTGTGGTGTGACCCTTTCCTGTGAATCATGATGTTAATGGAAAGAAATATCAACACCAAAGGGTCTGTTTTAAGGCAAGATGTGGTGTTTTGCTGACCCTAACCAAGTACCTTTTGTCTAATCAAGGTGGCTGTGATTTGGGAGATTGTGGCAAAGTTGGTTGGTTGAGCTGCAGCTTCCTCCAGAAGCTTTATTGGTGTGCAGATGTGTGTTATCGTAAGACAGAAAAAGGTTACAAATCTCAGAGGTTTGAACTCCATCCATGTACAAATACAATAAATTTGAAATTGTTTTCACTGAAAATTGTCTACCAACAAATATCACTCCAAGAGTAAGATGTGCTGTAATTATTCACAAGCCCACCATCAGGAGAACACGAAGCAAGTTTACCAAACTGCAGAAAGACACCGTAGTGTAAATGGCTTGTTGAGATGTTAAAATGGTTTATTGCTGAAACAACAATTCTTGAATCCTTAAAATCCCCAAAGGAAATTTTAGGGACTTTTGTCCATGAATAGAATTAGGAAAATGCAAGTATGTGTAGTGGACAAGTCATAGTCCTGATCTTTATCCAATAAATGTGGAAAATTGCAGTTTCATGTGAGGAAACCCGCAAACATAACAGAGGGCACCCCTCATGCAATGAATCCTTTCATTTGTTTAATTTGGTTCCTTTTAACTACTTTTGGGGGCTTGTGTTAACATCTGATGTTTTTGTAGGTCATTACTAAGAAGACATGTTTAAAGAGATATATTTTAGAAAAGGATTAATGAGTTTCTAACCACTGCTGTACATTTCATTATGACACCATGTGATTGATCTTTTTTTTTTTTCTTTTTTTTTTTACACTTTAAAGAACATTTTACAAACATGATTTTATAAAGTAGGTTATGGATCAAACAGCTTTAAGTAAAATTAAATCATTTATACACCACACATTTTGCTGCTCCTTACCTGTAATGGAAGTTCTTAGTAATTTTTCCTTCTTGTTGCTCTGACAGATGAGGTGCTTATTTTCTAAAAGCAGCAAAAGAAATTGTGGGTTGGAATGTGGTGCTAGGTCTGTTCAGTAGTTGGTTAAGTATATGAGCATGAGGTCATGACAGAAAAGAACCCGTTTTCTGTTTGGCATGAGATCAAGAAGGAAAGTGCAGTTACTGCTCTGCACTGCAGCTTCGTGGGCAAAAGCACAGCACTTTGTTGTGCTGTAGGACTTTATTTTTCAATAGAAACTCATTTGTTTGAACTAAACCAGCCAGCTTGTGGTCAATGTTATCTTTTATGATGCAGCTGCAGCTCATATAACTCATGGAAATAATGGGATTTTCTTAACGGAGCCTGAAATTTGAATGAGTGGGAGGATAGCGACACTACTGCAATGATGTCATCTCAGTGATGTGTATGACTTAACTGCACATGCAAGATTTTTATGGGAACACTGACGATGGAAGAAAAAAGGAAAAACATACCTCTTGTTTGTTTTTTTTCCTTTTAAAATTGAATCCCTGTCCAAAAGCAGCACTGTATCCTTCCTTTACCAGAACATTTGTCAGACTAAACCACCAACTGTGGTTTGGAAACTTGGTTTAGCTGAAAGGAAACTCCCTGGGGCTTGTTTTGTTTTCGATAAAAAGAGAGAAAAAAACAACAACTTATCAGTTTATCCTTTCTGAATTGACATAAAAAGATTGGGTGCTGTATTGTTGCGATTGAGGAAAACTGACAGAAAGCAAACAGATGTTTGTTTTTAAAGTGAAAAACTTACAAGCTTATCACAGATCCATGGGATCTTTGTGAACTTTCCAACTATATTTGACATGGTCTACGCATAACAGAGGACAACATACGGCTTTAGTAGAAAGCACCATAAAACCCTGAAAGTAACTGATATGCTAGAGAACCAGATTTGGTGTTTGATTGCATCATTTCACTGCAGGATTGACATTTAACATTATTAAGCTACAACTATTTCAAATGCCTTGAAAGTACAGGGTTTTTGTCCTACAGCTGAAATGTGACTGGTCAGTACCTCTATAGAATAACAGAAACCATGGAGCTTTTCACTTGCTAACACATATTTATATCTGTTTGATGATATTCATCTCCTTTACGCTACAGGAGTCAAATAAGTGTACACCAAAATTGTGAACATTTCAAACACTTCTAAAATTGGTAGCTGACCATTATAAAAAGATTTTTTGTTTGTTTTTAATATTTCCACTTTCCACTCTCCTATCTTCTATAGCTGAGAGATAGTTTTGCTATTAGCTCTAACTGAACACATGCATTAAGTCTCAAAAATGGAAAAGATTGCTAGGTCAGGTTTATTTACATGCTTGTGCAAATACACCATTTTATATGTTAAATGATAATGTGCTCTTTACAGGTTCTTCACAGGCTAGCAGTTTCCCTCTATTTTCTGTCTATGTGGCTAACGGGCTGTAAATTTGTATTGAATTTAGAGAAAAGTTTGTATTCAAGCACCTATGTTTCTCATTATGTCAGAAGAACTATATAAAACTAACTGACCAACCTAATGAATAAACAGTGAGTAAGAAGATGGCGTTTTGTTTCTCTGCTATAAATACACACATCAACTGTTGGAACTAAATTAGCTGTTATACATATTTTTATATCAGAACAGCCATTACAGAGCTTGCAACTTTCTGAGACAATCCATGTGGCTGCTGTTGGATTAACTTGAGTTACAGATTAATCCAGTCTCAGGGTTGATTAATTACAAAGTCTGCATATTGTTGTATGGTCACCCTTTCTCTGTTTTTTGTTCAGTCACCCCCCCCCTTCTTAATCTAAGCCTGAAGGATGACCTCATGGGGCCAGCAGCTGCCATCCTTGCAGGAGTTAATAGAAACAGTATGTAGCCTCTGGAGCACTTTCTCTTTCTTTCTCATTTGAGTTTTACAGGATCAGCTCTTGACATTCATTTGCATAGTTGCATTTCTATTAATCTTCCTTTTTTTCCTCGGAAACTGCATTCATACTTATTCCCCGACAGTAACCCATTTCACAGAAGAAAGCCTTCATAGAAAGAGATACATCTTTATTCATGCATTACAGATGAGTGCTTGGGTGACAATCCTGCAGCACACTTGTGTAACTGATTTTACTTCTGGCCCACAAAGACAATGTTTCAGTTCTCTTGTAATTGTGTTCAGCTGCAGTGATCCACTGATTTCTTTGTAAACACTATAAAGCAGCTTGTCCTGCACAAAGTGCCAGACACACAAATTGTAGACACAAACTGGTCCACACAATGGAGTTTGAAGAAGAAGAAGAAGAAGAAGAAGAAGAAGAAGAAGAAGAAGAAGAAGAAGACAAAAGAAGGACAAACATTCAATTGAAATGTCTGTGTTTTGTGTATTAAAGTCTTGTGTATGATAAACAACTTTGTGAAGTGAAGAATTTATATTTTTCCTGATTGGTTTATATTTCAATGCTGCAAAGCACATTTTTTAAATTAGAAGTGGGTTTAAATGAAAACCAGTTTTCTTTCTTTTATTTATTCATTTAACAGTTAGAGTAATAATGTAAACATTTCACATTATTTATCAGTCAATTCTAAAAAATATATAACTAGATTCTAGGTCAGATACAGCTGAATCCTGAATAAGGCATTATGACATATTGTCTTTTAACCACTTACAAGACTTTCGTGTTAATCAAATTTTAATATTAGATAACCATGGATGAGACCATTCCTTCCTTCCTCAGTCCAATACTTCAGACTGTTTGAAAATTAATTTAAAACAATCGAGAATGTGGTTGAAATGGCTACCGAGTTGAACTGAGAAGACTCACGTAATTTTGTAGAAGCAAGCGTCATCCTTTTACCAACGGACTTTACCTCTATGCACAACAGTTGACTTGTGTCACTACTGCGTAATACTTTATCATCTCACTGTAGCTCCTCTCAGCTCATTTACGGTCAGAGCAACTGCAGTCTGTTTTCTTGGCTTCTTTATTTTTTCCTCAGTTTCAATAGTAGTTGCATAGGAATGTCTGTACAGTAATGTGCAAGCCATATGACAGCTATTTATCAAATAGCAATGCACTCACTCACAGTCTGGGCTTTGAATCAGACCACAGGGCAATCACTTCCAGCTACTTGCTCATTCCAGTTTTCTGTTTCTTTCTTGAAATAAAAATTAAGGAAACTTCCAATTTCATGGCATGGTCGGCCCACTATTTCAATCAAGAATGACATATTTCATCAGCTAATGATCAGATTGGTAGTGTCTTTGTAGGCCTCTGGTCTTCAGATAATAAAACCTCTGACTCTGATTATCACAAATCTCAACAACTTCTGGACACATTTCCATAACATTTGGAAAAGACCTTTATATGTTTCTGAGTAGCATTCATAAGTTAAATTGGTAACCTCTTAACTTTTCCTCTAGTTCTACCTCATTCTTTGTCCACTACTTGCTTATGACTGCTAAACAATCCCCACAGCCCACACAACCAGTTCTCACTTGCAGCTTGTCAAATATTGATGTTTAGTAAGCAGCCTGCTGTGTCAGTTTTGAGAACTTCCCTTTTGGATGTCCTGGGCCCCCAGGGCTGATGATGTGACAGTCGCGGGACATATAATCAAAGTGGAAAATGTCTCCAAAGCTTTCTGCAATAAAATTATTTTATTGAGTATTTAAACTACTAAACGTGAAAAGAAGGAAACATGATTTTTTTTTTTTTTAAACAAACTTTTTTTCTTTTATGAGCTGTTTGGCTCCAGGTCTGTCTTACCTTTTATTTCATTTCTCCTCCTCCCTGCTGTGTATATGTGTCAGTCTCCCCCCCGTCTCAGTTTGTGTGCAGGTGTGGCCGTGGCTCTGTCCACCAGAGTTCCTGATGCAGCTGTTCTTCATCATCTCATCAACCTGGCAGTATATCTTCCACTTTCAAACTACTACTTGTTGCCAGATTGTAGTACTTATCAGTGGGGGAAATGTCTAGACCTTTCTGTATTGTTGCGTTTTATCTTTTTTTTTCTGTTATGTTATCCTTCTACCTGCCTGCCCGCTCATTTCCACCTAAATACTGTTCCCGGTTATTTGGATGTTTAAATCTTTTACCAAACTGAACCAGCTCCAGGCTTTTGTCTCATGCCTGCTCGACGATCCTGGTTAATTCAAACATTGAAAATTTGGAGAATAATATCTATTAATAATCTTCAAATGTTCCCTGTCTTAGGTCTTTTTTTTGCATGTAGAAGTAAAGAACATTTTGTTTGCATCACATAGTTGGTTGTCAGAAGTCACTCCCACCTCAAAAGATATGAAAACCCCAAGCACTTTGTCAGGGTTTGCTCTGTTGAGACATCTCCAGTGGCTGTTCAGACTGGCAATTGTGATCTACGTCACACTCAAAAAAGAATTATAAAGCTGTCTTCTCTTTATCGCCTCCAAACTTCATCTGCAAATCATGCTGAGTTTGCAGAACAAAATGAAATTAGTTTAACGCTTATTTAATTTGTATGGAGCCAGTAAGGGGACACAAGAGGTAAAAAAAAATCTATACTGAATGAAAGTAGTAACTTGATTTGTTGTAGTGTATTCCCTGCACCGAAACAGACCACAAGTGTCTTTCGGAGATAATATAACGGTGACACCGGGCAAGCAAAGCTGCAATGTCTTTGTAGGCGAGTCTAATGTTAAAATAAAGCTCAATTAAATAACGCATTGTTATTTAATTTCCACGTATTTGACTGAAATGAATTGGCCCCTGTGCGCAAAGGACATCCATGCACATCATAGTTTTTTTTGTGCGCACCAGATACTTTCTCGTACGCACGAGAAATCAGTGTAGATTTTTTTTTACCTCTGTGTCCCCTTATGGGCTCCGTATTTTGGTATAATTCTCATCAGCAATGATATGAATTTATCTTAAAGATGCTAGTTAATAATGTTCTACTTTGTTTTCATAATATAACTAGAAATTCTATTTTGTGGTTTTTATTTATTTCACAGAATTGGAAAAATCGGATTTCACTTTGTCATTGTGTCAACACTAGGACTGACTTTTAAGGCAGACTTGCCCATCTTCTTTTGCGGTGTTTTAATCTTGTTTTTATATGGTTTTTTTATTGTGTTTTGTGTTGCATGTTTTTAATTTTCCTTGTGTGAAGAT